>CP099852.1:4265686-4475985 GCA_030062745.1 Capitulum mitella | reverse complement strand
AAGTCAGACAGGTAAACATCTTTGTCTCGAGGATCGGCACGGACAGACGGATTACCGATCAGGATAGGTGCGTGAACGGACGTCCTCAGAACGGAAACGGACGATGGACACATGAGTCAACAACCCGCAGCCGGCTGCCCTAATCACGGCGAAAAACAAGCCGGACAACATGGCAGTTACCGGTCGTGACCTGCAGACGCGAAGAAAGAGACCCATCGCAATCAGCGAGGCGGGAGCAGCTAGCCAGTTCCAGCTGACGAACAGGACTGGCGAAGAAACAAACGATATAATCAGTTCGTTATAATCCTGTGGCGATGTGAAATAGACCACGGCAATGGCCCCTACCGTGAGACGGCATCGATTTGCAGGAAAAAAAGAAAAACAAAAATCAGACACGCCTCACTGAGGAAAGATGGGCCAATTACGAGAAAAATCACGGACATTGCGAACAAGGATGGAGCAGCAGCGTGGGCCTGATGCTCTCCCTGGTAGCAGACGGGCCGGGACATAAGACAAAGGGCGGGCCACACAGGCGACAACCCCACCGGCCATCAGATGGAAATCAGCTCTGTTCAACTGGTCTCGGTTACCGGTTTCATTAAAATTACAAGCTAGCTCCAAACCTTGGGAGGAACGTGGTCATCGATGCTCGACATTTCATTTTCACTTTTGGATAATGAAGTCGATAAGTAAGTCATTACTGGGTATCGATCATCATCAAACATACTGTCTAACTGTAAAAGAGGTTCGCCACTGATGTCTTTGGTTGCCGTCAATTATCCAGATTAAAATTCCATCCTAACAGATCGGCGGTGCGATATTACAGTTGCAAAATACTGAGCCGCTACTTAAAACGAAAACGCACCGTGAAGCGGGAAAAAATGATCGAGCTAAAAATATGACATTATTTCCGAGGGCCGAAATGTGCTTACATGTTTTCAATATAGGTGCTGCTTAGAAGCGAACAATGTAAACAAAAAACGGATCGCCTTGAATATTATTCAAGTCATTGCATACGACAGTTGCCTTTCTTTCACCGCATCCTCTGGCTACAGACCCGGAACTGGATATGTGACATACAGTATCAACATTCGGAAACATTTCGTGAGACCTGAAACATTATATGTTGCAACAATAAAGCAACTAGGTATGTATTTTCCACATTTCTTGGTTCTGCACTCCAACGTTTTTACCGCAAAGGCTTCCTCAGAGGCCCATCAACATTTGGAGCCTGGAAAGTGACGCATGATTGCGCTGAGCTGGGAGAAACAGAAGACTGCAAAAGCTTTGTGAATTGAGAAAGGACCTGCCGTTGCGTCTGAATCTCACGCCTACGTACAGGTGCGATCACAGATGTCCCAATGAAAGGAAAAGAAATGGCGGATTAGGTTATCCTGCTAGCCTATTCACAGTCACGCCGGTTTTTGTACGCTTCCCGCGACGTCGCATCGGCGGCCAGGTAACGGAGCGGAGACAGCGCGATAGTGTCATAAGTGGATCGGCCAGAGGACTTTCACTGGCGACAAGGCCGGCCCGAGTCGTTTCCGTACGAACGAAAGGGACAGCATAGTCGGAAGTCGGGTCGTCTAACTTGGCCGGCTCCCGTCCAGTCCGGTGGGCGTGGCGACTGATGGACCCATTAATACCGTGGCCGTCCCCGCTCCACGTGTCCTGACTGGCGGCTGATTCCGGCTCAGACGAACGCGACACCAATTAGCCAGGACCGATGGGGACGTTTACAGCTAGCCCCGGGAAACGTCTCTCCGCTGACTGTCGTTTTCTAGTTGGGCCGACCCTCCCACGATTTTACGCAGAGGCAGTCGCAGTCCGCTCGGTGTTGAAACACGAGCGTGAGAAATCCCTCACTGCACGGGTGTTATCTCGTCTGACACCTCCGCTTTCCGGCGCGATCGCGTCCGATTGGAAACGGCGGGGAAATTCGGCCAGCGTGCCGTGGTCTGCAGCGTGGCGGCACCGCCAGCGGCGCAGTCGTGTCCGCCAAATGAGAGGTACCTGCACGAACGCCGGGGTCTGGGCGACGCTCGTGGCCTGCTGCCTGGCGCTGAGTCAGGCGGTGCCTGACTGAACTCGGTCTGACGCGCGTCGGAGGCATCGACTTCGATTCACAGCTGCACCGGTGTATACGGTGGAAATCGCTGTCTTGGTTGACAGACCTCCAAGAAATGGCCGGGTCCAGGCACCCTTGCAGGAAGCTCGCAGCCCTGAAAGTTGCGAGCCCGTCCAATACTGGCTTCCGGTTAGCGATGTACTTCCGATGCTATGCACGAATTCGGCGGTGAAAGTCCTCAGTGGCTGAAATGTTCAGTGGCAGCGCGCTTGGGTGCAGAGGTTTAATGCACCGTCTGATTGCGGTCACGCCAGAAATGAGTCCGTGTCGTTTGTGCAAGTCTCATCCTTGCCCCATACTTGTTCACCCCAGTCATTAACCGAACCGCAGAGGTGGAAAAATTAAAGTTCCTCCTTCGCCCGCTTAAAGCATGTTTTTTGCAAATGGGCGCGCATGAGTCCAAGTATGCATAGCAAACGAATATTTGGTTGGTCGACCCATATCGCCACGGAGTGGCAGTCTCAAGTCTGGATATGCATTCGCAGCGCAGAACAATGATTTTGCCAGAAATGGCCTGTTCGTGTCGTGAAACAGTTTTAAGCAGGCATTACTCGATGCGTGGGACGTGAGCAAAGTTAGGCGCCGGTTTCCACAAAGGCCTAGGCAAGGCACCGGAGCACACCAAGAATGTAACTACCTTTACTTGACGTCGCGTGTATCCAGGCTTCAGACAAAACTAACGGTTCGAGGAGCCGGTCACACAAACCGAAGGCCATTTTGCATGCCAGCGAGGCGACATTGGCCTCGTAATAGTCTTCCTTCGGCACGAGGAGCCTGCGACTGTCCGGGTCCCGTAACGTGCTGTTAAGCACGGACACCATCCGTGACGCTGGGGCGCGCGTGAGACATTTCACTCTTGATGGCGGTCACGACCGGAATATTAGGATAACGAGACGTCTGTTTAACAACATTTAGTCTCCGTTCACAGAGCTGAGCAGGCCGAGCAGAAATGCTGGTTTTTACAATGGACGTTCCTCTGTGAGGAATATATTGCGCCATAAAATGGACAGCATGAGCTACGGCAGAGAAGACTGGGGGAGCGAGATATAGATAGATGACAAAATGGGAAGTACGGCGAGCGCTTGATGCTGGAGCAAAACCAATTTGGTATCAGTGAATGCAAAAAAATGAGGACCAAAGTCGCATACCTGTGGGACCGACGAATGCCAATGGTCTTTGAAAATTAAGCAGAAGATTCTGGAAGGCAACGGTAGCCAAAACGATGCTCGCACTGTGCTCGACCTCCATGCTCCATGTTCCATCTGTGTAATCACTCAGGTCCCAGTCTTCGAAGACGCAAAAATTTTCTAGTCGACACATGGTAGGGTGTTGGTAACATGCTGAACTTGGTCGTCGTGAGTTACTTCCAGGTACGGGATTTAATGAGCGAGTTTTCCTGGGAGGTGCACGTTTCGTTCACTGGCTGCGCCGCTTTTGTCTGCGCCCGCCAACCGAGCCGGAGGCTTGGCGCTCAAAAGATGAAAGGGTGGAAGTTCTGCTCCCGTGAGATCGCTAGCATTTAAAGAAGGCAAGACAGCAGAGAGTGAAATGTGTGTAGTAGGGTGTATCGCCAGGAGCAACTTTCTTTGCGAGGGTGATAGAAACTGGCGCAAGTGGCCAAAAACTCAGGAAATGCTAGAAAACGAGAAAACAGCGTTTACCAGTGCCACCAGGCTACGAAAGGGGTTCCCGATCGTACCTCTCGGCATTGCAGTCCTCAACCAGTTCTCGGCGACGGCCCTGTCAGCTGACACCTTGTTGGGGGCGGCGGCCGGGCGGGCTCGCCTGCAGCATTGGCAAGTAAAGCTTGTGAGCGTTTTATTCAGTCATTCTTCTCGTGACTAGGGCAGTCTGAAATGTACATTGTACTTGCGCAGTTTTCAGGGAGTTCGTCTGATTCCATCAAAAGCTACGGCGCCACGAACGTTCCAGACTACGGCGACAAGTGAAATGAGGAGAAAACCTAGAAATCGAGAACGGTCCTGGTTCTGTAACTTGAAATCTTTGAAAAGATGGCTCTGAAATTTTGGCTTTTGACAAAGTATATATATTTTCAACACTGGGGCTTACTTACGGACGAAAATCCTTCTTATTAGAGAACGACGGCATAGCTTTGCGATGCTGAAGGCGGGCGCAGATGAAACCATGATAATTTTCTGTCCGACTACGGCTGCTGAGGCTTCAGGGACCCCATGTGTGGCTCACTCTTCTGCCTGCGTATATACCGAATAGTTCTGGAACTCTGTCGGAGATTGAAGGATATCCTCGATATCCTCTTTGGAGACACTTGCCAGCAGAAGCGTCTGCGTCACGAGCTGAGGTTCTCAGTCGATCAGACCCCCAGTGAGCCGTGCATGTGATCAACAAAACCTCAGCAGCTATCGCCGGACAGAAAATTGTCAGGTTTTATCCGCGCCAGCCTCCCGCATCGCAAAGCTATGCTGTCGTTCCGTAACAAGAAGGATGCTCGCCTTAAAAGTCAGTCCCACTGCTAAAAATGTACCTGCTTTTTCTAGAACCCAATGTCTGGTATACCATCTGCAACACCTGGGCATCATTTTCAGCGTTCCTTAGGAAGTTAACTTCGTAATTTCCACAAGGTAACATTTCATGGCAATCGTCTGAAGGAAAACAAATTAAAGCACCATGAACGTTCTCGATTTCCACCTTTTCTACTCATTTACCTAATGCTGTAGTCTCGAACGTTCGCGGCGCCATAGCTTTTGATCGGTTTATCCGGACTTCCTGAAAACTTCACATGTGCAGTCTACACCCCAAACTACCCTAGTCCCGTTTAGAATGACTGAATAAAACGCTCACAAGTCTTACCTGCCGATGTGTAGCTGCCACCTTGTAGCTGTAGCTCGGCCGCCTTCAGCAGTCTGCGATCGGGACTGCTTTCCTCGTCCTGACGTCACTAGACACGTTATTTTTCGTCCTTCTCTCCCCATTTTATTAAGACTTAGGTACGGGCGCCACTTTTTATCGTTCTCGATTTAACACCCGCGACAAAAAAATCATCATCGCGATACACCCTGGTGGTTGGTCTAATAAAGATCCCAGATGTCAGTAGCTACTTACCTGTATGTGGCATTACTTCGAAGACGTTACATTTGTGTGCAGCAACGACAAAGCTGCTCCCAGTATCCCGAACAATAAACACCGTGCATGAGCACATAAGACCATTGTTATCAAATCAAGTTAGGGCCAGTCATTTCGATGACAGTGAATAAAATTTCGATAAGGATCAGTTTTTCTTAGTCTAAGATGCAAAAATGTTGGCTTTACAGCCGTTCTTCGGCGACCGGAATCGTTACATCTGGGTTTGGTTGATGCGTTAAGTGTAAATGTCTCTATCGCCAATATTTCGTTTAAAAAAGGGGCGGTTTGTGGTCTTAAAAACTCTCCAGAAAACCTGCAAGGCACTAATGCACCTACGGCATCCATGGAGCAGAGGATGACAAGAAGAGGAGAGGGTAGAAACGGGAGGAGGGAGCTAAGCCTTTGAGATCGACACTGTTGTCGAAATATTATCTCTTATTACACTTTCACCATGATATGTCATTTCGCTTGTCACTTTTCGCAACGTGACGTGGAACTGGTCTGATTTTATCTGGCATCTTGACTCTTGCCAGCACTTGCTGTTTGGCCCACCATCGACGGCACAGGGTTGCTAGTCGGTACGTATTTAGTTGGCAAGACTCTCCAGTGTTTACAAACCGGACGAGATGGAATAAGAAAAAAAACACACAACCTAAGGTGTAGCTTGGTCTTGAAGCATCACGATAATACTCTGTTTGATGCCTCAGGTCAATGACCTTGCAGGCGATAGAAGTTCATGTTAGCGGGTTTTGGTTTTCATTGGTTCATAAGGAACGTAACCTCTTCAACGCTTTTAAGAAACCCAAACCGGCTTCTAAGAATAAAGAAGGGCTAAAACTACTGTTGGTTTCAGGTATGTGTTTTCTATGACGCCATGGCCCCTTCGAGGCTGATAAAAGATCGAAAAGGCCATTGACCTCAAGTCTTTATTTTTAACTAGACCACTTTCACCCAAATAAGTGATACAGTGCGGAGACACTGATATTATTGTTCACACTCTTGGATAAGACTTAGTCAGACTGAGCACCGTAAAGCTGAGTAAGTCAAACTGAGTACGTTTGCCATCCGATGAAAATCGGATGTTATATATATGACGTAAAGTTGTAACGTTATTTCTCCATGGCATATCCTTGAAAAAAAATGGCACTGGTCAGTGACAGGACAATGACCTATGACATTTAGCGACATGTCTAGACACTAACATCAGCTTTCCAGAACACATGTAAAAGGGCCCATACCTCAGCTCTATAAAACTTGCGAGCAGTCAGAGCAGTTATTCTGCACCACTCTGAGAAAAAAGCTCAGGGGGGTTACAACTCGCCTGCACTGGCGAGGGTTAAATCAGGGGCCACTAATAACGTTACAGCGTCGCAGAACTATGAGGTAATTAAGACAAGTTTGAGGCACTGGTACACGCTGAGTGAACAGCATAAAGACCCGTTTCATGTAGTCTTTAACCCAATTTGTGTAGCCTGAAAAGTCCCTCTTTTTTTATTTTTCCAGGAGTTCTGAAACTGGTTAACAAAACCTAGTCACTGTTCTTATCTGTTCTTCCTACATATTATGTAAAGTTTTCGTATTTTTCCACTCAGGGACGGAAGGAGCCAAAGTTTTCCAAAGCACCTCAAGTCATTTTTGGCACTGTCGGAGGTACACAAATGACTGCCAAAAATAAAGTTTAAGGTGGCGCTTAATCCTTACATGAGTGCATGCGTAAACGACTGGGAAAACACACAGAAATACACACAAAACCATTTTTCCTGACTTGAGGTCACTTTATAAGATCGGGTCAACGTCAACAGGCAAAATCTGTTTCTTTGGAAATGCTTTTGACTCTAAATTTTTAATAAAAAAAACATTGCATGTAGCTCACCATAGTGTCATGTTCTTTGAATTTCAGTATTGGGTTGTCATCAGGTCGTGTCAAGCAGCGATGACCTGAAATGTCCACGTGCGTAACATGTATCACCACGGGTGTAAACAGGCTTTAAAAAATACAGTTTTCTTAAATGAATTTTCTTGAAATGCTAAACATGGGTCAAACTTTCGATTAGCTCTCGATTCATGCAAAATTCATTTTAATCAACCAATAAACATTAGTGCACTAAGTCAAAAACGCCCCCTTTCTTGCTGTGTTGCGTCTGTATCATCACTTTCGTGATTTTCGAAGTTTTTCTCATAAAATGTAGCATGCGTCATAACAAATCGATTGCCGTTTGTTGCGATGAAATCGGAACGACAGTTTCCGAGATCTCGATACGAGAATGCGTACCAGCGTTAAGGGTACAGAAATAGCGTGAAGGCCACTTGTAATTTTTAAAAGTGATTTTACAGCGTGTCGCTGCATGAACCAAGATTCAGCTCCTTTATCCTGCTGTCAAATCTTACATAGAACGATCCAATTTTTGATAATCTGACATTTTATCTAACAAGATTTCGACGACAGTAATGACATCTAGGAAGACGAATTAAAGCGATAAATGAGCTTCCCGTCCAATGAAGAATGTAGTCTGAAATGAGGAATTGGCATTCTACTGGAAAATGAAAGAAATGCAAAATCCCTTACTTGACAGATATTGGCGTAACATCGACATGGACGAAATTTTTGCGTGGACTGCGAGGGACATGTCGCCCGCGGGTTTCCAGAAGTGGTAATGCGTCTGTCCCCCCCCCCCCACCTAGTTTTTAAAGTATCAAGTGAGCATTTCCCATTGGTAACACTGTTTCTCGAACTCTGAAGTCCAACAAAAGGGATTTCATCTGTAGTTTGTCCTGCAACGCCCGAAAAAGTGGTTTTTTGTCGCCCGCCTTGTCTATTCGTGGTGGATTGCAGTCAGCTTGTCCCTCCCCCAATCTCTGGACCGTGGCTACACCCATGATAGTCGATTTCAAGCAACCGCCACGACTTAACCGCCGCAGGAGAGGACATGGGCTTGCTCTTCTGAAACCATGACACCACGTTTCCTCGGGAACCAAATGTAAACAACCAAGGCTACTCATTTGTTTACGTGAAAAAATGGTTTTAGCGGCTACGATACACACATGCGACACACACTTTACAGTTATACACGCACATGTGAAACAGTTTTTAATTGTGCGGAGTTCAGTAGATGCTCTGAACGTCGAAGCAAAATGCAGTTAGTAATTACCAGAACTGACAAAAGAGATTAAAAGACTAAATGAAAAGATGACTTAAACTTTTCAGTCTTTCCTTGCCTATAAATTTTAGCAAAATCCCAACTTTACTAACCACAGACATTGTTCAGCATGGAAACTTGGAATATTTTTTTTACAACGTCCTATGCTGCTTTAATTTTATACCACATATATATTTATATATACCGTATATAATATGATATATATTACTTGTTTACTACCTCCTGTCTTCAGTAACCACGGCTTAAAATATCAGAATGGGCGTCGACAAACTACGATCCAGTGTGTAAAGGCCTTTCGAGACTTGTGCTCTTTAGAAACGCTTTCGGCCAATTTTTGATTTGGGAAAGCGGAACTAAAAATGTTGTATAAATAAATCAATAAAGGGATCTATACGTCATTCTTTCAGGAAATAGATTAAATTGGCATTAAGTATTTCCAGAACAAAACGGCGAATTTTGGGGCTGATACCAGTTTGAAGCTTAGTTTTCTTATTCACGTTTACTATTTGTTTGGCTCTTTAGATGGCGCATGGGAATACGAGAACTCAGGGAACGACAGTCTTGCAATACATGTTAAGTACTTTGCAAGTGTCGCGTTCAGTCAGGTAACGGTTTATTGTAAAGCAATTCGCCGCAGTTATTTTCGCAATTTAATGTCGTAAAGCTACAAGGTATGTAACAAAATGGAAGCGTCGTTGCAGCTTTATTTTAGCTGCCTGACGCTGATGACAACAGAATTTAAGCCAATTCAAAAATTTTGCCTTTTCTTGCAGTGCTGTCCGTCCGGCAATTGGCAGCAAAACCTGCTGCGTCAGAGGCCGAGTCATGTAATCGATAGCACCGCAGACGAGCCAAGCACGTGTTCCCGCCACGACACTCTGCGGGAGAAAACACCCGCAGTGTCACGCGCCGGGCTGACCAGACCACTGCGGCCGCCGAGGAAAGCCAGCCGATTCCGACACATCATTGTGGCCGCGCACGGACCAACAATCGGCGACGAAAGCTCACCAAAGGGCGTGACGCTGGCCCGAGATCGGCCGCGTTACGCGGCCCGCTTCTGCTAGCGCCACGTGACGTCACCGGCGCGTCACGTCGTTGCGGGAGCGACGCGGCACTGGTGCACGAGCTACGACGGGACGCATTTTAATTAAGTTTTCCCTCGTCGTCAGAGAATGACCTTCCCGCTGACGTACTCGCCCCGTGACATACCAAGTATGCACGTCCCATGAATGTTATGGACATCAGGTATTCGTGACGAGAGGGCTTTTTATTATCATAGGACGTCATTAGAGTGTCACAGGACGCCACAGGAGCGTTACATCACGTCACAAAACGCCAAAGAGCATAGTTAGCCCCACGCAACGTTCCAAGTGTTGAGGGAGGCCACGAAATGTGACGAGAGCGTGACAGGATGTCACGTAGTGCCGCAAAAAATCCCGGGGGCCGAGCTGAGGCGGTACAGAAGAGCCGCAGCGTTGCTGGAGAGCCACAGAAATGCGGAAATTCGAAGGGAACGTCACAAAACTGCCCAAAAAGCGTCGTACCCCGGAGCAATAAGCCCTGTCAACATCACATGTGCTTTACGAATAAGCTTGGGGGACGCCTCGGCGACGTAAACTTCCGAAGACGTCACAACAGAGTGACAGTGCGACATACCGGCATGGGAAGAGATTAGTGATAACGCCGTACAACCAGTCTTCCTGCAGATGCGAGGATGTGTATCGAAAGGTTCTTAATTCACGGCGACCGATGGAAGAGATACGTTTTAGCAGTGAGAATGCAGGACACGAAACAGTGTGTGGTTCCAGTAGTGTCTCCCGCCGATGGCGTGCATCCGTGCACAGAGACAAGTATCAATCGCGGAAAATTCGTGAAAACGACCAGACAACAGGTAGGATGGAATTGGCCCTACTTTTTCACTATTACTAACCCTGCAGAACCTATTTCTAATTGCGTGCGTAGTTTTGCCCAACGTTCGCGTCAAGATACGTTTCTTTTCCGCGAGATTTGCATTTTTTCATGTCATTAGTCTGGCGATTGCTTTAAGTCTTCTCACGCTTTAGACGAGATTTGAATGTACGAGTATCATTCATTGGCAATGCATTGGTTTAAATCGGCCATTTTCCTTTGTCTTACTTGGTATCTGGCATTTACATCGGCTCAAAACAATTAGAAAAAAACGTCATAATTAAACAAAACGTGATAGCCCCGTGTTACTGTCTTCCCCACTTCATCAACCGGCTGTAAGTGGTGGTGTAAATGCGTGCTTTGTTTTCCTCAGTCCTCCCACAGTGGCGGGTAAGTATGATGCATGTCGCGATAACTGTGAGTAACGAGAACTTAACAGCGGGGGGGATTCCACGCCCAGAAATCGGGACTGATAAAGACTTAAATGATGATACACAGTTTTGTGAATTCAATCGTACATGAAATGGAAAATAGAGTTGGCAAGCAAACGTGTTCTCAGTTCTATAAGTTTCTCACAATGTCTCACAATGAGACGTGGTTTGAAGCACTGTCCGTCTCACAATGAGACGGACAGTATTTGGTCACGTCTCACAATGAGACGTGGTTTGAAATACTCTCCAGGTAGCAAGCAACTGAAATTTATCACGCATCTCGTTTTGCTTTGCTCTCAGAACCGATGCATTCTGCCGTCAGTTTAGACTTACGCGAAACACGCAATATCACGAATCATAGTGTAAACGGTGTTTAAAGCGCAGTCTGCTCGCTTGATCAGTGGACCATGTGAGGCAGTTAATAACATTCAAAACAAGCGTTGTTTAGACCGCAACATCTCATTTCTTTCATCAAGCCGTGCTAATTGGACCCGTCTGTAATGGTAACAAAGTGACAAGACCGCTGGATCGCGTCAAATGGAACTATTGTGACGTTAGCTGCGCCTGTACTATAATCTCACGGCAGTGAGCACTAAATTCATCAGGTACTCTCTAGGAAGCGGCATCTCACATCATCAGTCAGAGTGCCGCCTTTTCCCTTCCAAACGGTGCATTTAGCCGAATGCGACGCTGCCGAGAGAGAGGTGCCCAAAACGCTTCAGCACGTGCGGCGCGCCACGCTCACACGAGCGCGCCGTGGCGCAACGTTTGTCTCTGTCGCTTCCGGCGTCCGCTATGCTAAGAGCGGCTAAGTTCGCACTTTTACTTTTCACGCAACGGGCCGGGGAGCGAGCGGACGGCCGTTCTCACGGCCCACCGGGCGGTGGCGCCTTTCTGGGCCACGAAATGCGACGGGCGGTGATTTGCCGTGGCTGTGAGGCTCCGCCGCGGCAACGAGGTGTGAAGCGCGACAGGGCCCTCACTCCAGACGAGAGGCCTCTGAAGTGTCGTGCATGATCACGAGCTCCGCGCTTACGTATGCCAGCGCGTAAGGGTTGCGGTTGTGGGAAGGTGCGGTTGTGTGCTAGTGGTCTTGATGGACATTGGGCCTGAGCCGTCAGATTCCTACCCTCCTGCCACTTATCCCTAGGGATTCAACGAAGATACATGCTTCGCCAGGGACCTGGGTGAACATGACACGCATGCAATGGAAGTATTGCAAGGTCAGTGATATTGTCATCCCATGATCCTTCTTTGTTAAAGATGAAAACTCCACGCCTGAACATGTTTGCGGCTACCCGGATGCGTGTTTTGTGCGTGCTTTTTATGTAGAGCAGAGACACGAAGTCTCTCTCGAACTTCATCAGAAGATAAATTGTAACTGAACCAGGTTACGCCTGGAGTCCTCCGCCTCCCCCTCCGCGACGGCCTGGAGTGGGTTAAAATCAACCCTTCCCTCATATCTCAGGAACTACGAGCCGAATCTAAATCCAACGGCAAGCAACATGACGTGTCTTCCTTGTCTCGGGAGTGAAATGTTACCTCTTGTGTTGGCCTTTGACGCCACAGGTCATGAGAATACCAGAATTTATGGCTAACTAGTGTACCAGCCCAGTTACGACTTCAAAACTGATATCAAAGGAAACCCACAGTTTCTCATATCTGATGTGGTGAAATAAGTACGATAGAAGCTATCCTGGATAAGCCCGGGATAGTTTTGAAGCGTCTGGTCGTGAAGTCATGGCCAGATGTGTCGCAGTGGTGGTCAGACGCTATAACAATGCTAACGTACTCCCGATCACTTTTTTTTACCAGATCCGGCCCCTCCCCTCGCTCCTTGTGCTGCTTCAGTTTATGATCGCATGCATATTGCGCGACACGATCCTTACGTCTCGTATTGATCATGGTCTGACAAACAATACAAGCGCTCGGCCGGCACCGCTCGGCCGGCGCACCCGCCACCGCCCGGCGGCTGCCGACCCGGCCGACGGCGCCCGGCAGGCCGGTCCGTATGATGTATATCGCGTCATAAACACTACAGTTTTGAGACGGAGTGGCAAAGTTTCGGTATCATTAGATGTTGATTTAACAATTATGTTTTGGTCGGAGAACAACGATACTCTATGTCTCCTTGGGATCTTTATTTCAAGAATAACTTTCCAAATTCGTAACATATTCAAACCGTCAGCTTATTAGTCTGGTATTACTGAATTTGGTCCTAGGAGGAACGACCTACTTATACCATTCGACTGCCTATTTGATTTTATATAAAGCGGTTTGCATTTTGGTTCGTTCGTTTTGGAGACACGGCTACGTTGCCAAACAAGTTCTCACTGGGCGCCTGCCAATGCGCGTGGCTGTTAATTACCCGATCTTATGACACTATTTTCCTTTTAATGTTGGTAAAATGCAACGCATGCCATTTTTATACGTCACAGTGCTTCAGACTGATCAGCTAGCAGGTACTAAAAGCTTGAAAGTGTCATTATGTACGGTTCGGAAGCAACTGACAAAAGAATGCAAGAGGACGTTTTTACCCTGTTTCTGTTGCCTGAGCCCAGGGAAGAATACTTGGACCACTTTACACCATTTTCACGAAAGGCTATAGATGAACTCTACGAAGTGTTGGCAATCGTGCGTGAGCATGCCGGCGAGGTTAAGGTGCTGAGCTGCGGTGGCGCCTCTGTCAGTGTTGGACTGCCAGGAGGTCATGGGTACGGGAATAGGGTTAACCCGCCATTGACTAGGGAGGGGGCGTTTAACGCTCCCCTCGGCGCATTTCTTAGATTTCTCCCAGAGGAACATATGCAGCATCCTGAGCGTCGTGAAGCTTTCAGTACCTTTCCTTCTATCAAGTCTGCAATACTGACTAGCATTTGGAAACTAGATAATTTCAGATCACGTCCCAAAGACGTGAAAGTGATGAAAACGACCATGTCTTACGACTCAACGTCAATTTTACTACGGTATTGTCGGTGCTTTTACAATGTATGTTGACTGTGTCTTATATTGCATGTCATCATGACCTGACAGTTTAACATACATCTCCTCTGACCTCATGCTAGGCCATTCTAGGTCAATGTCTTATTTTTCCCTTTTCGGGTGCAAAGGGAAGTGGGTTACCTGTTTCATCTCATATTTTAGGAAAGGAAATAGGTTGCCTGATTTTTTTGGATACGGCCAGACAGATTATCGCATTTTCTTGCAACCGGCTGCACACACAACTCACACAGTAGTTTTGTGCAACGTCGCAATATTTCTTTCGTACATGACTGGTGGCTTAATTCAGATTTCAAATTCCAGCTAAGCCGGTAGTGGTGGCATTTGTTCTGATGATGATGATGTTCTGGATGAGCGGTGCGGAGATCGGCCTCTGCAATGTTGTGCAACATTCCAAGGAAATGTGCAGCGTGGGACAAACGGACTTGTAGAGTCATTCAGGCATGTCAGAGATTACTAGCGCGCTCGTGGTACTCTAAGGATCATTCCATTTTTGTGCGTCCAAAGCTCTTGGAAACTGTCTTTTTTAAACTCTCTATTTCAACTGGGCCGGGAAACTTGCATTGCATGGCGCGTTTTAACGGAGGCAAAATTTTCTCCAGCCTGCGACCTTGACTATTTATGACTCTGAGCCATGTGGCACTTAAAATATGAGATTAAACTGCCAGGGACATATTGCCAAGAAACCTTCAGTCTCGATCTGATTTTCATTGCGATTAGGCGACTCTGAAGAAAATGGCCACTTTTTCGGCCACTCACACACCGAAAAAGTGATGAACCATGATCGATCTGGTTATCGGCCTAAATTCAGACTTCTTTGGTGCCATGCCACATACCACACGGTTTCAAAAACGTTTCAACCTTCCAATGTCAGAAATATTTGCCGTACGCCATAATTAACCTTGAATTTGTGCACGAAACTCAGTCAGTCAAAACATCCATCGCGCAATACGAAGCTAGTCACCCACACAGATTTCCTCGCCTGATGATTCCACCTTTGCATTACCAGCACCGTGTTCTCCACCAGCCCAGAGCGCACTGCCCCGGGGCAGTTGCCCGGCTTTCCCGCACGATGACTCACCCCTGTGGCGTGGACCGACGCGTGCCCTGAGGCATTCAGCGGTCCGCGATGTTGGTTCCGGCGGTGGCGCGCCCACCGGTGCGGGTTGGTGACCGATGCATGTCCCCGTTACCGGCTCTGGTGGGGGGGAGACGCCGCAGAACGGTGAGGGGGAGGGGAGAAGAAGACGCTCCCCGTCTGTGACGACCTAGTAGTTCCGTCACGCGCACCAGAGGTGTGTGAGTCACGTGACAAACGGTCAGCGACCACCGCCAACAGAAGATGCCGGGATAATTATTCATGTTCCCGTTAGACGCATCCGCTTTGCCGCTCGGTGGTGTTCGTGACTCGTTTGAACCCTCCTCGAGCGACGGTCAGGAACAATCGCGCATTTTCAGAACTGGAAAGCTCACGGTATTTGCGGTTTGTTTTTTAGCTCACATGCAAGGGAGCAGTTAAATCTTACTGGGGCTTAACACTCGCACGGGTGGCCAATCAAATATAACACGATTGGTTGAGGGGGTAATTGTATGCCCGCCATCCCATAAGATCTCGAAAACTAACGACGGGGCTAGAGTTACCAAGCTTGCCAGGACAGATACAGCCCTACAGCCCTACACATATACATATTCATATACAGCCCTGCAGGAACTCTTTTGGGTAAGAGTTTGATGAGCCATTTTTGCAGGGCACACAAAACTACAATTTGAAATGTTTGGCTCAATACGTACAGTAAAGTACATCGCAGTATTTAGTAGCATACTTCTAAAACAGTATAGTACTCAGTACTTTGCTTAAAACAGTGCTTCGGCTTCACCCGATTCCCGTAAAAACAAACGCAGACTCTAAACGCTAAATGTTTGATCATCCCAGCGTAAGTTAAAAATATTTGGTTAAATTTCACTTATCATGGTATACTTGAGAAATAAGAATCGTGTTGTATTGTTCTATAATGCTGGCGTGGGTGGCGCCAGGGATACGAAAAAGGAAAATTGTCAAGGCCGCATGTTAATGAAATCAGCGTACGAACTTTGATCTCAGATGACTTTAAATGACCTCAAAGTCACATGAAATTACCCTTCGTTCATTTCCCAGTGTTTGAAAACGTTTTCAGCCACTTGGATTTACTACATTTGTTAAAGTCCTGTTCATGCCCGGCGTGATATAGGCTACATACGCGGACATATTGGTTCAAGACTGCGTAATCCAGCCTGATATCGACCTGAATATATGACCGCCTTTTGATCTCGAGCTTACTCGTGACGTGACAAATCAACAAAAACATTCTTGTATACCTTCCACTTCTTTAACTGAATGGCCTGACGTGTCCCCAAAGAACTTGGCTTGGCCCTCTCCCTGCACAAAATGAGATTATAAAAAACTGATATAATATGTAGGAAGAAGAGACCAAGTATTTGTGTAGGTCTACTACTTATTTCAAGAAAAAAACTGCCAAGTTTTGTGAGGCTGCTCCAAAAACCGGAATTGGAGACCGAAAAACAGAAGGGTTTGGGGGGAGGGGCTACAGAAGCCACCCATACGAAATTAGATTTAAGCCAGAAATGTATAATTTAGCGAAGTGACTTAAACCTTGTGTGTGATTTCATGTGGTAAATTCTGGCGCTGAATCCGCATGCAATGCCCCATAATAGCTCAGAGGTCCCATTTCTACCACAAAGGCCGCCCAAGGTCGCCTGAGGCCGGCCTAGGTCACTGGCCTTAAGTGACAATGAAATGTGAAAATCGCAGAAATGTGCTCACGGAGGCACCAACCGTCAGCCCGTACAATTTTACCGCTAAATGAAGCAATGAACACTGGCAGATATAACTTCCGTGCGTTCTCCGGCTGCCTCGGAATACCACGCATGGCACGGAATGCTGGACCAAAGGCGCACACCATCTAATCTATTTCTTTTTAATATTTATTTACCTCAAAGCATCCCATACGTGGTCATTTGGGCGCCGAATTCGAACTTAGCGCCAAAAAGCGCGCTAGACAGCAAGTTTTGTAGACAAAGGTGTGGCAGGGTCAGTAAAGTTCACTTAAGGCCAGTGGCCTCAGATGACCTAGAAGAGACCAAAACCACAGGAATGTGTGTTTGGTCATCTCTGACATTATTCTGTACCATTTTAGCCTTGAATTAGGCGTTGAACAAGCAACAGCCGGCATTTCATTGTTAAGCCTCAACAGAAAACGGGTACGCACGCACGAGCGCATTTTTGGCCAAGCACATTTTGGAGCACGTCCATGAGCTGACCCGATATCGACTTGAAACTCAGTACAACAGTAAAACATAAAGTGGCTTTTCACATATGCTCCGTTTTTTTTTGGGGGGGGGGATTGGCTGAGATGATAAGGACGGAAGTTTTATGTTTTAAGATAGCTTTTGACTATTGGACTTTACCTGACCTCTTGAAATGGTCTGAGGTTAACCGTTGCAATGTTTTTCAGTTAGCTGTCTGCGAACCCATAGAAAGCTTGAAAGCCTGTCTTTAAAATTCTATTCGTGCCAACAGTTTACAGTTTATCCTGAAAACGGCCATGTCTGACAAACATGAGCCTACTCTGACCTATTGTTGATCTTGAATGACCTTCACAATTTTTTAACAGTAGAACATTCGCTCTTCATTGTCTTACAGTTGTTGCGCAGCTGCACCGCACCGTTAAGCCACACCTGTTCGGGCTTATTTCGGGAACACCTCAGGGGAGGGCCACATTGCCCCCCACTTCCCAAATGAACGTGTGCCAAGAGCGCACTGATGCTATGGTCATTTGGCTTCCAATCTCCGCGGCAAACCTACCATTGAACTGGGTTTGCGTCTGTAGATGTATCTTATCGTTTTCTTCGATACTCATTGCCTTTACTTCGTTTATTTTTTGACCGCCCGTGTTTCTGAACGTACTTTTCGTGTGCCGGGAACGCGTGCGCTCCTTAATTGGCGAAAACAACGGAAATGAAACGTAAGGAAAATCAAGAAGGGAAAGCTGGTACGGCATCTGATAAGTTGACAATAACACTAAGATTGAAAAGTGAACGTCAAAGACTAAGAATTAAATCGAACACTTAACCTTAGCCACAACACAAATCGTTACCTGGAATTACACGGTGGTGCGTGAGATTCGGAGACGTGCAGGAATTTCTGATTACGACGGAATCTGGTCTTAAAAATCAGCTCGTAGTGATTTACCAGGTGGATAATGATTCAGATCAAATAAAATAAGATAGCAAAGAGAAAACCAAATTAAACACAAGGCTTAAGTATCTCGAAATAATTTCCACTGGGATCAAAAGTCCATTTCGGGAGCACCGAATTCCATTTCTAGTAGTGAGTACACTTTGCTCGTAACTTCGACCACCACAGCAGTCTCGCCGTCTTTTGGATGGCAATGCCGAAAACATAACTGTGAAGTCAAGTAGGAGATAACACCAGCCGAAACGCCAGGTTAAGTACTCCGACGGTAGTAAACGTCTCACGTTCGGGCACGAGCAGGGCGGAGGCAGGCCCAGACCTGCACCAGTGCCAACGCAGCCGCGATGACGCATAGCGCAGGTGAGTGAACCGGAGGGGCAGCCGACTCTGCAGCTCCGGACCGCAGACGAGTTTCCGAGAAGACGGCGACCCTCTGCCGCCCCTGCCGGCCCGCGCCGCTGCAGGCGCCGCACCACCGTCGGAAAGTCGACCCCGCTCCTGCGCCGGGACTTTCCGAGAACGCGCCAGCTGCGGGCCGCGCTCAGACCGGCCGCAGGAGGGCTGGAGCGGCGAGAACCAGTCACACCGCCGCCCGGGGACTTATCGCCGGCCGAGGAATCTCAGGCCTGAGCCACGGGCGCCGGCAAGGCTGTCGGAAGGCCTTGACATCGCCTCCCCCTCCGCCGGACGGTCCGGAATACCAGCGAAGGTCGGCGGGAGAGCCACTTCATCTGCAGGTGCTTCTGCAAGTCGACCGCAGTTCTTGGACAGCTATTTGGGTTGATGTTTTGCAGCCGCCTTGCGGTGATCAAGCAGCACTAACGGTTTGGCATCCACTGATTTGATGATGAATTGTGGAACGATAAAATGAAAAGACGAGCAGTTATTTCTGCACATAAATAAAGACCACCGAAGATTTGAGAATATCCAGCATTTTATTCCTGTCTTCCCCACATGACCTCTCTCAAAAACACTAGTTTGACGTATGGGACTTGGCATTTTTTGCAAAGTGCACTGTCGCCGTTTTCGTCCCTTAACCCAGCACCGTTTGGCATGTTTTTGTACCCGCGACCGCCTGGGGAGCGTCAAATAGGGTACCCCATTACCTCAGGATCTGATCGTCCGATCTGAACTGGTCTACCATTAGTTCATAGCCTTGAATCTTGCAATCCAGAAAATACTATGCCAGCCCTGGTCACGTGACTGGTGACGTCACAGGTCACGTAAAACGCATAACACGACGTTGGAAAAACTAACATCGGTTCGTAGATCATATCATTCGCAATGTTGGTCTCAAACTTCCATCGGTGTATCAAACGAAAAGTCACGATTTTCTGCATCAGAGGCATGCCGAAATCTTCACATATGGGTCAAGGTCAACCTAGGTCAGGTGAAATACTGGTCTTACTTTACATGCCAAAGATCGATATTTACTCGCAGCCGTTTTGATCCACGTGACAAAAAGGACGGAAGTGAAACCTACTCATGATCAGTTTTGCATTAGCTGCTTTTTATCCAGTCAAGGTCAGTCTAGGTGAGGTCACATAACGTTGCATTACTCTTCCTGGCAAAAAGCAATAATTCAATAATTACTTGCTGGGATTTTTAACTGCGTTAAGTAGAGAACTGGAATGACATATCGCAATAATTAAATCTGCTCTGTTTGCTTTTTATTGGGTCAATGTCAAACCAGGTCAGGACGGATAGTCATTTTTCCCTTTTCCTGACTAGGAACAATAATTGCTCTCTGCCGCCATTGAATAATCTTCCACACTCAATGCTGTATTTCATTTCGTTTTGACATTTACGTATGACGCGACCTGACATGACCTGACGTTCCATTTGGCGAACCTTGCTAAGAGACGCATGTAGATCCCCTCGTCTGGCTTGAACGATGGATAAGTCAGCGGCAGTCACTTCTGTCGCCCACAGTGCAGCAGTCCAGTTGTCATTATGCATGTGACCTGGCATAACCTTTAGTGTTGACGTGTCACGGTTGGATATCCTTTTTGGGGCCCTGTTGTGTGTAAGAGCCAATAATCCATGCGTTATACTCGCGAGTATGATAATAAAAACAAGCATCTTCGCGTTGCCACCAGGAGACGCAAAAATATATATGGAAGAGTTCACTTCTGACGTCACATCTCCATGACCTAACCTAGCGTGGAAATGGTTTTTATAGCAAAATACGTAAAATTGATTGATGATCAGGTACCAAAAGTTTAGTTGTGTGGGATGTAACGGCTCATAAGTTATTGACGAAAAACCAAGAGGGCGCCCTATTTGACACCCCAGACGGTGCCAGGTTAAGCGAATATCGAGCAAGATTTGTGGGACCCAAGCTCCACGGCCCGGAGAGTGCACGGAATTCCGCAGCAGCAGGTCGTCAGCAGGCAGCGACGAGCCGATAAGGCCTGCGCCGAGCCTGGTTCTCGAACTCTTACGCAACCCCTCAGCGCCCGGCGCCGCCCGCCCGTGTCGTTTATGGCGCGAGCGCTGCAACGCGGCCAGGACGGTGTTCCGTTTCTGGTTTTTCACAACCACTGACAAGCCGGCCACCACGAGGCAATGATCTTCCGAGCCATGGTGCAAGTGTTGTGTCGACAGGTTTGACAGACCATATTTGAACGAGCATAATGGGTTGCCTTAACAGTGCGGGTATGTTCCACACGCGCACTGAAGCGCGCAAAATTCGGCCCCCTCCCGAGATTTCCTTGGGATTGTTCGAAAAAAATGAAAGAAGTTCTACCTTTTACGTCCTCCTAAATAAGTGCAAAAGCCCTTGTTACAAAGGCAAATATCGGCCCCAAATCTGCATACCGTACCGTGGGCTTCAAGTCAGGTGTGCTACGGGCAATACATACATATATGATATATATATATATAAAGATATATATACATATATGTAATACAATACATACATATTACAGACACAGAAAATCGATCGTTCATGACCTGTTGTAAACTGAAAAGACCGTAAGAAATCTGACGGACCAAGTGCCACACATCTGAGTTGATTACATCGCAATATATTAACTCAAGTTGCATGCAAGTTGCAGCACACAACATTAAGGCTCAACCAAACAATAAAGAAAATCGCAAGAGCAAATCAATTTGGCCTTGACCCGATACGACCGTTGATAAGGGCAAGATTTTATGTTTCGTTTCAAAGTACCTTTGTGCATTCAGTTCTTTCATCTTTCTGCATGCTACGTACAAACCCGGTGATCAGACGTCAAAACGTTCTACGGGGTGGTGTGGAGGCTAACAAAGACGAAAACATTCACACACTGGAGATGAAATTTGAAATCCTATTTATGAGGGAAATTTCAACACAGACCGTGAAATTTCTTAAATATTCCTGGCATGAAAAGTGTCACCGGGCTCTGTGCATTCTGAACGCATCTGATATCGCATTGTTTTGATCGTTTTCCGTTATCTGATCTGCGTTGACTTCCCAAGCAGGCTTCTTTACGAAGGACGATACGATCCCACTAGACGTTTCCTGCCTTATTTCGTGATTCACGACAACATGACGACGTGACTTGCCGTTTGTTTCCGTAACTGGTGAAACTCTGAATGCGACAGCGCTCCCGTGCAAATGCTGAGGTTTACGTTTTAGGGCGTCTGTAGTTGTAGGGCGAAAATAGGAACCATCTGTCAAACATATTTGTGTGTCTGCTCGTGCCGACCTACCGTTCAGACTTCGTCCATGCTTTAGCCGTTTCCTTTTAAACTCATAGTATACGTCGGCCATTTATGTTTGTACTGCTTTCTAGGCGTCTGATGATGTGAGGTCGTATGACTCACCCAATTTTCTACGTATCAAAGCTTTCGAAGCGGCGGAATGGTTTCAATGAAAGCAAACATAAAGCTATCTTCGACAGCGCCAGTTTTCAGTGTCTTTCAACCATTTGTCGAACCCCACATGACCACATTTTTTGTCACATATAATCGACTCCATTTTCCAGTTAAATTTTTCTTGCTTATCAGCTTACAGAGCTACATGTGATCATTTCAAAAACAAAGAAAGGTGTAATATCTGGTGACATGGTACTGATTTCGACAGTCCGTTTGAGGAAATCTCTCTGATTCCTGTCTTTTTCTGGTCCGGAATATAACAAATGCCGAGCAAAACGGCAAACATTAACAAACAAACATCCTCTGGAAATGTACATAACCTATATATGCTGAGGAAAGCAGATACTTTGATGCCAGATCAGGAGCCAACGACGACACTGATGCATGACACTTCGCTGGAACGACAACTTTCAGTGGTTGCAACGCCGGGATTTGACTAACGTCTTTTTTCAGTCCGTTTAACCATACTTTCATGCGAGGGGTTAATTCAAACCTTCCCTCCGTTGCCTTTTCCAGCGGCAAGGCCAAGGTATGCGCTACTGGGATGAAATTTGGCGACTTCTTCCTTGTATGTTTTTACATCTTGAGATTGTTACCCTTTAACCCGAAGGGCTAGAAAGTATGGCCGATTCCCGGAGGGAAGGGGGGGGGGTGGATTCCGCCCCCCTCGAGATCTCGAAAACTACCTATCCGATTTTATCTCAACATCAGGCAATCGATCTGCCGTGATGTAAGCTACATTTTTACAGAAGCTAAAAGCTCCAAAATTTTGTAGCCAAAAGCTCCAAAATTTTGAAAAAAGCGCAACTTTAAATCTTAATTATCAAAAAAAAATTCTACACCACAGGGTGCAAAAAAGTCAAAATGAAGGATGCTTTTGGACTTGTTATAAATCCGTTGTTTATGGATTGATTTTGATCAAATGGGCATGAATTGAGATATTATAGATGAAAACTTTACCATTGGTCCGCCTGTCATGGTCACATGTTCTTCAGATCAACTTACGGCTTTTGACCTTAAATGGCCTGTAGTGACCTTAGAGTCATTTGGAATGATCTTGCGTGCATTCCATATTATCTGAAAACGCTTCCAATCATTTGAATTCATTCTATTTCTAAAATTTCATTTTACGGCTGATATAGGGTATAGGCACAGTGTAATATAGGGTACGCGCAATGACATTTTAGGTCGTAGCTACGTGACCCGACGCGATATCAAGCTGAAACTTGGTACAGAAGTAGAGGCATCATTATACGTCACATAGATCTGGGTTTGGCATTTAAGAAAGATTTCGCCAAAATGATTACTATAAAACCAAATTTTGTCTTTGACTTGGGCCTGGCCTTGTAAAATGACTTCAGATAAAGAGAATTATATTTTTATCTTGCCCGACTGTTCACCTACACATCCATGTAGAATTTCAAGCTCTATCTTAAAAGCGTTTTTTTTGGCAAGCATTTTCCTTTTACCCTCAGCAGGGTCAAAAACGTGCCTGAGGTGCCTCCCAAAAACGTTGTCTGGTTCCATTCCTGAGCTGAATAAAATTACGAAGTTTTCTTACAGTACGTAGAAAGGGTGACTATGGAAAGTGGCCAAGTTCCGTGAAGCTGCGTCAAAAACCCCGGACTTGGCAAGCATAAAACCTGAGGGGACCGATTCTTCCCCCTGCCGGGAATGAGATTAAGCCGTATTGTGTGTCTTGTGGCTCTAAGAAGAGCAGGGGAGCCAGTAGACGCTTCGGCCGTGGGCCCTTTTTGGTGTTTCTCCGAAGCACTGAAGAAACACTGAAGAGGGCCCATGGCTGAAACGTCTGCTAACTCCCCGGCTCTTCTAATAGCCTCAAGCGACATAATACGACAAACAGGCTCACAACGACCAACAAGATCTTCAAGAATGCCATACACCACCACCCAGCGGGCTCTCCGAGAACTCAGTCTGTGCTTTTACAGATGGCATAAGTGTGAACATTTTTTATGTAACACGAGCGGCTCCAGGAGACAATTCTGCGAAATATTTAGCAGTATTAGGATTTGAATGAGCGCCGTTTATGATAATTGGCCATCCCCATAGTCTACAGAATGTTCCAAGACTACCAAGCGCGGATGAAGGGAGCAGCATAAGGGATGACCCAAGGTCATATGTAAGGGTGTTCTACGAGCTGAAAACAAGATGTGGTTTGCTTATCAAATATGTTCCTTGCGTATATACAGCATCACCTGTTGCATACCACGCATGTTTTTACTAGTAGCTAAACTGTAGGAATCGCAAACCTTTGGGAAAATGATCTGAACAATTAATTGCAGCTGATAACGATTGGCAATGTAAAAAAGCAATTTAGCTATCGGTTGCAAACTAAATTCGTAACCATTTTCATCAAATTGGGATCAAAGTGGAACGTACTTGCTCTTACGCTTAGTGAGGTAAAGAACGCGCTACAACACCTTAATCTCAGCACCATCAGACTTTTCAACCAACAAACAAGTACATGAAAAGAAATCTGAAAACATCTGTCTTTTAATCGTTGTTTTCTGTCAATAAAACCATTCACTGCAACATGTCCAGGGTGAAAATCTTATGCTCAGCAAAATATGAATGCGAAGTTTGGAATATGAAAATTGTCATTTAGGTATGGAAATCATGGTGCAGCGGAACAAAGTCGTCTGTGAAGAAAACTGGTATGAAATTTGGATTTTACACAACACCGAGACTTAACGCGCCATTCACGGGGGTCATTCTCCATCCCCCCACCTACCCCCACCAGATTTCTCTTGAAGAACTTTCACGACACTCATGACATCCAGCCAAAAACGTTTTGTATATTTCAATGAATTCCTAGATGTTTAGTTAGATTTTCAGGTCAAGGCCGTGCAAGGCGATGAGGCACGGGGAGGTCAAAGCTGAGCTTTGCATGAACCGACCCGTTCAGGTCCCAGCTGGAATGAAAGATTCGCTACGACTTTGATTATATAGATGTAACGACGTATAAAATATAAAGGGACCTACCGAAATTACATAGATATTGTTATTCCAACCGAATGTACTGCTCAGGCAAGGCCATTGAGCTTTTTCATGTCATTTGTTTCTTTGTTTGACCCTATTTACATGGCTTACGGGATAACTGGAGGCGCTGACTCGCATACTAGTCTATCTTGCACTCAAATTGGTGTACAAAATAGTTTTATGACTTTTAAAGAAATTTTTCATGGGCAAGGCGATCTTGATCTTGAGAAAACCTTGCCTTTTACCTGTGACCTTGACCTCTTGATATTTCCTCTGACCTCTTTTGGTAGCCTTTTTTGCAAGGTTTTAGACAAACTTCTTGACATAAATTACGCTACTACGGTTGGAATATCAACGGGGCTTCAAGAGTGAAAGCATTCGTATTTCATTTGACCTGGCCTGTGACGCCATCCGCGACCTTAAATACCAAATAACATGCATTTTCTGATAGCTCTCGTTCAGGACTACTGTCTGCAATTTGAAACGTTTTGGTCAACACACTAGTTACAAAGTTAAAAAGGGGGGAGAGGACAAAAAATCCTCCCCCCTAGCGAATGGCGTGGTTCTAGATACGCAAGCGAATCCAGGGTTACAGAGCCCATTTTCATATCATAAGAGGACACGTTTATTCACCCCGCCCACATTTTCTTGTTGAAATCATTGCACATCGTCTTCTGTATCCATACGCACTTTGATACTTGTAAATTATAAATATGGCTCCTCCAGAAGTCTCTGAGGAGCATTGAAATGAAATCCAAAATTGGCACAGGAAAGCGGTTGAGAACACCCGCTTACGTTTTGGTACGGATTCAAAACCTGTTTTATGCTCACAGAATCGCCGCAGGGACGATAAAAACGGAAAAAGCTTGTGGAACATTTCTAAAGCCCTTGATATCAGCTATTTGCCCATGGCCGTGTTGACATTCATTCACATGATCAAATGACATTGTATGACATTCATTCCGCAACGCGCAATTTTCCTTTCTTTCCCTTGTCATCTATGTCCTGTTCTCAGCAGGTCCTTGGCGACACGGGCGCAAACAGACTTTAGCTGAGCTTGAGCTTTTCAACCAGCTTTTCAACCAGGGGGACCCCGGCCCCCGGCTCACTTTTTTGTGGAAATCATTGCACACCGTCTTCCCAGCAGGCGGTTTTCGTATGATTTCAGTTCACACTGAGTTCCGCGCCCTCCCCCTTAAGAAAATCCTGACTGCGCCCCTGTCAGCAAACATCAGCCAGCTGCTTCAGTCGTGATTAATGTTGACTTGTTAGTGTTAGGTTTGTAGTTTTGCGAATGGCACTCGAGACTCGCAGATGCTATTAAAAACCTTTCCAAACTCTCCTGCAACTCCTCCTGTCTTAAAACTCCTTTGGCATCAGGCTATGGATTTGTCAGCGGAGTGGCCATTTCGTTGAACCCAATGCCAGTTGTGTTCTTTACTGCTTTTATTTACTTTTACTCACACTATTTTTTCATCAAAAGAAAAAATAGAAGTCCAAAGTGCGTCTCTCGTCAGTGCCTTCTGTATTTTGCACTCGTTAATAAGGGCACCTTCACAAAGTGGCTCTTAGGGCCTAGTCAGTACAACAAAAGGTCATAAAACACATCTCGAATTGTAAAACATCCCCTTCTCGCCCCACCCATCACCCTCGCCGTGCCCCCACCCAGACCTCGCAGTCAACAGCGCCAGCTTAAATGGGCTCAGATCTGAGGCGCTCTTATAGCTGTCGCCGCGCGGTGGCCCCTGTCACGTGCCGCGGCAGCCTCCTCCAGGCGACAGCGGCTCTGTGTGAGAAGAGCCGCTGCGTGGCAGTGAGACGGCGGTGCCAGCGAGGCAGCACGTGTTTGGCGCCCAGACACAGCGCAATGAGGACGAAACATGCGCCGCAGTGAGGCGGGACGACGAGGACGTGCAGGGCGCGGTACATGTTTACTGCATCGCGGTGCCCTATCAGCCGACTTATGCTGGGCCAGCCAAGAGCGGTGAGGGTGGAAGCGGCGTGATCGTAGCGGCGCAGACCGGCGACCAAACTGTCCGCGAAGTGGATGGTCTGCTGGCCTGATGGTCAGCTGCCTCGCGTGCGGCTGTCGGCGACCCCGCGGCTCTTTCCCTGCCGAGCCGCGACGGCCTGGAACCGTCTGCCTCCGGCGGCCATGGATACCACCTCACGCGCATCGTTTTTAGAACACTTGAAACGCCTGACACTGTGATTGCCTTTGTGGTCAAATGAGTGCGTTTTACTTCATGTGACAAGCAACTATGTGTTATCGTTTTCGTCATGTTGACGAGAGGGCAGAATAGCCACTGCGTGGACGCCTTCAATACATACATACATACTGCAGGCGGTTAAGGTGAAAGGCGGCAGGTCCACACCAGACTGGCAAGCAATACTGGAGGTGAGGAAAGACATGGGTCTGGACAAGGATTTTCGGGATGCCTGGGGCCAGGTGATGGCAAATTTTGAAAAATAATTTGAGGATTGTATTGGATCGCCGGACTACGGCACAGATATGCTGCTCCCAGCACAGGGTCTGATCGAGGAAAACACCCACTACCTTAATGCATTTTTTAGGCCGAATATCAACATCATTAACCAGGACACTTAATTTTCAAGCTTTGGGGACAGCATTCTGAGTTTCGAGAAAAGTAAAACAAGTTTTTCCTATGTTTATTTTAGGCTATTTGCGCTGAACCATTGTTGTAAGCACTGGATGTTCTCTTCGGTTCGGGACTTCAGCACTTGGAGTTCATCGGGGTCAGAAGGTACTGAATCCAAGATCTGAGTGTCGTCGGTATAAAATAGGAGCCAACCATGGGGTAGGAAGCAGCGTACGTCGTTAACAAAGATGAGGAAAAGGATTGGGCCCACGATGGATCCCTGGGGGACACCGTGGGACAGAGGAAGTGCCGCCACGGACAAACTGGAAGCGGCCGGATAAGTAGCTGCTGAACCAGCCGGGGGAGATGCCGTACCACTCGGGCTTGTTCAGCAGCATCGAGAGGTCGACGCTGTCGAACGCACTGCTCAGGTCGATCAAAGTCAGCGACGCTAAGCGAGCGACGTCAGTCTTCCGAGCCGCCCATTGGACAACGTCGAGGAGAGCGTCTTCAATGGAGTGGAATGAACGGCAGGCATATTGGGTTGGGGAGAAGATATCGTTATTGATAATACAGGAGCTGAGCTGAGAACAAACGACTTTCTCAAAGATCTGGAGACGGCAGGGAGGATCGAGACAGGCCGAAAGCTGCCGGGGTTAGAGGTGTCTCCAGACTCGTAAATGGGGATAACAATAGCAACTTTCCACGCATCTGAAAAAGTAAGGGTGGATATGGAGGGGTTGACGAGATGAAGGATATGGCGGGCAATTGCAGGAGGGTAGCTCCTGATTGCGAAAATGGGCAGTCCATCGACATCGGCGGCCCTGGAGGAGTTCAGCTGGTTGACCGCACGCGACAGCTCAGGTAAGATGACGCAATGCGGGGCAAAAACGGAAGACCCTACTCATCACAGACATGCACCCCTGGCATTTAAAGACAGGTGTTCTGTGACCTCAGATACTGGCATGTTTACCTGTCAAAGTCAAGGTGACCCTTAAAGGTCTCGGCAAGGTTTGTAAGTTCCATTTTTGCGGCCCCTGCCTACGGACTGCGCCAATGCAACGTAAACGGTCCGTTTGGTTTACCTGAGAAAATCGTGGGGTTTGCATGATGGGAGCATAGAGATAACAACGTGTGGAGCGATTCGATTGACAGAACATACAAAAGATGCAAGTCCGTAGTGGTTTTGGTTGTACGGATAGCAGTGGAATGCCTGCTGAAGTATCATTTCGCCGCCCCTCGCGACAACGGGCGTGAGAGGTTGCGACGCGAAATGACCAACCAACCAGCCTGCTGGAATATGATTCTTGAGCATTTCGAAGTACTTTACTTCTTGTTAATCACATTAAAAATGTACTGAGGGATTCTCAACAGAAACCTCAACCAAACCATAAATCACTAAGCAGGAGGCGAAGGCTTAAGAAAAACAGACTTTGCACAACTGAAGAGCACACTGTAAACTCATCTTAGCAAACTAGGAATGCTATACTCGTTATGCAGAACTGTGCTTGTTTATGTTCGTGATGGCTTACGCGAATGATCGTTGCTGAAATCCTAAAACGTTTGCGCGTTTGCAAACGTAACCTTGCTGGTTACGCGACACGAAAGCAAAGGTGACTGGTAAAAGTGGGCAAAGCTTCGCAAAAATCCTATGTTGGTCCATGATACTGCGTACGAAGCGGAATTTTACTTTAGTATGCATTCTTATGAACGTAAGACACGAACACACACACATACACACATACATATATCTATATAGACATATATAGATATGGAAATTTCACGACCGTATGTCGGCACCTACAAGGTCAGATGAGATCAAAAAGATCAATTGACACTCGACCCGTACAGGCCTTTCCGCAAGGCTTTTTGGACGAAACTGGAAAAAAGCGCATGCTACAGCTTTGAAATGTAGAGTGCGGCCCTTTCCATTCATCTGACGCCTTGAGTGAAGATTTCAGGTCGAGAACATGTGAGATCATTGACCAATGACTTTATTTTTCATATCTGAGGATCATATTTCGAGCAACATAGGATACTGGTGTAGCGTGAATGTAAAAAGGGCGCTAAACGCATCATTTAGCGTAATTTCAGTGAAAATAGACAACATCGGTACATCTGGCTACTTTCAGCGTTCACTGACCTCCGCAAAGTCAAATGAATTGAAGTGAGGTCAATGGCGTTGGACGAAGCTTTTAAACCTAAGTAAGTTCCAGGTCATCTGTTGCACTAAAACTATTTCGTTATAATGAACTCAGTTACAGGACTGAATTGTTGCAAAACGCAAACATTATATATATATATATATATATATATATATATATATATATATATATATCAATGCATCAATGAGCGCAAAGTTTTTTTGCTAGGTTCTTTGAATACACATTTCATGCACATCGACATGACGTAAAACAAATTTGGATCAGGCCACAAGCTGGTTGACCTTGACTTTGATGACCTTGACCTTCAATGACCCCGGATTTGCTCTTGGTACATTCCTCATCTTCCGTTATCCCCGAATGACGTCAGCTATAATATTCGAACGTTAATCTTACGTGGAACGCTTCTCCTCTCGCAAAGCTCCCATTTGTCTGCAACAACCGTTATTTCCGTCATGTTTTTTTTGCTTTAAATGCTTCAAAGTTGAAAAATTTCCGGCCGATTTTCGATTTTTTCCATCAGTCGACGAGTTGTTCAGATGTATTAAATGTCACACAGTAGCAGCGGCCACCTCCGACCCGTTCTCAAGATTTTCAAGACAAACAGGTGGGGAGCACAAAAATGTCCCCCCTCTTCCAGTGCGCGCAGTAATTCTAAGGTGATAAAAGAATTTAGTTGTTTGTTTAGAGCTGGCGAGTTTTCATGAATACATGCCCCTTGCCATACATGCCCCTTGCCCCGTGCTATGCCACGTCATAGCACATTTGTAATACAGCTGTCCTGTCCGTCAACTGCTGTCGCGCTATGGTCTCATCATGTTGTCTCATGTGCTTTAGTGATGCGCCGTCACGGAAGTACATAGTGAGTCGACGTGAGAGCGTCGTTGCTGTTACACCAAGATTGTGTACTTGGCGAAATTTTCAGTTTTCGCATTCAGAAATCAACTGGCACACAGCATTGCTGTTCTTAACTTGGTCTGGTCGTATATGATTGTTTTTCACAAGAAAATGTAGTCTTTCTTTTTTTCGTAATATGTGACTGTCTGTATCTTTCTGTCCTGTTTTGGTGGAAGATATCTGGACATGACTTCCCTTACCATTTTTTCGTCTTGCTTGTAGGAAGTTTTTATTTGGTTTCGCTTGATGAGGGTAATCTGGGTCGATTGCCCGTGCTGTTTCCGTTAAGTAAAGTACTTGTCCATGTGTCCTTGTGTTCCTGTTTCATTGTCTGACAGTGAAGCCGTTGTTTACTAGAGTTTGCCTAACTCGTATTCATTCAGAGCGCAAGTAAATCCGGTACGAACAATGTTTAAATGTTCGTCTCACGTCCGAGTCCCGAATGACGCTGGTCTCATAACGCCAGGGACACTGCCTGATTGCATTTAAGCACCGTCCGTTGTCTGTCGTCTTTTGGTGAACAGTTGTCTCAGAGTTTTGTTCGTTTTCATTCACAGATATGCCAATGAAAGGAATGGCGTTGCCAGCACTGAACTCAAACGTGAACTGTGAGCTCGACTTGTCTTGGAATGTTTGTCTCAATCGTTCCTGGTGGTCTGTGTCGTTTACTTCAACAAAGATGTCATTGACACATCTGCAGTAGATCTTAGGTCCAAAGTTGTTGTTTTTTTACTGTTTCCGTTTCTATATGTCCCATGAAGAAATTCGCAAAGAGGGGATCTAGTGGAGAGCCCATCGGAACATCTATCGATCTGGCTGCAGCATTGCGCGTCTGGTCCAGGGAAAGACACTTCCTTGATGCATGAACCTCAAAGCTACTTTAGAAGAAGCTTGGGAATTTTTTAGGGAAGGCATTTCAGGGTGGTGGTAAACACAGTAAAAATGGCCGCCAAAAAGGTAGTCATTGGGAACTGATATAAGCAATCTGCTTAAAACAAACTGCTTAAAAGGCATACTCGGAACGTATTCCATTGGACATTTGATCACATGTAGATAACGGGGTTATTTCTAGTTCTTCTTCGTGATCAGCTGCTTGAAGTGGGCGACGCTGTCAGACATCCAGAGCTCCGCCCTGTACTTGGTGTGCCAGGCCATCTTCTGCAGCGTCTCCTCCTTCATGTTGGCATCGGAGTCCTCCATTGCCTTCTTCAGCTCGGGGATCGTCTTTAACTCACACCTGACCACGTGTGCCATGGCCCGTGATCAGAAGCTAAAGTCTAGGCACGAGAGAACCGGGGCTGTAGAGCGGCCAGTGGTGCTGAGAGTTGCCTGAGATGATTCTGTCTCCGAAGTTCGAGCGTCGGAACTCCATGATTGGTCATGTCACATGAGGCGATGCAACATCTTTTGCAACATGTTGGATGCAGTGTTGGAAACAGTGCTGGCGGCGAGTGGCCAGCCCCGCATTGCTGGCCACACCACCGTCTGTAACATCTCCAGGCAGGCTAGACGGTCCACCGGTCCCTCAAACCAGTGCACCGATAGAGACTTGCAATCCACAGTGCCCACCCAGATCGTCACCTTTTTTCCGTGCGTTTTTTTTGCACTCCAGCGCAGTGCGCGGGTCCTCCGGGACCCAAATTACATAATTTTTGCGGTTGGGAGCTCATTCCTCTTTATGGGTCTGCCAAAAGATGCACGTTGCCAGCAGGTGAGATGATGTGGGTGGCGTGGAGTTGATAAGGCTTCCAACTGAGCTCTTTCCTCAGGATCCTCCAGTTTTTTCCGAAAGACATCAGAACTGTTCTGAGGCTAGTCTAATGTGGACCTTGGGTTGCTGCCGAAAAAATCCTGAATCTTCCGGATTTCTTTTGCACTGGATGAAGTGCGGCCAGAAGACATGGCAAGGCGCACCGAGGTTCCCGTTTTGAACCTGGTGCATAGCCTGTGAAATGCCATCAGCTTGGATACACCTCCGGGCTTGCCCGTTGTTGTTGCCTAAAGGCGGTCCTCATGAGGATCAAGCTTTGCAGCTCATTATATTTCAAGATAATCCATCTGGACTGCCCTTTGGTGAACGAGTCATTGCGTCTGAACCGCCGAAGGGCGGCATTGAGAAATGGTGTTATATCTGCAGAACATGAAATGTGAAATTTCCAGATAAGATGAAACATGAAATGTCCCAATGTGTACAGTATACACCACAGCACATCTCGTAGGAACTCATTTGCTTGTTTACCTATGTTGCCATGATAACGATACTTTGTATCATTTCTTTCTGATCACCCTATACATATAAAAAGGACGTGAAAAGCCTCATGGTGTAAAAACAAATTTCATACCGCCGAACCAGGCCCGCAATTCCAATAGCAATCGTAGAAAAGGCCTGAAGTTTAGATGGCCCTTGACAAATGCCACTGAAATTCCCAAAAGTAAAAGATGATCGAATTTTTACGTCTCTCGACGTCAATCAGCGCGACAAGTTTCATATTAATCGACGCATTTGACAAGTTACTTTTTCTGAACCATTGTTCTATTTGACTTGTTTTAGGTCAGTGACCTAGGGCGATCCCAGTCTCGGAAACTCATACAAAATGTAGCAATGCATGTGAAAAGGTACTTCAGTTTTCGTGCGCCTGAACCTCTTCGTTTACTAGCTATCCTAAAAAAACGGAGTTCATGAAACTTCCGGTCCGGCGAAGGTTAACCTTCGCCGGGCCAGGGTGGTCATAAAAACCCCCCTCTAGTTTTCCTAGGCTGGCCAAAACAGGCGCAGGGAGATGAATCTTGAGCTAACTAGCCCTTTTTTACGCCTTGTATTAATTTTAAAACTCAGGATCAAACCAGATCATTGGCCTAGGCAGGTCAAATATGACCATGCTCCGATTTTTTTTATAACATTGCAAGAAATGCTACGACTGACATCAAACTTATCATACTGATAGAGCATGACAACTGGAGCAATTCTTTATCACGATTTTTTTGGAACGATAGCTGATGATGATTATGATAGCTGCAGGCTTCATATGCATACCGTATACATTTGCGACGTATTCTAGCCAAGACACGTGCATATACGTTCAGAAAAAGAGACTCCTCCCCTTACCAAAAGACGATGTTTGCTTTATGTTCTGATCTCCTTGAAATAGTCAAATTTGGTTTGAAATGCCCTTTCCCCACCACATAGGTAAATCAAGCCTTTTTCTGTTAAACGCCTTTGGAGGCATGTCAAAACCTTGGTTCTCAAATTTTTCCCCCAAAAAAGTTCACATGGCGATTTGACTTAAGATCACCTCTGGTGACCTTCATGCTAACCTTACCAAAAAATGCATCATGATCTCTTTTAGTTTGTCAAGGGCTTTTCAGCGGCGGTTTTATTTTTCTGAGGGACTTGTAGTTCTCGAGATCTTGAGGGGCTTCTCGTTAACCCCGGGCCCGGCGAAGGTGGATCCGGAAGCCGGCCCGGCGAAGGTTTAAAAGGCTTTGTTTTGACCAGGAATGTGGTATTTTTTTCAAACAGTTTGGGAATGCTCGCCCATGCATTATCTCTGCAGTTACCAATGTTAAGGGGAGGGGCGCGGCGCCCTACGACCTCAGTGTCAAAGCCGAGCATAAGCCCACACAGGATCGGCCTTTGGCCTCTGACCGGCGGAGCGTCGACAAACCCCGCTCCCTTCCGACTTCGCCGCCCCCGCTTGTCAGGGGAGCGGTCAGCCGACACCCCCGTCGACGCCACCTGCGGCCGCGCTCCCGGAACCCAGCCGCCGGCCGTCAAAACAGGCCAATTTTCAGCGGCGCACCAGCGGGTTTACGATCGAAAGGCGCGCCGTCGTCGCCAAGCGAGGGACCGCGAGTTTCCAAATTCCAGGAAAACGCAGCCAGCTTCCGGGCAGCTAAAAATATCCGGGCGACCGGACACCGGCTCGCCGGCTGTAGCGCAGTGGGCTGATCACGAGAGCCAGCGAGTGAGAAATATGCCCCACACCCGTGGAGTGCGTCGCTTTGAAAGAAGTGAAACTGTCACGATAAATGCACTGGCGTCCGGGAGCAGCTCTGTGAATGTTGCGATAATTTTCCCCCGAGACTGGTATCGCGGAATCGATCTAGTTGATGTTACTGCTGAAGACGACGAAGAAAGTCGGTGCCGTCGGTGAATGCGCGCGTCTGTCAGCTCCGTCTGCCGGCGCCGGACTGGTCCGGGGCTTTACGAGAGCCGTTCGGGGCCGGCAGAGCAGGGCGGGACCAGGAACGGCGTGGTAGTGGCCGGAAATTCCGACCCCGCTCTGTCGCGCCCCACTGGGCCACCGAAAACAGCCGCTCCGCGCCGCCATCTTCACGGAAGCTTGACAGCTTCACTGTCTCTCTCTTTCTCTGCGGCACACACACACACACACACACACAAACAGAGAGAGAGAGAGAAGGGGACGCGTATGTCCCGGTGACGCGTCCCAGGTATTTCCGGCGCGCCGCTGCGCCATGCACGGGTGCACACGGCGCGCCCCGCCTTGCACCACGCGGTCGACGATGCACGGAAATACGGACAACGCTTGGCGGCTGACGAAACGCCTCTGCCGCTGTCGCCACAGTGTCCGTTGACCGTGCACCGGCAGAATCGACTACCGGCCGCGGACACGCGGTGCATTTACGTCACTCTGGCATAGGCGGCACAGCGGAGATGAGGGTAACTGTTTTCGCAAGCGAGGGGGAGGCGTGACACAACGCGATCCCAGCGACGCCAGACGGCGGCCAGTGGCCGGTCGTCCAGATGAAAGTGCAGGTCGCCTCGTCCTCAGCGGTCGCTGTCGTGGTACAGCTGCCCGGAACAGAGACGACTGGCTGCAGAACCTGAGGTGTTAGGTCATAGGCGTAACACGTGAATTTACGACCAAATTAGGTGCAGTTCCGTCATGCATTTTAACAGGCCTTATTGAAAGGTGGCGAAAGAATCAGCTCCTGAGCTCATTATTTTGCCTTTAAAAAGCATCATCATATGACCATAAAACGGCAATGAAAAACTGAGGCACCTCTGTATCGTGTTTGGTTAACGGTATATTGAAATTGACGTAATGGTATAGCATGAAATCGTTCCATGTTGTTGTACACATTGTTGACTGCAGGCTTCATTTACAGATACTGGTAAGTCCGTTCGTTGAGCACAAAGATAATAAGCGTCATGATAAGGCCGCGTCCTGTTCGTTTACATAAGAATATGCTTATGTGCTCAGTGGTGGGACAGAAATAGGGTAACCTTGCGGAGGCTGTTGGAGGAAAAGGCTGCTGTTGTCACGGCAATGTTTATAATCTTTGTCGTGATTTAGGACGCACAGCCTTTAGGGCTCAAGTGTCCGTGTCTTGAGTCCAGTCTTACGTCCCGTCGGGCGTCAATCAGTAGTCTGTAAACGATAACAAATAGAATGTTGTGTAAACGCGAACAACAAATGTTGGACATGAGTTTGAAGGGTGAGAGCCAGACGCCACCCATGAAAATCAAAATTCAGGATGTTGTGATCAAGTGATACACTGATCATGTATTATGCCATCGTGCTTTCACTTTAACCCTATTTCCGGCAGGGGGGGGGGGCGAAATCCGCCCCCCCTCGGGTTTTTTGCTTGCCAATTCCAGGCTTTTTAGCGCAGCTTCACGAAACTTGGTGACTTTTCCTAGCTATTTTTTCTACGTGCTGTGACAAAATTTCAAAATTCTATTTTGCTCAGGGGCGGAGCCAGGCAACGTTTTTGGGAGGCACCTCATGCCATTTTTGGCCATGTTGAGGGCAAAAGGAAAATGTCTGCCAAAAACAGAGTTTTTAGGATAGAACTTAAAACTTTATATCGGTGTATAGCAAAATAGTTGGGCAATGTGTAGATATAATTTTGTTTATCTGAGGTCATTTTAAAAGGTCAGGTCAAGGTCAAAAGTCGACATTTGTTTTTTGCTATGATTTCGACGCCATTTTTTCAAATGCCAAACCCGGAATAAACATGACGTAGAACGGTGCCTTCTACTTGTGTACCAAGCTTCAGCTTGATATCAGGTCGGGTCACGGAGCTATGGCCTAAAATGTCAGTGCGCGTACCCTATATCGCAATAGCCATAAAATGAAATTTTTGAAATAGAGTGAATTCAAATGATTGAAAACGTTTACAGATAATATTAAATGCACACGAGATCATTCCAAGTGACCCCAAGGTCACTGCAGGTCATTTAAGGTCAAAGGTCACAAGTTGATCTGAGAAACGTGTGACCGTGACAGTTTCCCCTTTTTCATGTCCCTGGCACCGCCTATGCTAACATTATACAAACATTGTAATGCGATTTGTACTTCTTTAGTACAACATGACTAGCAGAAGCCAAATAAGGGTGTTTGCCTCTTTTGTTCATTCATTTGTTAGAAAACTAATCCTATTTTTGGAACCCTGTGAACGCCCATGAATTTTCTCAAAATTCCAGATTTGCGGAGCCATGGTAAAAGTCCTATCCATAATCTCTCGATTCATGCCAGTTTCATTGAAATCGGTCGATAAACAACGGAGTTATAGGAAGTCCAAAAGTACCCCCATTTTGACATTTTTGCCCCCCTGTATCCACAAATTTTAACATTTTGGCAATTTCTTTTCATAAAAATGTAGTTCACGTCACGGCAAATCGATTGCCGTTTGTTGCGATGAAATCGAACTAGTAGTTCTCGAGATCTCAGGGGGGGGGGCCGAATCCGCCCCCCCCTGCCGGGAATCGACCATACCGTGTAGCCCTCCGGGAATAGGGTTAAGATGCAGTGACGTTTACATTTTTTTTGTGCAAGTAAATTGCGTCAGTAAATTTGGCATATTTGTGCACCGAACAGGACACATTGCTGCTGAACTTCAACTACGCATTTTCTTCACCATATATTATCTAATATCTTTTCTCTCGCACGAGGCAGTCACAGAAGCAGGTGACAATCAGAAAAACCAAACGACATAATACACATTCTAATTTTCTTTTCCATTCTCGCAGGATCTTTTCAATGCATTGATTGTCTGCTTTCAACGACGGCTCAAGGAATAGTTGTTCTCATTATAAGTACCTTGTGCAAGAGAAAAGAGATTGGAAAACATATGATGAAATATATATCCATCCGAGAGCACATTCAAACGCTGATAGTCTTTCATTTAAACTCAGGATCACTGGCACAAATCGTACGAAAAAATGCGGCATGCCGTTACAGACCATTTATAGCTCTGATGCCAGTCTCAAGAGGAAGACACGTATAGCACACAGTTCTAAATGTAAAGGAAGCCGGAAGTTTCTCACATTTACATTGCCTGCCCCGGTATGTCCAGAGTAAAATTGTATTTACCAAAAGAACTAAGAGGGGAGTAAACGTTTCAATGGAAAAATGTTGCCGTGATTAGACTTTTTGCAGGCGGGCAGGGCAATTCCAACATCTTTACTGCAGTTGAGGTATGGGAAGTTCCCTTGCAGGAAACTTGGTACGAGTATTTCCTGCATGCCTTTTTCTGAACGGCTTGCGTATACTTTAGATCCCGTACAACAATATCAAGTGTAAAACAGAGGACGTAATGCTGTATAGCAATTCGGAATTCCCTCATTTACTGTTAATGAGATCTTCTACGAACATTTTCCTTGCGCACATGGAAATGTATCCGTATTCGTAACACCTAACTACATCACACAAAATCAAGGACATAGCTCTGCTGCATGCGTACCTAATAATATTCAGTATAATCAAAATCTAATAACTTAAAAAGTTATCAGAACCGGAGTCTGATTGCAGTACTGAGTCCGATGGCAGAATGGATTAAATGTTTACTCGGCTACTTCATCCAAACATACAGAAACAACTTCTTGCACGATGCCAGGCAAACTCAGTGTTCTAGATCTCTGCCACTGACACAATTTCTGGCAGCTCGCCACGCTCGTGCCACAAATTGTTTCAATGGCGATCTAGAACATTCCGTTTTCCTTGCATCCTGCAAGAATATGCATTTCTTAAAAATATGAAATTTTAATTCGTCCGAATCGGCCATTACCGCCATTTGACGCGATGGGTATATGTCGGCGGTGTCTACGTCTGCGTGCAAGTTGTTACTATGTACGACTGAGGTCTGCGAGTCTGATTTTATTTTGGCATAATGATACCATTACGACGTACACCAACGGGGTAGCCAAGAGCTGCACAGGGGGGTAATGTTTGCTACCTTATCCCCTGTTTGTTTTTGCATATTGAGATGGTCTAGAACAGTAGTCACTGTGGCCTAACATGCATTTTCATCGGAATATCAGGGCCAAGAGTCTTAATCTTCGCCAGTGTTCGCTATTTCACCACCTTCGATGGTACAAATGTTACAGGAAGATTCACGCGACCACCTCCTCTAGCCATTTCCAAAGCTGACGTGACAGAACGAGGACACAAAAACGAGCCTGCATTGTCGTTTTCTAGACTCACGACGATGCCAAGTTTGGCCTTCCTAGGCCTCACAGGGACTTTACAGACGACCTCAAATCAGTTCATGCCACTAGATTTTGGTTTTCATTTGATCCAATGGAACGTAATTTATACGGCGCTCTGAAATGACCCAAACGAGTATCTAAGGATACAGAAGGTCACAAACTACTGTTTCTATGCAAGCAAAGGTTTCCAGTTGCACCATGACCCCTTAGGTTGGAAGAAAGTCAACGAAGGTCATTGACCTCAGTTATTTTGACCTAAGGTGACATTCATCCAAGTAAATTTACATTGCGGAGGTTACTGATACTGTGGATGGCACCCGTGTTTTTATGCCCGTGTCTGCTTTTTATATTAATAAGATTAATAAGAATGTGTGCGGTAAAGCATTTTTAAAACGTTTGGTGCCTGATGAAGAATGTCGCCATTACCTCGTACGTTATTTTTCGTGGCGTGCCATCGAGAAAGCAGTTATACTTTAGTGATCCACCAAGATAGTAACCTGATATTTTCGGGGAATGTGTAACAAAGATCACAACTCAGTTCTCTTTAACCCTATTCCCGAAAGGCTAAACGGTATGGTCGATTCCCGGCAGGGAGGCGGATTCGGCTCCCCCCCTGAGATCTCGAGAACTACTTGTCCGATTTCATCGCAACAAACGGCAATCGATTTGCCATGATGTGAACTGCATTTTTATAAGAAGAAATTTTCAAAATTTTGAAATTTGTGGATACAGGGGGCAAAAATGTCAAAATGGGGGTACTTTTGGACTTCTTATAACTCCGTTGTTTATGGACCGATTTTGATGAAACTGGCATTAATCGAGAGATTATGGATAGGACTTTTACCATGGCTCCGCAAATCTGAAATTTTGAGAAAATTCATGGGCGTTCACAGGATTTTAAAAATAAGAGGATTAGTTTTCTAACAACTGAATGAACAAAAGAGGCAAACACCCTTTTTTGGCTTCTGCTAGTCACGCTATACTAAAGAAGTACAAATCGCATTACAATGTTTGTATAATGTCAGCATGGGCGGTGCCAGGGACATGAAAAAGGGGGAACTGTCATGGTCACACGTTTCTCAGATCAACTTGTGACCTTTGACCTTAAATGACTTGCAGTGACCTTGGGGTCACTTGGAATGATCTCGTGTGCATTTAATATTATCTGTAAACGTTTTCAATCATTTGAATTCACTCTATTTCAAAAATTTCATTTTATGGCTATTGCGATATAGGCACGCGCACTAACATTTTAGATCGTAGCTCCGTGACCTGACCTGATATCAAGCTGAAACTTGATACACAAGTAGAGGGTACCCTTCTACGTCATATATGTTCCGGGTTTGGCATTTGAAAAAACGGCGCCGAAATTACAGCGAAAAAACAAATTTTGAATTTTGACCCTGATCAAATCTTGTAAAATGACCTCAGATAAACAGAATTACATCTACACATTGCCCAGCTATTTAGCTGCCCAGCTATTTAGCTATGCATCCATATAAAGTTTTAAGTTCAGGCTTTAAAAGTCTGTTTTTGGCAGACATTTTTCTTTTACCCTCAACATGGCCAAAAATGGCATGAAGTGCCTCCCAAAAACGTTGTCTGGCTCCGCCCCTGAGCAAAATAGAATTTTGAAATTTTGCCAAAGCACGTAGAAAAAATAGCTAGAAAAAGTCACCAAGTTTCGTGAAGCTGCGTTAAAAAGCCTGGAATTGGCAAGCAAAAAATTCGAGGGGGGCCAATTCAGCCCCCCTGCCGGGAATAGGGTTAAAGTCAAAGGTCACAAGTTGATCTGAAGAACATGCGACCATGCTAGTTCCCCTTTTCACGTCCCTGGCACCGCCTATGCTAGCATTATACAAACATTGTAAAACGATTTGTACTTTTTTAGCATAACATGACTAGCAGAAGCCAAAAAAGCGCTTTGACTTTTTTGTCCATTCAGTCGGAAAACTTGTCTTCCTATTTTTGAAACCCTGTGAACGCTTATGAATTTCTTCAAAATTTCAAATGTGTGTATCCATGGTAAACGTCCCACTCATGATCTCTCGATTTATGCTTATTTCGTCGAAATCGGTCCATAAACAACTGAGTTATAAAAAGTCCAAAAACATCTCAATTTTGATATTTTTGCTCCCTTGTATTCACCTCTTTCGAAATTTTGAAGAAAAGTTTTTTAATTGTAACTTACGTCATGGCAAATCGATTGCTGTTTGTTGCCATTAAATCGGTTGAGTAGTTCTCGAGATGTCAGGGGGGCCGAATTCGCCCCACACCCCCTACCGGGAATCGGCCATACCGTCTAGCCCTCCGGGAATAGGGTTAAATGACCTCCAGCGACCTTGAAATCACTTGGAGTGATCTCGTGTGCATTTAACATTATCTGAAAACGTTTTCAATCATTTAAATTCACTCTTTTTAAAAAATCGCATTTAAATACTATTGTGATACAGGGTATGCGCACTGACATTTTAGGTCATAGCTCCGTGACCCGACCTGATATCAAGCTGAAACGTTATACATAAGTAGAGGGCATCATTCTACGTCATACGCATTCCGGGTTTGGCATTTGAGAAAACAGCACCGAAATAAATACAGTAAAACCAAATTTTGACTTTTGACCTTGACCTGACCTTGTAAAGTGACCTCAGATAAACAAAATTGTGTCTGTACGTTGCCCCACTATTTAGCTATTCATCCATTTGAGGTTTTAAGTCTTATTGAAAAAACGCCGTTTTTGGCAACCATTTTTCTTTTACCCTCAACAGGTCCAAAAATTGCCTGAGGTGCCTCCTAAAAACGTCGCCTGGCTCCACCCCTGAGAAAAACGGAATTTCGAAATTTTGTCACAGTATGTAGAAAGAATAGCTAGGAAAATTGACCAAGTTTTGTGAGGCGGCGTCAAAAATCCTGGAATTGGCAAGCAAAAAACTCGAAGGGGGTGGATTTGGCCCCCTGCCGGTAATGAGGTTAAAAGCTTATGTTTCGCATCAAGGTCACAGAACAGTTCACAAGAAGCCTGGAAGTTAGTTTCGAAGCAAAATCAAGCCAGTTTCGGGTAATGGTACACTGAGTACCCGTTTTTGGTCACTTGGATCCTCCCTGCTGCCATAATGTCGTCTTTACGCTTCAAAGTACGTTATATGCAAACGTCGTACACGAAGTCAAGGGATACAAACAAGCGATAAAATTTAAACTGCTGCGTCCTTGATACGTAAAAGTCGATCAGTTAATCTTCCAAAATTAATGTCTTTGTCGTCCACTTTTGGTATCCTGGGTCAGCCTGTACGTCAGCCATACGCTGTCGTCTGGTAATGTCTGCCTGCTTATCATGATATCGCATAGATTACCTGCTTATCACAAAATCACATAGAACACATCGGGAGCCCGGACTCAGATGTTACGAAAAACGGCTGAACATTCGTCCTCTGAAAAAGGAGGAATGTCCTCTTCTCGGACAAAGTTACAAACCCAGCTTTTCACAGCGCATACAAAACGAATGTTAAGGAAGGTCGCCAAGTTTTCTGGTTTTGCCTCTAAGCGTTCAGAAGTCTCAGGCCAAAACCTCAAGGAAGGCTCTCCAGGCCCCATGCGTTCTCTCCCCCCCCCCCCCCGTACGGAATATGGTTAAGGACCAGATTACCTTTCGGGACCCTCATCCGGTACAAATCCGACAAGATTCTTGATGCCGACAATGTGGAGTTCGTGGCATCTTTACTTTGGAGATCACGTAATTTTTTTTAACCCTCGCAAAACCGGCAACCTGACGTGGATGGCCGGAGCCCGAAGGGGGCGGGGCGTTTCTAACCCTGCTATCTCGCGCACGAAACGTCGGAGAGAAAGGGAACTAATAGCAACGGACGGTTTGCCATGATTACCTTCCAGGGCACTCCAAATTTCAGAAAAAAATGAAAAATAATGCAATATTCTGGCCAAGACATGTAAAGAATAAAACTCTCTAAGAAGAGCTGTAGCTCAGCCTCTAAAAAAAGCCACAGCAATTCTGAACATACCAATGGAAAGCTAATAAAACATAGGTTGTGGTGATATGTAATTTATAACATGTATGCAATCACAAATTTCATCAGGTGACCTGATATAATAACGTTTTTCATTTTGTTATATTTGCGAGGTTTCTGGGCGTTGCCGGCGAATTGTTGTCCATGTATGCTTCAAAAACGGTAAAAATGATTCGCACGAGCATGTTTTTTAATACCGACAGCCCAGAATGTCAACGACCCTGGGAAATGACCTGGCCTTTTGACCTGACCTAACATTCAGCCGTTTTCTTCGCAATATTTTGTGTTCAGTCAAGAATGAATAATGATGCAAACAAAAAGGTAAGGAATACCTATGGACTTGACGCCTTGGGTTCTGCAAACGTGATCATTAAGGTACTATAAAAGGTTGGTCATATGACCGACTTTAGCATAACCTGACGCTGGATCATGATTTGATCTGAAGCGCGCTAGTGTTTCATCTTATTATGTTTAGGTCTGCCAATAAATCAAGAAACAAACTAGAAGAACAAAGCTGGACATCTGGATACAAACTTAGCTTCTACCATGGTGGCCTCGCATGACTTCGGGTGACCTAAGGTCACTTCTCAGTTTAGAAACGTCTTGGTGCGATTTTAGACTACAGAAGCGACTTTGGTATCTATATTGACTCCTGTGATCATCAGAACGAGGTTTTAGACTCCACCCCAAATGTTAATTGACCTGACGTCATGACCCTTCATGTGGGTCAACGTTATTTGTCGTGTTTAGTAATTTTTGGCCCAGTAATGCACTTTAGGCACCAGGAGTGTACTCCAGCTTCTGCCCCGGTGACCTAGTATGACCTCAGGTGACTCAAGGTCATTTGATAACTTGGAAACGTCTTGATGCAACTTTGGAGGGTAAAAATCGACCACATTGCCCATCTTTACCCTAGGGATCATCAGAATAGGGTTCTAGGGTCTTTTTTGCTAGTTTACCAAAATGTGACGTGAGCTGACCCATGTTCCTTCATGTGGGTCAGCACTGTCGTGTTTAGTGACTTTATTGGCCCAAGAATGCATTTCAGGCACCAACGAGCCGGAGAAACGGCTCATGTCCGTTAGAAAAAAAGTGGAAATAGGGCGGAGATTGAGCTGACCTTAGGTTATTGGCCTTCATCGTTTAACAATGTCCTCCAATATTGTTCCTGAAAGTTACAGGTCAATCGACATTATGGCGTGGTTGATAAAAGACGTTTCTGAAAAAATCGGAGGTTGACCTCTTACGTGATCTACGTCAATGGCGTGACCTGACCGGAAGCTGAAAACTCCACGGGACATACGCAAAGGATATGAAAAAGGTACTAAAAATATCAGCGCGTTTCACGAGCTGTTTTCTTAGAGTCACCAAAAGTTCTGGGGGGTGGAAACTAATGGCAAAACAATGTATATGGTGCTGAGACAGCAGCCGACAAGCAGAATGAAAACCCAGGCGATGGCAGAAAAGTTGTTCTCATCGGTGCCCGTATAGATAAAGGGAAATGAATAACACCACCCTTCACTGTTGGCAAAATGCCATCGTGCCCTTATTTCCGGTTCAAACAACACGAAAACGTGTGGGCAACATCCATACAACACCTCGATACGTAAACATGAGCGAACTATTACACACTGCGCGGCAAATTCCTAGATCCAAGAACAATTGCTACGCCTACCGTGCTACGTTTGTTTTACCGTCTTCCTAGAGACGGGAGCGAAACACTCACGACACTTTCTAACAGCTTCGTTATTTTTCAGTCTGGATTTAGTGGGAAGGCAGAACCTTTGATCTCAAGGCAATGTCTTAGAGAAGCATTTACACGCCCGAAATTCTCAACATTCATTGTAGTCACGGAGTGTGAGCTGTTTTGTTATTGCACGCTTGTCCGTGACGCCGCATTGTTTTGACTCAGGAGAGCCTTTCAGAATCGTGAAGCTCTCGCCGTCGAAGTGCCAGCAAAAGAAAGCACGAGCGGAACGGTGCAAGTTTAAACGTAACTGGTGCAAAAAGTTGAGAATAACTGCCGATGCTTCTCTTGTCTTTGCACGGAAGGTACACTTGCGTGGCTATCTTGTAATCACGCTAAGGTCCTGGATGCTGTTCGGCTTTTTGCTTCTTCCGCGCTTTTGTTGGTTCAACCTCTGCGGCCACGCAGTGACGCCATCTCTCACACCAGTCGTCATAGGAAGTGAAAACGTGCGCATCTCTCCGGGTTTGAACGCAGCTCCTAGACAAAAATAGTCGCCAATTGGTCAGCTCACAATTGTTCTGTCTTCCTGCTCTAAAGACCATGCTTTCCCGAATACTCGAGACGGCATGACATTTAGTCTTTTGTTCCTTTCAGTTCAGCACGTTATTTTAGTTTACGTAAGCAATGATTTCCAGCAGATATCTTCAGGTGCATTTCCGGCGTAATGAGAAGATAAAGTTAGACGGTGCTGGGCGCCAGAGTCAAGGTTTTGCTGCGCGGAAGCTTCAGATGAGGCGCACTAACCAAAGATATTGACAAAAGATATGCACAAAATGGATAACGCATGCTTTCTATAATGCTTCCTTTAACCGTGGCTATAATGTGACTGACGTTCGGCGAGCACATTTGATTTTTGTCCATTTCATCGCAAATTTTCGAACTCACAGTGTGAAATTTCTTAGGTCGAGGTACGTTGCTGACATTTCAAAATCATGAGCTGCGAAAATGTTTAGTAAAAAATTGCATCAAAATACACATCCGTAAATAATGAAGTTTGCGTTTTGCTCCTTTCCTGTTTAGTTTAGCCATCTTCAAAAATCTCCTGATTGTACTAATGTCGGAAGAGCCTGCAAATAATTTGTCCCAGCCAGTGGAGCAGCCAGGGGGATCCTAAGGGCCCCGGGACCATCCCTGAAATGTATGAAGAGGCCCACTGAGACTCGAAAATAGCTCTTATAAATACCAAAGCTATCGGAAAATACTTTCAGAACGGCAGACCAGAGAAGACAAAGGGTGAAATATATAGATCCAAGCCTATAGAGAGAGCCCTATCGGCCTTTACAAGGCGTCCTGTCGGCCTGTAGGGGTCCCTGCCAGCCTACAAAGACCCGGCCCCCTATCAACATGCAGGGACCACCAGTCGGTCTGTGCAGCTCATTGCCGGCCTGTGGGCCCCTGCCAGCCTTTGGAAGGAACCTGCTGGTTCATGGAGGAGCCCCGTCTGTTATATAAGGCTCTGCTGGCCTGTAGGGGTCCCTGTCGGACAGAAAGGGTCTCCTGCTCGCCTGTAGCCGGCTCCCTGTCAGCATAAAGGGTTTCCCTGCTGACATGTAAGGGTCCTTGCCGGCCTGCAGGACCCCTGCCGGCCTGTGGAGGGGCAACCTTGCGAGCTGTGGAGGGGCCCCTTAGGGGTTGTGGAAGGGTTCCCTGGCCTGTAGAGACCCCAACAGCCTGCTCAGGGACCCCTGTCAGCTTTGGAGGGAACAGGTATGGTTTTCTAAATATAATTATGGTTGCCCAAACGCATACGACACTTTACATTTTTGAAATAAATACATTTTGTCCTCGGATCCGTCATCCCATGGTTTACAAGGCCGGTTTTTGTCTTAGTCTGATGAGCTCTCCGCTCTTGAGGGCTTCTAACCTCTGTATGAATTCCGTATGGGATAGCGGCGGGCGGGACAGGCCGGTTTGGTGCACTTTTGGTAATGTACTTGCTTTCGCTCAACCTCCTCCCCTCTCAGAAAAATCTTTGGTGCGCCTCTTCAAAACACATTTTAACCCGCGCACGACCGTCGGTACGTTTCGAACATGGGCCACTGGGAGGAGCAGTTGACTGCCCCCCTCTAACTCACGAACGGTTGGTTGCACGATAAAAATAAGCACACCGTTGGAAAGCTTGTGAAGAGTAGAGTTCGAAACTGGGCTCATTTTTAGTTTTAGATAATATGTAAGCAATTTACGCCCTATATATATATTTTCTCATATATATATATATATATATATATATATATATATATATATACATAGCCATAGCATAGCATAGCATGAGACCGAGACTTGGCCTGAATCTCAAGGGCTGTGACTAATAACGTATAGGTAAAGGCACCAGCGCACAAGTAAAGGTCCGCGAATGCCGATACACGTCTAATTTCCTCAGATTTGTTCAATATATACGCCCAAGCGTTGAGTTAAAGACACGGCATTTATCGCGGCAGCTGCTAGGCGTGCGCTGCTGCCGTATGTAGTAACAAATTGACGGGAACTAATTTTAGCGTTCCTTTATTTTCGCGAAAAAGACAGTCTATGTCAAAATTGTCGGAGCTTTATTCCCGAGAGCCTGTTTATTTCCAAAATATGATACTTTTTCAAACTTTTTGAGGTTCTTGGTATTACTTACGTCTGTGCAAGCTAGTTCTGCCATTTTCTACCCATTCTGAGTAATTCATCGATAATTTGGACGGTGGTACATTTTGGCTCACCACAGTTATTCGTAACCTGACCTCAGGTCAATGGCTGGAAGTCATTGATACTTTGCCCAATGACGGTAACTAGATGTCTGCTTTACTCCACACTAAAAATGTTATGAAATATTGAGTCAATTTCCGAAAAAAACGACCACATGTCTAAAAAATGGGCTTGACTTTAGGTCAATGACCCGGGAAATTGCGAGAAACCTGAGATAGCAGATTTGTTGCATCTATCACGATCACTAATCCCTGAAAGTATTGTTGCTGAGATATCTTGTTTTGCGAAAAAGTTAGAGGGCGCTAAACTTTTTTTGGACATAGGTCTGTTTGACCTGACCTAGGTCAGGCACCTGACCTGACCGGAGGTCAAAATTTTGACACGAGATGTAAAAATGGTGAAGCAAACATTACACAAAGTTTCGTGGCTCTGTGTTCGTTCGTTCTCTCGCAATCTCAGAAAAACCTCGCGGGGCAGTCAACTGCCCCCCGTCGGGGACGGATTAAGAAGTCCTTGATAACATTTTAGGTTGTGATGCTCCACTCGTGCCGTGGGTGCTCATTTCAATTTCGTGTGTGTTAAGGTACATACGAGATAAAAAAAAAACACACCCCCGGCAGTCCTAGTGAAAAAACTGTTTTTGGCGCAGACATCAACAATCAAAGAAGGACCAGATGCATGCATGTAGTGAGATTTAGAAACGGCAAGCGTCCATCGTCGTAAAATTTTTACTGGCCGTTTTTATACCAGGGGTCCATTCAAAGGATAGAGGCTTACCAATTGTGAAACATTGTCCGAAATTTTGGGCTGGTTGAGTCCCTGCTGCAAGCCCCCTTGTGAAATATTATGCGAATGTTTTATCCAGGGGGCCCACGTGAAGTGCAGGACCCACCGATGGGTGAGGCCACTCTCTCCCTCGAAATTGGCCCTGGCCCCGGTAGCTGATCGTCTTTGCCTGGCATCTGCCTTGAATTTGCCCCAAATGTACGTTTGATACCGGTGTATTTTGCATAGGTGTACAAAACATTTTACTTTAATAGGAACTGAAATTTCTACTGGATTCCACGAACACCCAAACGCTGGGGCTCTCCAAAACTGAATGCATGTTTCATTTTGTCAGTGGCAGAGATACACGAAAGGTCCATAAAACTACCAGTCTGACAGCTTGTGCCGACAGCCAGTAAAGTGAAAAGCTGTGAAATCAATCTGAAGACAACTAGTTGTCTCACAGGGCCCATTATACGACCGGGCGGATTATTAGAAAAGTGCATTTCACTTTCCTTTCGACGTCGTAACGACTTCTCGCAAACTAGCAGCGTTTCATAGCTTCATTCCATGACATGGAATCCAGTGTATTCAGACGTCTGGCGCATTCTTTGCTGTTATTGAAAACATCAGCGAGAAAACAGTGTTCTAATTGCATGCTCTCTGTTTGCAGTTTTTGGCGCCGAGTTGTAACCGATTTCGTTGATGCCGAAGCGCGACTTTGTCGATTAGTGATGTGATGGCTCCTCGTGGCCAATAAAATGTGCCGCAATGATGTCTTGTTAGATAAAACCACGAACGGTTGAGCTGGTTTCGTAAGAACCGCATATTAATAAAAATGCTATATACATACATATATATATATATATATATATATATATATATATATATCATTTTTATTAATTGATATATATATATATCAATTAATAAAAATGATTTGTGGCTCATTTGAGGTCAGATGGCCTCAGAAATGCTACCACTGAGATCATCTGCTCAATCTGGCATAGAAATGTCATTTGTTTACGATTATGCTCAAACAAAAATGTCATACATGTCAACAACGAACTACACGTCAGTAGGCTTTGAAATGCCCGCCAGGCGTGCATCGCCCGCCAATGGACCGAACTTCAGTCGCCCGCCAGTGGACCGAACTTCAGTCGCCCGCCAGTGGACCGAACTTCAGTCGCCCGCCAGTGGACCGAACTTCAGTCGCCCGCCAGTGGACCGAACTTCAGTCGCCCGCCAGTGGACCGAACTTCAGTCGCCCGCCAGTGGACCGAACTTCAGTCGCCCGCCAGTGGACCGAACTTCAGTCGCCCGCCAGTGGACCGAACTTCAGTCGCCCGCCAGTGGACCGAACTTCAGTCGCCCGCCAGTGGACCGAACTTCAGTCGCCCGCCAGTGGACCGAACTTCAGTCGCCCGCCAATGGACCGAACTTCAGTCGCCCGCCAGTGGACCGAACTTCAGTCGCCCGCCAGTGGACCGAACTTCAGTCGCCCGCCAGTGGACCGAACTTCAGTCGCCCGCCAGTGGACCGAACTTCAGTCGCCCGCCAGTGGACCGAACTTCAGTCGCCCGCCAGTGGACCGAACTTCAGTCGCCCGCCAGTGGACCGAACTTCAGTCGCCCGCCAGTGGACCGAACTTCAGTCGCCCGCCAGTGGACCGAACTTCAGTCGCCCGCCAGTGGACCGAACTTCAGTCGCCCGCCAGTGGACCGAACTTCAGTCGCCCGCCAGTGGACCGAACTTCAGTCGCCCGCCAGTGGACCGAACTTCAGTCGCCCGCCAGTGGACCGAACTTCAGTCGCCCGCCAGTGGACCGAACTTCAGTCGCCCGCCAGTGGACCGAACTTCAGTCGCCCGCCAGTGGACCGAACTTCAGTCGCCCGCCAGTGGACCGAACTTCAGTCGCCCGCCAGTGGACCGAACTTCAGTCGCCCGCCAGTGGACCGAACTTCAGTCGCCCGCCAGTGGACCGAACTTCAGTCGCCCGCCAGTGGACCGAACTTCAGTCGCCCGCCAGTGGACCGAACTGTGCAGTCGCCCGCCAGTGGACCGAACTTCAGTCGCCCGCCAGTGGACCGAACTTCAGTCGCCCGCCAGTGGACCGAACTTCAGTCGCCCGCCAGTGGACCGAACTTCAGTCGCCCGCCAGTGGACCGAACTTCAGTCGCCCGCCAGTGGACCGAACTTCAGTCGCCCGCCAGTGGACCGAACTTCAGTCGCCCGCCAGTGGACCGAACTTCAGTCGCCCGCCAGTGGACCGAACTTCAGTCGCCCGCCAGTGGACCGAACTTCAGTCGCCCGCCAGTGGACCGAACTTCAGTCGCCCGCCAGTGGACCGAACTTCAGTCGCCCGCCAGTGGACCGAACTTCAGTCGGCCAGGGACCGAACAGTCGCCCGCCAGTGGACCGAACTTCAGTCGCCCGCCAGTGGACCGAACTTCAGTCGCCCGCCAGTGGACCGAACTTCAGTCGCCCGGCGCAGGCTCCAAGTCTCTTTTTCAAACATTCTTTCAATATGTTAGTTTCTAGTGCACCCACAGGAAAATATCACACGCTCGCCGGGATCTGTGATTAGCGCACACCCGAATGCCCACATGCCAAATTTGTCTTTAGGGCATCGTCGCCAGATATATCAAAGACGTCTGCTGAGGTAGCCTTGAGGAAAGCCATGAAAGGGCGGGAAGATAATGGTGTTCTAAAAATGCCAGCATGTGTGTTTTTTGCTCAGATCTGTCGGGGAGCAATTCACCACTCCTGCTCTTGACAGAGTGCACTACTGCGCCACCTGTTGGACGGACCGTCGCGCCTCTGGCGGAGAGCTGCCGAAAACAAGGACACGATTTCCCATCACTTTATGCGGTGGAAATGTGACCAGATCACGATGCAATGCATGCCATCCCTGTTTTGCAGGCACCCAGTTCCCGAACTGGGCTGACACTGAATCGTTGCAGAAAGGGTAGTGTGCAGACAGAACGAAGCGGCGTCTAAGTGGTGAAATGTTCAGCTCGGTTATCTGAAAACTGGATACAATCTCTTATCCCATTTAATCACATATCTGTTTATGAATGCCCCCAGTCGTAATGTTAGCATCCAGCCTTGCGATATCACTGGTCACAGAAATTTCATCAGCAAATCCATATTTTAGTATTTAACCTAATAGTCCGAAAGCAAATACTACTACAACTACCACTGATTATAATGATAATAATAATAACAATAAAAAGAAGAAGAAGAAGAAGAATGACAATAATAACAATGTTAATAATAGCAATAATATGGGAGCACGTACTGGGCAAATTTCAGGAGAAGCGGCATCTTCAGCCATCAGATGTCTGTTTCCCCAAATACGTGCTCCTTAACCCGTCCCCGATGGGGGGACAGTTGACTGCCCCCTGAGGTTTTTCTGAGATTGCGAGAGAACGAACAAACACCGAGTCACGAAACTTTGTGTACGTTTTGCTTCATGAATTTTACATCTCGTGTCAAAATTGTGACCTCAGGTAAGGTCAGGTGCTTGACCTAGGTCAGGTCAAACAGACCTATGTCCAAAAAAGTTTAGCGCCCTCTAACTTTTTTGCAAAACAAGATATATCAACAATACTTTCAGGGATTAGTGAACGTAATAGATGCAACAAATCTGCTATCTCAAATTTTTCGCAATTTTCCGGGTCATTGACCTAAAGTCAAGCCCATTTTTAAGGCATGTCCGTTTTTTTCGGAAATTGACGCAATATTTCATAGCATTTTTGGCGTGGAGTGAAGCAGATATCTAGTTACCGTCATTGGGCAAAGTATCAATGACTTCCAGTCATTGACCTGAGGTCAGGTTACGAATAACTGTGGTGAACCAAAATGTGCCACCGTCCAAATCATTGATGAATTACTCAGAATGGGTAGAAAATGGCAGAACTAGCTTGCACAGACGTAAGTAATACCAGGAACCTCAAAAAGTTTGAAAAAGTAACATATTTTGGAAATAAACAAGCTTTCACCAATAAAGCTCCGCCAATTTCCTAGATTGGTAACTAATGGATTTTTCATAAATTTAAGCATGAAAAACCATCACAAGAACCACTAAGATCAATAAAATATACATAGGTTGTCTTTTTCGGCAAAAAAGGAACGCTAAAATTAGTTCCCGTCAATTTGTTAGTGCATACGGCAGCAGCGCATGCCTAGCAGCTGCCGCAAGAAATGCCGTGTCTTTAACTCAACGTTTCGGCGTATATATTCAACAAATCTGGGAAATTAGAATTGTATCGGCATTCGCGGACCTTTACTTGTGCGCTGGTGCCTTTATCTAAGCGTTTTTAGTCACAGCCCTTGAGATTCAGGCCATTTCTCGGTCTCATGCAATCGGCTATGAGAAAACATATATATAGGGCGTAAATTGCTTACACATTATCTAAAACTAAAAATGAAAACAGTTTCGAGCTCTACTCTTCACAAGCTTTCCAACGGTGTGCTTTTTTTGTCGTGCGACCAATCGTTCGTAAGTTAGAGGGGCGGCCAACTGCCCCCCCCCCCCCAGTCGGCCATGTTCGAAACGGACCGACGGTCGTGCGCGGGTTAACGTCAAGCCGTTTCTGGAAACATCACCCGCGCATTGACGATGCAGTTCTGACGCACGTCACCCGGGTCAGCAGAACTCACCGGAGTTCAGCGCCCCAGAGACCGTTCACAACAACAGAATGTCATGGCCTTTCCACGCTACTGTTTACCGTCGGACGCCGCCTCACATCCTCTCACGTCCCGCTGGCGTTGTTGACAGGGCACCGCTGACAACACGGGGCGGTCAGTGTCATCGGAACGGTATAAAATGCTCCTCTGTGTGCGGGAACCTCAGAACAGCGACCATGAAGTTGGCCGTCGTAACGCTCCTTCTGGCTCTGGCCCTGGTGGCCTCCCCTGTGGGTAAGTACCGTCCAGTTAGTTATTATTGTAAGTACACAAGAAGATCATATGCGTACTAAGGATTTTAGGTAGTTTAGAAAGCTTTTGAAGCTGTCAAACGAGAGCCATTTTTCACTTTATCTTTTAAGTGAATACACGGAATGCCTCCTGTCTCATCTGCTTAATATACTGCTGCATTAGTCGGATTTTAGAAAGACTGTAAAATGGTAGAGGGAAAGTAGAAGCGATGTTTCGGAGTCACGCAAATATTACGGTTTTTCGTGTCAAGAAAGCAGTACACGGGTATACAGTGGGAAGTATCGGTGATGTCATGGTATTTCTTTGGAAATATGCTGCAAAACAGCATTAAGCAATAAGACTCGTTTTTATTAAAATGGTTTTCTGTGGCATGATATGACCTTCGAGCAAACAAATCGGCTGTTATTCCTACGAATCCATCAGTTATAACAATGCAGATAATCCAAATGCATGAAAATCCGATGAATATCAATTTACGAAGCCGCTGCAGTGCCCTATAACAGATAAAAAGCCGGCCAATGAAATCCGGTTTATGTCAGGCACTGGATGAGAGTTCTAGAACACACACCTGTATTTGTCCATTCGTTCGATTCCTAATCAAAACTAGTCCATACTTGTTAACACTCGGACGGCGGGGTAATAAGTAAACAAGTAAATAAACCAAAGTTTGAGATCATCTGTCGGATACAAATCCAGGCTCTCAAGTCTACAGATCTATTTTACATCCAGATTGGTGTCACTGTATGGCATAGTAACAAAAACGTCATAAGTACGGCCATCAAAAGCCTCGATGACCTTTTTTACGGAAAATATTAAAATCATTGATAACAGATGTCGAAATGATATCTGGCGAATAACTGTTAGCTGAAATTAAATGGTACTCAGCCACACTTACGATTTCTATATTCTTATTCGTGTACATCCTCACCATGAAGCCACTTAACACCTGAATCATCGCTTTTTCAGCTGCCGGAATAAAGCCCGGAAGCTGTCCGAAGAGGTTGATTATCATTCGACCGTACACCAGATACTTCCCTCACTGCCATCACGACTATCAGTGTCATGGTATCAGAAAGTGCTGCTTCGGTTTCTGCATGATCCCTTGCTTGCCAACGTGCCGCCCGTGGGAGATTTGCACCATCATCAACTTCAAGACGTACTGGAAGCGACCCTCCTTCTGGATCCTCAAGTGCCTGCCGAGGATTAAAGGCTAACGGAAATCCGCCGCCGCCTCTCCGCCTTCTGTTGCTGACCGCTAAAGTTTCTGCATCTCTTCACGGAGAGCCATCAAGGCAAAATTACGCCCGAGTCGCACTCGAATCGGGACCGTGTGCAGCCCACTTAATGACGTCATTACCGCGATCTGTGTGTCTTAACTGCACCAAGCTAAACAGCTGTTTAGTGGGCTTGTGTCCTTTATTTGTGCACTGTTCGGTTGGAAATATAAGGGCAAATGGACCGAATGAAGCGGAGGTTGTCCAGACACTGGCGAGGACACCATGGGGGGCCTTGTGCAATTTTGGGCAGGAGAGGAAAGCGGAACTTACTTACACAATCCACAACACATGTTGACATGCTTCTGTCATTGACACTGACCACAGTGGTATTCCAACGTTGGCAATATAAAAACTGTTTACCTGCTGAAAGATACTGTTTTTTTGGCCAGTCGTTTCACCATAGAAACAATATCATAGTTCGCTTCTTCAAAAGGCCATTTTCCTCAAGCGCACAAATTGCAATTGCTCGTGCAAAGCAGACAAAAATGCATGAAGGGACATTGAGCAATAACAATTGGTCATGGGATGATTCCTGTTTGAATCCATGTGATGGCTATTTGGGCGCTTACAAGAAAAAGTATTTTGAAAAAAACGAACTGCAGCAGGGACGACAGTGATGCAAACTCGAAGCAAATTTTTCAGATTTCCCTCTTCATATATTTCTTGTCCGGTTTGGAAGCAATATGATGAGATGTAAACGTTGCTGCACCTTGTTTATTCCGCCGGAAGAGAAAAACTGGACTGTCAGTCTGCTCTGTGTTCAGTTTTTTAACTTCTGTAGTTTTCAGCAAGGTTTATAGTAACGTGGTTACCTCGTTTGTGTCAATAACCAATATAATCAATTATGGATATACGATTTAATGAACTTCATATCAAGCGCTGGTGATCCGACGGCTGAAAAAGAACTTAAATATCTGCGTTTAGCATAACAAAATCAGCCAAAAATATCCAGTCAAAACTAACAGACGACAGAGAAACGAAAAAAAGACGGTTTTGGAAAAGATGATACCTGTAAACCAGTTAATATGACGCAGAAATCTTGGTAGGTTTCTATAACTCATAGGTTGCAGCAGTTCTGACGGCTTTCTCACAACACGGGTCCTACGCAAACTAAAACAGAGTGATCTTGAATGGGAAAAACCTTTTAACAGTGACTGGTTTGGTCAAATTCTGCACGGTGGAGACAAAACCACTTCCTTTAATGGACACACCCTGCAAGCAACTTATTGACAGATCATAGCGTTATTGCAGTCTGTTTAATTGCAGGTTTGCCAGATAACTGGGCATTTTAATAGGGTCACTGGGCGGATGAGTTTCAAAATTTCAGAAAAAATGATTAAAGCAATAAAATACAAATGGAGAAGAGCAGCCCTAGAACAATTCATGATTTGTGTACCTATTTTCAATGCCTCAGAGACGCACCTGGAACTGACGACGACAAACTTTCAGGCTAGTCAAACAATTTTACCAAAGGCAGCGCATGAATTATCAGTTCGTGACCTGGCATGGAATGGCTTACCGGGCCCACCTGTGTGCATCTAGAGATTGTTTTCGAATTCCTGGATCAAGTAAAGATGAATTCACACCACGAAAACCCTGCGGATTTGTCGCGCAGCAGTGCAGCTTACTCTACGCGTACAAATCGCAAGACTGAACCACACATCATTCTAAGACAAGGAAAAAACACCAACTTCAGGCATCCTGCTAGTCCTTTACCTCTTGACTGACCACCCCCATTACAGTCCTGTATTCAGGAATGTTCAGTGTTGGAAGCAACGTTGATGATCACCTTGAACGGATCGCATACGATGCCCGAGTTTATGTAAGGTGAAACACCAGCAAAATGTCGTGCCATTTGCGCCACCCGCTGCTGTCAATAATTGTTTTCGGCCCTCGGGCTGTCAGAGCCGTGACGCCACCGATAGGTCAGCGCTGACAGCGCCTTGACCGTCACTGCTCACCAGCACATCAGAGACACTGGGTATAAAATACCCCCGTTCCGTAGGCAGCCCATAACAGGGACCATGAAGTTCGCCGCTGCAGCACTGATCCTGGCTCTGGCCCTGGCGGCCAGCCCTGCGCGTAAGTTAAGTCGGACCGCTGCGGGAAACGGCTGACTGGGGCTGACTGGGACTGAGCAGGCCCGTGGTTTCGCCAAGTGTTGCGACGTGCTGCTAAGGTTTCAAGGGGAACAGGGCCAGGGGCTGCCTTTGCTGCAGGTGAAAGATGCGTTGGCCGTTGCCACAGAACCGGAGAGCGAGGCCTCACGACTGGTGCCGCGGTGTTCACGCTGGAAAATTAATCTGAACCGTCGTGAAAAGCCCAGCGAAAGACAAGCCCGCTCATCCGGTCCCATTTGAAACTGTCATGGGGCGGGCGCCGTTTTTCTGACGTTTAATCGATGCTGTTTTGTGAAGGTCTGTTGTTTGCGGAGCGTGATATGAACTATAAATGCCAGCATGATGTACATACCCCATGTAAGTAAAGGTATCTTGGTACATACCTTCCTGCGTCTGGCGAAGCACGTGCCTATGTTTGTTTATGTGTTTGTACTGCGGAGGATCTGATCAGTGACTGCGGAGCGCTTCCGAAATGTCGGAGGCAAAGCCCATGTTGAGTAGTTGTTTTCCATCCAAACCAAACGGGTGATCAAGTAACCTTGCGTACGGAGTGGCTTCCCTGTCGCCTCCCCAGCTTCTATCGCCCATAGACATTAGTATTCTCAAAACCGTTCTTCTTGAACCGCCACCATGGGCGATCTCAAACCCTCTCTTGGTTTTCTCTTGTGAAATGACGGGTAGAGTATCGACACATCTATTCTTTATATCAAAACGAGCAAAGCGACTCTCAGTGGTGTCGTTAACTGACTATCACATTCAGAATTTAAAGTCCAAAGCCCGAGTACTCGACAAATGCGTGTCAACTGCTCAGTTCATGTTCTTCCATGTACGCGGATTAGCCATGGGCAGCTCCACGCGTTCGTGCCTTTTAATATCGCTCCTGCTGTAGAGTAACACGGCGTTTTTTCACAGCGTTGCCACCGGTAGATCCAGAAACTTGTAAAAATTCGACCCCCGTAGCCAATGTAAAGCAACCCTAACGTGCATGCGCGATAAGATCTACACCAGCAAACCACATTGCGCTGCATTGCGTAATTAAGCCATTCTGAGTTGATTTTAAACCATCTTAAATCATTACATATTTAAAACATGTTTTCAGAGGCTTCAAAGCCCGGCAGCTGTCCGCGGCAGCTGCTCGTCATCCGGCCCTACCACAAACTGCGCGGCTGCCGACACGACTACGCTTGCGCCGGCATCAGGAAGTGCTGTTCCGGCTTCTGCATGATCCCGTGCCTGCCAGCGTGCCCTTACTGGAAGGTCTGCACCATCATCAACTACAAGTTGCACTGGACGCATCCGGCCCGCTGGATTTTGAAGTGTCTTCCGAAAAGAGGGTGACGGGAATCAGTTGGCTGCTGCCGCTGCACTCTGCACCTTTCGAAAGACATCACGACGGCATTGACAACGGCACTGCAAGTTGTGTGCCAACTCGGGGTCCGCGTGTACACTAAGCCGACTTTAGATTTCGCGTGATTTTGCGGTTTGTTTGCACACAATTGTGTTGAAAATATACAGGGAAATGCTAAAGCAGAACGTGCTCCGAATGAGAGGTTGCAATGATCACCCTGGTAAGCGAACCACTTCACATTGGCACATTGCAATATGTTAATCTTACATAGAAAGGGAAGTTGTCGAAATCCTGTATCGACCGTGGAATAAGAAATAGATATAAGATATAATATATATAGAGTTACATATTTTTCCATATGTTTTTTCTTTGCTCTAAAATAGCTGAAGACGTCCACCTTGCTGACAAGACGACTTGTTAAAGGAGCAGGTCGCCGAGTTATCCAGCCACCCCAATAGATTACTGCCTCCCACCACACACATACACACATACACCCACACACACACACATTCACCATGTCTAGAGGTGATCGGCCACCTGTGTATCTTCCTTCAAGACCAAAACGGGGGATAAACGCGACGATTACAAGGTGTCCGAGACATTACAGGCTCTCCTAGAAGCAAATTCATTTTCCATGAAAAACGCAAATCTCGGCAATCGTTTGGGGCGAGTTTTCACGACGTCTCGACGACGACGACGCGCATGCAGACGCGCGTCACATGTTGAATAATATTTCCGATTTTACTTTAACTGCCTTAGGATTTTGAACAGGCATGCCACATCAGCCTTGATTAAGAGGTATGAAGCAAATTAGACTCTTTTTGAAATAAATGTCAGGACGTACGAATAGAAAACTATTTCTTATTCCACGGTCGATTATATCTGTTATCTATATTATATATATATATATATATATATATATATATATATATATATATATCATCTAATATAAGATTCTAAACGGTACAACCAATTTCCTACAAAAGGGGGTTCGTTGCCCCCCAAGATATCATGGGCTACACATCTGATTTCATTGCAATAAAAGGACAATCAATTTGCCATGACGTAAGGTAGATTTTGATAAAAACAACTTTTCAACATATTCGGCGGGTCGATGTACTTGCAAAAAAGGAAAATTAGGGGACATTTCTTACCTATTAAAACGCCACTAATTATGGACCGATTTTGATGCAATTATTGGCATGAATCGAAGGCTTATCAATGGGGGTTCCCTCTGGCTCATACGTTTGAATTTTAGAAATATCAGTCGGGTTCTTCTTCAATCAGGTTCTTCTCATACCACCTTGTAAGAGACTTTCAAAATGATGCGGCACGACATAGTTTGATGAGCTTTCACCTTGGTGGAAATCAGTCCCAATTTTGTTGTACTTTTAGGTTTCCACCGTCTCCCGTCGCCCTCGCGCGCGCTTTCAACGCCGTGCTTTGATTGGCCGTTGTGATGGACTTTGTGAATTTATGACGGCTGAAGATGGTAAATTAAACTCAACTAGTTTTGTTATTTTATGGATTTGACACATAAAACCGCATCCTTATTTAAACATATGTCAATGACGTGGGCGTCACAGATGCAGGTCAGCTGATGTCTCTCTGTGAGAATGTATAATGAAAATGATTTCCGAAGAAAGTTTGTTTTCATGTAACTTCATATTACAGATCTGAGAAACTATGCATTGCTACGGACAAAAACATGTATTTTATAATGACTAACCTTTTAGTAAACTAGTTGAGATCATGTGATATAGGAGCTGCATTTCAAAATGCATTTCGTAAATGGCAAATCATGCATTTTATGCAAATAACATTTATTGGCATGGACTACTGATAAACATAATTATTTTTTTCTATCAGTATGTTATTTCATACTTTGTCGGAGTTGCAAGTGGGCTGGTGATGCACATGCCAGTGATCACTGAGATGTCTCATTCTTCATGCTCCTGACTGAAAAGCTGTAACTGTGATACGAATGACCATCTTGGATTAATCTAAGAAATTATGGAATAGAATTTAAACATCACATCATTCCTGACACCATTCCATTCCTAAGAAAACTGGCAAAGGCTGATAGATAGTTTACTGTCTCTCGTTTGTTGAACGTTTTGACAAAGGAAACGTTTTGACACCGAAGTTATAAATCGTTATAGAATATCGCCGCAATTAAAAAAAGAAATAGTCGCATGTTGTCACACGGTTCACTGAGAGTAAAACGAGACACTATGCAGTAATTATTTTGGTGCCGCTACTAATTCGCAGCATGTCTTCTAGGGAGTAAGTGTCAACGCACTCAGGATGCATTTTCCAGCACAAAGGACGCATTTATCCACTGCTCTTGTTAAACAAAGGCCTGGATTACCATGTGTGTTACGAACTTTGTTGCCTTATCAAGATCGCTTACATTATGTTTTGGAGGTTTCTGTGGTCTAGACTCGTGTGGATTTACGAAGCCTTCTGAACTTAAGCAGGTCGTTAAGCAGATGAGTTCTGCTGCAATCGAAATTCCAATTTAGCCGAGCTAGAGCGTAAATCTGACCAAAAAGATGTCGTGGCGCTGGCTAATGGATATCTCGAGTAGTCTCAGTGGAACCGAGCCAACACATCACTTATGCGCATATAATCGGCCTAAGGTAGCACTCTGAGCTGCTGCTGGAGCCTCTCAGGGCGAACCGCGGAGATGGCTGGGCCCCATCGTTCTCTGTCGCTGCCCCGGAACCCCCGCCGGATCGCGAGATGGTCACCGGCCGCGGTGTGGTCAGACTACGAGCAGCGAGCCCCCTGTCCTCTGACGCTCCGTCCACCTGTCGGCTGGTTGGCGCTGTGAAGAACAGCCGAGGGGGCAGGCGGAGGGTTGAACCACCAGGTTGGTGCGCCACGTTCGGTCCTATCAGGCAGTAGCACTTGACACAGGGCATTATCCTTAGAATCAACGACTTTGCTTTACGGGTTCTGTTTTCGAGAAGAGCACCGACCTCGGACTTCTGATTTTCGTCTCACGTTTGTTATATTTTTCCGACGCTCGTAATTTTGGGTTGTCAGTATTATACTTCCATGCGTATTTTAGCGTGCTTTGAATTCCATAAGACATATTGACGCTGTACACGTAATTGTTACATTATAATAACACGATACGTAGTAGATTAAATACATAGCAAAATAAAATAATAATAATAATAATGAAAGTGTTACGTGGTTTTGGAACAGATAGCGTCAGTTGCGATATTAGGGCGTGTTCAAACAGTACTATACAGGTAAATATGAACAATGAATACATCCTTCCGGACGCGTCTTAGACGTTTTCGTCAGCTTGACGTATGCTTACTTTACGTATAGTGAAATGATTTGCCTCCTTTTTGACGATGATTTTAATTTTCACCATTTCTGCCAACCCTAAAACCTTCCTTTTAATAGTGGATCATATTCACGAACCCATAACGTTAGGGCGCATTCCCTTATGGGGGGGGACTTAACTCACACCTCTGAGATCTCAAAAACTACCGGTCTGATTTCATTGCAACATACGGCAGTTTGTCATGACGTAAACTGTGCTTTTACAAAACATAGTATTTGAAACTCTTGAGTAAGCTAGATCAAAGAGGTAAAAAAATCAGAAAGGTGTTATATTTTACTTATCATAACTCCGGCGTTTTTGAAACAATTTTGATGTCAATGACATGAAATGAGAGCCAATCGATTGCACCTTTTTCTTCTATCCAAAGATATGGAATTTTGGACAAATTCATAAAAGACACATTTTTTTTAATTTTGGACACATTCAGAGAACCTGGAAAATGGGAGGAATATTCCGCGAAAACTGAATCAATATTAAAACATTTTTTAGCTTTTATCAGTCATGATACACTTTAAAAGTATAACTCGCAGGCCAATTTTGTATAATGATGGCATAGGCGGTGCCAGGGACAAAAAACAGGGGAAGGTCTTGGTCACATGTTCATAAGATCAGCTTACGACCTTTGGCCTCAAATACCTCAAATGATCTCAGAGTCGCTTGGAATGCCTTTGAGTTTCCTTAACCCGGCACGACTTGGCGTGTTTTGTACCCGCGACAGCCGGAGGTGTCAAAAAGGACATCCCCTGCTATCTCAGGATCTAACCTTCAGACCTGAACCGCTATACCACCAATTGATAGCCCTAAGTCTTGTGATTCAGAAAATATCATCTCAAACCTGGTCACGTGGCTGGTGACGTCACAGGTCAATTAAACTCATAACACCACTTCGGAAAAACTGACATCAGTTTGTACCTCATATCACCGGTTTGGTAATAGTGATCTTAGAGCCTTCAGTTGGGTACCAAACGAAAGGTATCGATCTTCTGCATCAAATGTGTGCCAGAATTAAAAGAAAAATACCAGGTCAGGTAGCGTAGGTCAGGCAAAATATTAGTCGTACTTAACATGTCAAAAATTGATACTTACTCGCAGTCGTTTTAAACTACGTGACGAAAAGAACGAAGTTAAACCTCCATATGATCAGTTTTGCGTGATCTGCGTTTCATCCAGTTAAGGTCAGTCTGGGTCAGGTCAGATATAGTTGCATTACTCTTTCTGACAAAGGGAAAACATTACTGGCTGCGATTCCAAACTGCGTCAAGTACAGGAATGACATGAAATCTCGTAATAATTAAATGTTATGTCTGCTCTTTATCTGGTCAAGATCAAGCTACCTGAGGGCGACATGCGTTATTTGAAAAGAAAAAGGCATAAAATCATTATGAACTGATTTTTTTGACAACATCATTCTGCAAAACGTCACCTGGCTTGGCACCGGGCCAGAACATGCAGAAGGCATCCGCAAGATTTCGATTCACAAATCAAATTCCACGTCATGGAGCCATTGGAGTCGTGACACGGACGATAAGCCGTTTCGAGACAAAAGCGACCTTAGGATTTCGGAACGGGGGTCCAAACCGCCACCATAATTACATGCTTCCAGACACGGAAAGGGCCGAAACTTGAAACGAACGAAAGAAAAAATGCCTGCAGACAGTTCACCAGTTTTGTCCATATTGCCACCTGGTGTCGCCGCTGATTCAGTGCTGATGACGGCGAGAAAATGCGGCCTTGGGCCAACAACCGGTCATTTGCCGGCCTGGGTCTTTGCTGTCGCGGTTCTTGTTGTGGTTGTTTGCTCCTGCTCCGTGTACCGCGTGTCGTGAGGGATGAAAGTTACACGAATTAAAGAGAAAGAGGACATTGTCTCTGAAGCTAACAAGCATCAACCGGCAAAACCAGGGCAGTGGTCGATGGTAAGTCATGTTGTTGACCATAGGTGCATGTTCGTTTCTGATAAGAAACTTTTTCAGCCGCTGGTGTCTGCAACTGTCTCTCTATACGCCATATAATTACGATACGTCGGAGGAAGACTCCGTTTTTGTCTTATTAGCTTAAACGTGCCATGTGTTATTTTGCTTCCGATTGACGGCCATTTCGCATTGCAGTCCATTGTCTGTTGGATGGGACAAACATTGAAGAAAACATTTATGTTCAAGTAATAAATGAGTGGTTTAAGCTAACAACCAAGTCATAGGTGTAGAATGTCATTTGCTTACATAATTCGAGATCAAACAAATCCGTTGGCCGGTACCATTATTTCAATGTGGTAAGAAGACTTCATAAGATATCCTTAAAATCCCGTCCTGCAATGTTATGCAATTTGTACTCTTCCAGTCCTGACGGTCGTCACGATTTTGAGTGCCTTAGTTTTTGCAGTCTGGAAGCCCCATTCAAGAAGAAAAGAAACATATAATTTGTCGAAGAACACGAAGTAGAGTAGACATCCTCCCATTTTTCTGTTCACTTCGTGGAACATTTAGTTTGTATCCTGACGGTTATCTTTTTGCGGGAAAACCGCAGCTGGTGGAGAGTAATTTTACTTTCATAATTATCATTAATTAATCATTAATTAATAGTATCATTACAATATCATTAAGGCATTCATGATATCATTATCATTATCATTGCATTATCATTCAAAATACCGTTATCATTATATTATCATTATCACTCGTAACATCATTAATTATCATTTTGATAAACTTCAGAGAAAGATGCGAAGCGAAAAAGTGTCTTTCCGCTATATTTATCTTTTACTAAGTAAAGTTCAGATAGATCCCAATTTAAGATGGCAACAGTGCCATACAATGAAACGCTTTCCTGGTTTGACTATCAACAGTATCAGATGCGAGGCCAGCGCTCCACATTGTAACAGTTTCAAGCACGCACCGCCGCAATGTATCTCATCACCGGAAGCCCAAAAAATACGACATTCGTGCTGCTCGTGCCGTTCCAAAACCACCTAAGTGAAGTGGTGCGCTATCCCTCCGGGAACCGGATTAAGCTGAGCACGTTTATTTGATGCTGTGAACATACATGCACGTGTTCTCCCAGACGTACGCTTGCTATGTATATTAGTATGCCCAATGCAAGGTATGACTTGCAAAAAGTGAAAAACAGTCATGTCAGTCAGTTGCACCCCGGCATGAAACGTGTTTTGCTTACGATTCTGAGCCGCATTTTATTTAAACAATCAAGCTTTGTGTCTGGCCAGGAAAGTTGTATCAGAAGTGTTGGTTTGTGTTTTCTTTCAGACAGTTGTAAATGAAGGTGCTGTTCGTATAATGACGACCCAGAACGTTATGCCATCGCACCGCCTTGAAAGCCACCTTTTCAACAGTGATAGCGCATCTCAACGTAGGCTGTTTGGTCACCCGTGGCTGTTGACGTATCTCGTGCAAAATAAAACTCTTGTCAACGTAAAATCTAGCATACAAATCCTTACGCAAACCTACGACAGTTGAATAACATATCCTTGCCACAGCTGGTACAACAAGACCCGGCTGTGAAAGAGCATGGAGTTTCGAAGGTACGTGGCTCACAGTCATCTTGGAACTCAACTTTAGGCCTGTGGTGGAGCAGAGGAGTGAACGCGTAACCGAGTTTGGCAACGTTGATAATTTCTGGGGGCCTGCAGCACGGCACTGAACGTAGCCATGGCAACGGGCGCGATCAGGCGTTCGTCGCCGACACCGGCCCGTGTCGGTGCCTGCTAATCGGCGACGACGCGGCACATTCGGCGCCAAACGCCATTTGCATTCGTCAGCAGGCGTCAGCACCTCCTCTCAGGACTCGGCCGCCAACCGATGTAATGCAGTTCCTTGTCATACCGAATATCGCCGCATATCCAAGCGCCGAGCTGTGGCAAAACGCGAAAGCAAAACGCAAAAGAAGCCATAGTCACCTGAGCACGCGGTAAAACATGGCCGTCAGGCGTCGTGTTGTCACGGCGAGGCCAGCTATAAGGCGACACTATGCTCTCGGGGATCCTGACTCTCTGGCTCCCAGCACGTGCATCTCCACCGCGAACTGCGCCGCGTCACGCGCATCCCAGTGTCGACCATGCGGAGCGCCGTCTCGTGATTGACCCGTGCCGCTGCTTGATCACGTGGAACGGCTCGGCGGTGGGTCTTCGTGTCTAACCAGCGGGGCTCTGATGTCTGTTGAGACGGTAAGAGGTCCATCCGACGGTATATTAGACACTGTCTTTGGCGTTCAGGATACCGGCAGCAGGCATTACCGCAATGGCAGAGACTTTTCAGAAGTCCATGCAAATCCTGGGCGTTCCATCTTTCTTTGGAATCACTAAGATTACAAATCACCATTGTGAACTGTTCCTCCTAATTGCGCCTGTTTCCACATTTTCCCTGACGGTTTCGTCCAGAATATTTCGTTGGGACAATGGACTCTTAAAAAGCCGTAAGGGCTTTTGCTTGATGGGCAGGCGGTCGTGCGTATTGATGACCGTCTCCGTGATCGACGTTGCGGTCAGCTCTAAGTCTCTGACAAAGAAGTACCATGATATTCCTGCAAACGAGCAACAGTTCAGCTTGATGTTCCTTTGGAGCCTGAGACAAGTTGAACATCTCAGACTTCTTCTCTGTAGCAATGTGTGTAGTACCATGTGAACTTGTTTTGCAAAACGGTCAATGTGTTTTCAAAAAGCGTCTTTAGACAGCCTGGTTCACGAGGCCAAATTAAGTCATGACCTGGACTTTGACAATGGAGATTTTTGTGCAGAATGTCATTAGAAGGTAAAAAATAGCACTTGTTTCCTTGTATTTACCTTGGTCTCTGCGGTACCTTAGTTGCTAGAGCTAGAATCGTCTCGGAAACGAGGTTAAAAAGACTGCTCAAATTTTCCCTCATATTTCTTTTTTAACCCACTTGGAGTAACCTATAATTTCATGATCTGATGCTTGATGTTAGTAACAATCGCGGTAAATTTCTGGCAAGTCACACTCAAAAGACAGACATATACTGGAGTCCTAACAGTACCCAAAATTGTTTATGATTTTTCCTGTGACGTCATATGACCTGATTTATGGTGACCCTGTGAACCGTGTCTTTTTTGTCAGAAGGCGACTGTGCTGCTTAGGTAGTAAATTTTGCAAGTTTTGCAAATTTTGTGCTGCTGGTATTTGCTGCTGGGACTTTATGTTTCAAAACCAGAAAGGGGATATCAAAAATATGCTCTCTGTCTCTCGCAATCGAAACCAAATTTCCGATTCCCAGTACACCTCTGTTTGCGTGACACTTGGGTGACCCTCCTGAAATCTAAAAGAACTACCCGTCCGATTTTATTACGGGCAACGTCATTAGAGTTAACATTACATTAACTACATTTTTGCGCAAATAATTTTTGAAAATACAGTAATGGGTGTATACTTCCAGAGGGGCCGGTGACGTGGCAGGAACGTTAGGAAGACGAGTACATTTTATTTCTCACAACTCCGATTTTTATGACCCCATTTTCATTTAATTGGCATGAATCAAGAGCCAATCGATGGAACGTTTCCCTTTGACCAGGACTTTTATAATGTTTGCAACATTCGTCGGCTTCCACAAGTCTTGGGAAATTGGAGGAGAATTGAGAATTGAATGGAGGTAAAAGCTCATCTCCCTTGGCCAGTCATTTTGTATTTAAGAAGTGCAAATCGTATCCCAGTGTTGGCATAACGTATAATGCATAATGCATGATGTATAATGTTCTGCATATAATGCATAATGCATAATGTTTGCCTAATGGCACAGGTGGCGCAAGGAACATGAAGAAGGGGAAATGTCATGGAAGCATTTCATTTGGTCAACTTACCACTTTTGGCCTTAATGACCTCCCTCAGATAACTCCAAAGTTGCACTAAATGGTCTTTGGCTCATTTCGTGTTGTCTGAAAGCAGTTCCAATCATTCGATCTGACCATATTCCTAAAGTCCTGCTTAAGGACGTCGTGATATAGGCTACGCATGAGGATATTTCAGGCTATATCTCTTGACGTGACATGATATCACCCTAAACTTGGAACGTAAATAAATAAACTGGAGCATACGACGCCATTTATACTCCCGGATTTATGTAATGAAATAATATGAAAAGGCACGTAAAACCCTATTTTGAATTCGGCCACTTTCTGACTTTGTGAAATGACCAGAGGTCCACAGAACTACGTTTGCATTGCAGTTAAATACCCATACATTCGTATTTTTGAAACTCGATCTTAAAAACTAGCAGCCTGGAAGATGACCAGCCATTAATGACCAATGAACTTGTAAAGGAAACACGGTAAAGCGCAGTACAACTGCTGACACTGTGATCCGTATTGAAAGCCGAGTTTCGTCGACGCTGGGTCCCTCCGGTGCGTATCCGCCTGTTCTGGCGCACTCCCTGCACCAACGTTCACCAGGCTGCGTTCTCCTTTGACAGCTGCTGGCGGCCCTGGTGGCCGGCCAGGTGCTGGTGGCCATGGGCCTGAACGTGGCGCTGCACAGCATCACCATCATCCAGGTGCCGCAGGACGCCGACCGCTACATGGACGACGACCAGCTCAACTGGACGATCGCCGCCTGCCCGCTGGCCGCCATGGTGGGCAGCCTGCTGGCCATGTCCGTGGCACCGCGTCTCGGCGCCCGGCGGCTGCTGATGCTGACCATGCCGACATACGCGCTGGCCTCGCTGATGGCCGCGCTGGGCGGCACGTTCGCCTGGGTGCTGCTCGGCCGCCTGGTGATGTTCGTCGCGCTGGGGATGTCGGAGGGTACGGCGCGCGGCTACGTCTCCGAGGTGGTGGCGCCCGAGAGGCGTACCGTCTACACGGCCATTCTCAACACGTTCGCGTTCTGCACGCAGTCGGTCGGCATGCTCGTCGCACCGCACCTGCACTGGACGGCCATGTTCGCCGTTGCCGGCTTCGTGCCGGCCACGCTCTGCCTGCTGGGGCTGTATTTCATCCCGAACTCGGCCAAGTGGCTGCTCTCTCACGGCCATTCAGAGCAGGAGGCCCTGCACTCAATCCAGTTCTTCCACGGCAAGGACTTTGACGCCGAACAAGAGGTGCTCAGTGTTCGGGAGTCGCTCGAGCACACGCACGTGGACGGCGTGTCCGTCCCCACGCGGAAGCTGCTGTTCAGGAGGGAGACGCTGTATCCCCTGCTGCTCGCCACCGGCGAGTTTTTCATGTTCATTTGGACCGGCGGCATGGGCATCATCTTCCTCACCTCGTTCATCCTGGAGCCGGTGAACCTGCCGCTAAACGAGTACCAGAGCTCGCTGCTGCCGGTCGCCGTTGGCGCCATCTTCGCCATCCCGGCCAGCCTGTTGATCGACAGGTTCGGCCGCCTTCCGCTCCTGAGAGCCAGCGGCACACTCTCTGCGCTCGGCTGCGCCGCCATCGCCGCCTACTTCTTCTTGCCGGGGGGCCTGCAGCAGAGCACGGGCTGGATGGTGCTGGTCGGCGCCGCTCTGACGCAGCTGGCCTGGGCATGCATCATCGCCCCCGTCGCCCTCACCTACGCCAACGAGCTTCTTCCGAATCGAACCCGCACGTTCGGTGCCAACATCCTCATGGGCTTCATGAACACGAATCTGTTCGTTTTCATTAAGACGTACCCACTGTTGAGAGATTCGATCGGTTTCGGTGGCATATTTGTGATGCACTTTTTGGTGAGCATATCGCAGATAGCATTCGCCACCTTTTGCTTGCCTGAGTCGAAAGGTCTCACTCTCGAGCAGATCCAAAAAATGTTTCAGAAAGTCGAAGAGGTTGTCGAAAAGCCATCGCACCTAGCCATTGTCACAGGAGAAAAAACAGGAGAGGTAAATCTCGCATTGGAAGCCTAGAACTCTGATAAGCTTAAAACGTTCGCTGTGTTTACGGCTGACTTTCATCGCTTTCTTAGTTTGGGTCAGAAAGTGTGACAAAAAGCTGTCTCTCACCACAAAAGTAGCGTGCTCCCTGCATGGCGAAGACATGATATTGAACTTATTCTGGGCCCGGGTCGTACCCTCGGGCGTGGGATTAGATTGCTGTTAGAATGGCATAACACACACACACATACACGCACACACCGGAACAAGCGCTGTCTGATGGTGGATTTCTTCATGATATTTCTAACGTACTGATGACAGCACCTGGGACTCTCCATCTGGATCTTTTTCATCGTCTGTTCTCCGGTAAGAAAGATTGGCTCAGGCGTATGTTACCGTTTGGCCTGCGGGAAATTTTTAATTCTGTGTGCATTCCACTATAATGGCTCGCAGGCTAAGTTAGTGATATATCTCAGGCATTTGAAACGGTTCGTGAAAGTGATTTGACGTGGGGAGTGGTGGGCGTTGTCACCGCGAAACTGGATTCTGTTTTCTGTGCAAGTATCAACCAGCGCGATGATGTAAAATTGTCAGGTAAACCTACGAGTGGGCAGGCCGGATAGGGTGGGCTTTGCAAATTTCGGTAAAATAACGGCGAATATTGTTCCATTTCAAGGCAACTGTTCGCGTCTGAAACATGATATCGAAATGTTTGAAAATGTCATATCCGATAATCGTAGTGCCCCGTTAACGTGTAGTAAGTTGAATCGGTAGGCGTTTTGTACTCTGTCGTTATCGAAAATGTTTGTCATGTTTTACATTGGCCAGCTACTGGGTGCGTTTTGACGAATACAGAGCGCGCTGACAGTTGTCTGCATTGTGTCGTCACATGTGGAATCGTTTGCTTTGGTTGATGAGGATGTGCTTTGATGTGAACATGCTTGATGAGCACATGCTTTGATGACGATGTAGCGAGAACTAGGACACCATGGTGTTTAGCTTCTGAATACAGTTCCGTAACTTCTATACAGGCTATTCTCTTGTGTATATATATTCCACCCCACATATATAAAAATATATACATATATAGCAATCCTCGTTTCCCGTTTTATTTTCCTCTTTTTCTGTCCGTTTGTCTGTCTGTATCTTTCTGTCCTCTATGACCCTCTCCCTGCTTATGCACTATTTTATATTTTTTGTACTATTATTATTATATTTATATTTATTATCTATATTTACATGTAATACAAGTATAAATACATAAATATGATATAATGCATACATATATGATATGTTTATATATATAATATAGATATATACACACTAGGAAAACGTTTCCGCGAAAAAACTGTCCATAAAAGTGAAAAATGAAATCAAAGCTATTCGCGATCAAATGCGTTGCCGGACACCAATGTTACTTTGTTATAAGATGACACACTGCATTAGATGTTACTGGATATGGCTGCCTCTGAAACAGGTTCGTGCTGTTCACAGGCCCGGGGAGGCCTGCTTCACAGCTCAGATTCAGACGGGCCTCTTGTGGGCCAGCGAGGGCTCTAAATCACATTATTTGCGGAAGTGAGAAATCAGATCAAAACTGTTTGATCCCAGCTGCATTCTTGGTTACCACGCTGGCCTGCGTCCTCCCCTGCCAGATCACGTGTCAGCCATGTGACCTCGGGCACGGCCGGGTTCGACCTGGGACGTCTCGAGGCAGCTGAATGCGCCCGTGAACAGAGCCCGCACGTGTGCATTCATAATATTGGCGACGAGGATTGGATTGCATGATGCATTCGGATGGCTGGAAGTCTTCGACCCGGCGCAGGAACTGGGTGGAGAATATCGAGCGTCTTGGTCAGTTTTTCCAGGTGAACGATATCGAAGACGATGTGAAAAGGAGGGCGATCAAATGAGTGGAATGAGTCTGCGCAGGAAATATATGAGGCACAGATACATAACATATGAGGCACAGATGAGGGAACTGTCACGTTACTTCCTATTTGGCTCATTCTTGGATGAGATTTTTCGTGACAGGTTGGCCTGTGGATTAAAGTTGGATCTGATTCAGAACGGCCTATCAGTGGAAGTCGGAGCTGTTGTTACAGAAGGCCTTTGAGGTGGCTGTTGCCATGGAGACCGCGGGACACAACCTACAAGGGACGTCCCGACCATTTTCAGCCGAGTCATCCGACGAATCGCCGCCGGCCGAGGAAGGTGTTTATCGCGTCCAGAAGCCGGCTGTGTCTGAGTCAGCAACGCCTTCGCGCGGACGGTCGCAGCTCTGGCATCATAGAGGAGACTGGCATTCAAGTAAGACAAAGCCAAGCGCTGATGTCGAACCGCAGAGATGTTGACCAGTGCTTGAGCGGCAAGCACGGCGAGGGATGGCTGTCGATTTAACTCGGTTCCCGGAGGGCTAGACGGTATGTAGCCGATTCCTGCCAATAGGGCGGCCCCCGCTGAGATCTCGAGAACTACACTTCCGATTTCATTGTAACAAACAGCAGGCGATTTGCCGTGACGTAAACTACATTTTCATGAAAAGAAGTTTTGAAAATTGTGAAAGAAGACTGGAAAAAGGGGACAAAAAAGTCGAAACAGGGAGGTCTTTCGATCTCTTATGTTTATGGACCGATTTTGATGAAATTGGCATGAATCGAGAGGTTAGGAATGGGACTTTTACCATTAGTCCATACATTTGAAACTTTGAGGAAATTCATAGGCCTTCACAAGGGTTTCAAAAACAGGAGAACTAGTTTTTCAAAGCTGAGTTAACAAAAAAGTTAAAAAACGCTTTTTTGGCCTCTACTAATCATGTTATGCTTAAAAGGTCCAAATCGTATTGCACTGTTTGTATAATGTTAGCATAGGCGACGCCAGTGACATGGAAAAGGGGATCTGTCAGGGTCACATATTTTTCAGGTCAACTTACGACCTTCGACCTTAAATGGATCTCCAATGACCTTAGTTCTGCTTAAAATGATCTTGAGTGCATTTCATGTTGCTGGAAAACGTGTCCAATCTATTGAATCCACTTATTTCTAAAATTCCAATTTAAGGCTGTTGTGATATAGGGTACGCGCACTGCCTTTTTAGTTCATAGCTCCGTGACCCGATCTGATGTCAGCCTGAAACTTGGTTCACAGGTAGAAGGCGTCTTTCCAGGTCACGTCTGTTCCGGGTTTAACGTTTGAAAAAGTGACGCCAGAATTGTTACTATGAAACCAGATTTTGAGTTTTTACCTTGACTTGCCCCTGTAAAGTGATATCAGAGTAACAAAATTGCATCTGTGTCCTTGCTCAACTAATCGCCTATACTTCCATATAAAGTTCTAAATTCTATGTTAAAAACGCTATTTTTGACAGACATTTTGCTTTTGCCCTCCAACAAGGCCGAAAATGACATCAGATGCTTCCCAAAAACGTTCTTTGACTCCGCCCCTAAGTAAAATAGAATTACGAAACTTTTCTACAGTATGTGGAAAAAATAGCAAAGAAAACTGGCCAAGTTTCGTGAAGTTGAGTCCAAAAACCTGGAATGGTCCAGCAAAAAAACCCAGGGGGAGGGCCGATTCAACCCCCCTGCCGAAAACTGGGTTAAGCGGAACCATCGTTTTCGGTGAGCTGAATATGGCGATACGAGCGCCGCCCATCGGACAGATACAGTGAAAAGGGTCGACGGGGCTGATCATGTTGACGTATAAGAGGCATGTTGTCGGGGCTGATCAGGTTGACGTATGAGACGTATGTCGTCGGAGCTGATTGGGTTAACTATGAAATCTCGGGCGAGTGCAGTACCGCTGAACTTCATGGCACCGCTACCTGTTGCTAGCCTTTGTACATGTTCCTCCGCAACCGTCATGAAGGTGTGGCTCACTATCTTGTTGAACGTGATATTTAATGGTGAAACCATGCAAATGAAATTGGGTACTGGGGCCTGTGTGTTCGGATTACGTCATGGTCGATTCAAAGAGCTGTGGCCCAAGAGCATTGGTCTTCTACGTTCTTTGAATAGGCTCTTTCGTGCGTTTTTTTTGAGGATTGATGGTGAAGGGTGAGGCAATTATGGATTATTCATTACTTTGGAACAGACGATAAGCTTCCTCTGGCTGTTCTTGAGGGGAACGGGAGGATTTTGTTTGGGAAACATTGATTTTAGGAGATTCGACTACTACGACTGGAAGGCAATCTGTATTGCCTCCATGAATCCTGACATCGGGGTTGTTGTTAACAAGTATTTTGAAATGTTCAGCGATTTACTACAATGTCAACTCATTTCGACAAGCGCTTGTAAGATTCACGACCTATACGAGTTTACCGCAAAACTCGTTTGGTAACATACCCTTTGCCTCGTTCAAACCCAAACATACCCAAACATACCCTTTGCCTCGTTCGAACACGACCTTTTGGGTTGCTGTTATTACGAGTCTCTTGCATTTGAATCACCCAATCGCTTGCAACTGGTCCAGCGATCTATGAAGGAATGATTTGCCTTCGTCATATCTATGAAAATCTACCATGTTGTAGTAATGTCATTATCAGTGACATCCATGCATCAGTATGCTTCTTACAACGTGATTCTTTATGCTCGTTTTTGAAAAGCAAGGAACACTCATGTAAGGGTAAAGCCACTTACGCGGTACATCCCATGCATGTAAATGGTTACAAGGCGCATCATCAATGCGTACTACGGGGTCTCCTTTATATCGTGGCTTTTTACAGCTGTAGTGGTTTCCGGAGGTCTGCTACTTCATACCTTCAAATGCACGACTAAATCGGTCAAAATTATATTCTGCAAAGCCGACATGGCATCAGACATCAAGACTCCGTGAACGATTTTTTTTTAATTAAACGTACCCCTTGTAACGCAGTTTACGATCCCCTTTATATTTGGTTGCTGAACGAATGAGCATTGACCAAACGTCTCATGCCCAGCACCATAAACGATTTTTATCCTCAGAAATTAGGCGTATGGCATAGCTCACAGTCCCCAATATATTTCCTTCGGCTGCAACAAGGTCGCAAAGTGCTCAGTGCTAGCTCTGCTTCACCCAGGACTTTGCTGCCACCGACAAAATGCCTTTGCTCCAGGGCGCATTCCATTTGTTTCGTACCATTTGTGCCGAACAGAGCTATTACCAATAGCGTTAAACTGTTGCCGTATAGGCTGCCTGGCCTTGGCCAAGTACTCAATCGGTGGTAGCCCACTGAACTGTGGGAGCCTACAGCAGAGGTGTCAATCTTAGGAGAATTTCCGTGACCAATGCGGACCGGGGATCAACCATCCCACGGCAAGGCCCGGTCCAGGCCTGGCGTTCTGAGGGGCGCCAGAGGGAAAATGAAGCGCTATGGGCAAATATCCCACAGGCCGTCCGGTCTGGGGCCGGTCGGGCCCAAACCGTGCTTTTGGTTGGGCCTGCCGGGCCCTAGTTTTGACAACACTGCCTCCCAACCGTACACAGAATGAGGAAAGGAACGTAGTCACTCCCCGTCAGTCAAATGGTCTACAGCGTACCAAAGTGGTGCCAAAACCAGGGCCAGGCAGGCCCAGTCATATGCCCGGTTTGGGCCTGTCCGAGTTCAAACCAGGCCGCTTGTAGGAAATTTACCCACATTACTTCGATTTCCCTTTGACAGCCAAAACAAAAAAATGAACCTAGACTAGGCCTCGTCGTGAAATGGTTGGTACCCGATCTGTGTCTGCGTTTGTCCACCCTTTGCTGTTTTTTAACTATCTGCAAGACGATTCAAATTTTCAAGTCAAGCTTCTTCGGGAATAAGACATGACGCGTTTGAATTAACAGTCGTAAGATGGAAAAGGCAATGGTTGAAACTTGATTAATGTAATGGCGCTTGATGGCGGCGCAAGAGAGACAAATTTGAATTCCGTGCGATGCTGTGTGTTGTTTAGTAACCGAACTTATTTGCCGACAGAAATAAAAAACCCTTGTGGATTACTGACCTTAGTACGGCCCTTGTTGATGCAACTGCGGTGATAATGTAATGACCCCGTTCCGCGCGGTCCACAGTTGGTAATTGAGAATTGATAACTTTTAATCACAATTGATAAATAAGCTTGAAAATATAGCTCAATTTATTCAGTTAGTTTGCAGCAAGGTGAAAGCTGCTCAAAATATGTCGTGACGCACTATTTTGGAAAGCTCTTACAAAGGGCAATAAGCAAATCCCGTTCGCTTTGTACTCGAGCAACTTCGTGCACTTTGGAGCACCCTAGGCTGACTCTAGCTTAATTGGCGCCAAACCTCTTGGCCATCTATGTGGTTATCTAATCTTCACGGTCTCGAGAGAGATTAAAGGAAGAACGCGGAAAACGAAGAACCAAAAAGCGGACCTCCATTACGATTGGGAATAAAAGGGCCACTTTGCATGGCTTGTTCGTGCTCCTGAAAGTAAAGGAATGAAAATGGTCTGTCCCAGTACCCTGCAAGCCAGAGGGGTAAACCCGATGATATGTCAACAAAGCCAAACGTGGGTTGTGGGGAATCTGGCTTCCTCTTTGCGTGCACGCCTACAAGCCAAATTTCTCTTTTGAGCGTTTTCGCTACAAGTACGTCACAAACGTTTGTTCATGCAAGGTTGGTTTCCGGCTAGCCGTCGATCCATCGGCTAACCACAGGGAACGGCTAGCCCAACCGGCTAACCGGCCGTAGTAGGGGGGCGGCTGTTGTAAAATTCATGTGCGAAGATTCAAGGGAGTATTTGGGATGCATAAATCACGTCCGTTACCCATTCGCCAACAATTACAAATTTCTGCATACACTTAAATGATTACATAAGGTTTATTTTTCAATTTACACATCTGAACACTTCACACTCTTACGTGACACTTCAGGCCATGGGTCTTACTTCTTGGTGGCTTATTTCTTCATTGCAACGTTCTTTCACAAGACTTTAACATCTAGGCAATCCCACAGAACATGTAAACAATATGTTGACATTAACGTAAATTCACAATTCCTTTCGTAATTAACGTTGTATTTTAGACAATAATTTCACGTTTGTCCTAGTTGTAATAAGCCGCCGTACAATGCAAACATCGTTAGAACGGTTTTGCAGCCCTTGCCTTTCACTAGGCTTCAAGTATCTGCAGGTATCTCCAGGTATCTGTAAGTATCTGCGGCAGATATCATCCCCATCTGGTCACAAAACTGGCTAACCTCCTGGTCGCCGGTGCCAAGCCGGCTAGCCGCCGGGCCGAAAACCAGCTAGCTGCAACCAGTCTTGGTTAATGTAGCCTACAGAAAGCCTTAAAGGGAAAAAGGGGCGAGAAAATTTTCTAAAAATGTCTACGCGTTTTTTCTCCCAAAGCCTTTCGGCAGCATATTCGCCGACCCTGCTCCCGACAGAGTGCACTACTGCGCCACCTGTTGGATGGACCGTCGCGCCTCTGGCGGAGAGTTGCCGAAAACATGAACACGATTTCCCATCGCTTTATGCGGTGGAAATGTGCCCAGATCACGATGCAATGCATGCCATCCCTGTTTTGCAGGCACCCAGTTTCCGAACTGGGCTGGCACTGAATCGCTGCAGAAAGGGTAGTGTCCAGACAGAACGAAGCGGCGTCCAGGTGATGAAATGTTCAGCCCAGGTATCTGAAAAATAGCTACAAAAGGTGAATATCCCATATCCCACCTAAGCGCATGTCCGTTTATGAATGACCCCAGTCGTAATGTTAGCATCCAGCCTTGCAATACCACTGACCATCGGAATTTCATCGCCAAATCTCCATCTTAATATTAAAACCTAGCAGTCAAATACGAACAGCAACATAACATCGGAAGACACGTTGGATAAATGCGAGGAGAAGCGGCATCTGAGATGTCGTTTGTTTTCCCGACTACGCGTTTCTTAACGTCACGCCGTTTCTGACAACATCAGCCGCGCATTGACGATGCAGTTCTGACGCACGTCACCGGCGTCCGCAGGAGTCACCGGAGGTCAGTGCCCCAGAGACCGTCAACAGCTGAATACTATGACCTTTCCGAGCTGTTGTTTACCATCGGGCGCGCCCTTCCCCTGCCCATCCGGCGTTGTTGACAGGGCGCCGTTGACAACAGAAGGCCCGTTAGTGTTAGCCAAGGCCGAACGCCTGTATTCGGCCATTCTCTAGCGCCATTTGGTTGGATTCCTGATCAGAATTAGTCCATACTTGCTAACACCCAGACGGCGGGGTCGGGGCCCGGCAACAAGCTCGATTGAGCAGGGGGTCTGGTCCCAGCGCTACCCACATCACTACGTTCGGGTAAATCAAAGCGTAAAACAATGCCACCATTCGATGTCTTGAGTTATGATGTCCTGGAAGCCTTGGGTAAGTGAATCTTATCTTTCGAAAAACGTTACTTTCCGCAGCTCGTTGGTGCGAACTGCTATGAGGTGAAGCATAAAAAATAACACTTCATAATTTCATGACATATTCAGTAACTTATGATCATGACTTTGTGATCCCATTTTACGCACTTGAGACTCGTGGGCCCTTTGACGTTGACTCCATATACCTAAAGAGTTGGGAATGCAAAACATTTCATCCCTTGACGCACACAGTTTTGTTTGACGTTTTTAAAAAGAATAGTAAATAACTATTCACGATACAATACTGAAGGCTGCCAGCCAACCAACTGGAGACAAAGCGAAAGAAACAGGAGAGAAAGAAACCGACCTGTCATCAAATGTTAAGCTAATAATATATGCTTAATATAATAATTAATATAATAATAAAATAGTAAGCTACTACTGAATGCCAGCAACTAAATGTTAAGCCAACGCTGAGATCTCCACAAAATGTTTCACAGAGATGCAGATCAAGGTGACGGAGACAGACCATCTGAGTGCTCGGCCCCGCTCACATCAATGATGGACAAAGCGAATTAAAAAAAAAAAAACAGTGCGAAGTAAGCAAATATGCCTAAATTTCAGCTTAACGAACAGAAAATCTTGGAATTTAGTTTGACCGATTTGCTTTATTCAGACTGGTGTCATGGTACGATATGGCAGCAAAACTTCATGACTCAAGGCCTCGGTGGCGTTTTCATCAGAGATATGTATGCGATTGCCAACAGGTGTCGAAATGGTACCTGGTAGACAGCTGTTTGCTGAAATTAATTCATGTGCAGACGCTTCTGATTTCTTTATTCTTATTCATGTGCATGTTCGCTATAAGTCCATTTAGGTGACACCTGAATCATCACTTTTTCAGCTGCCAGAATAAAGCCCGGAAACTGCCCGAGGAAGTTGATTATCCTTCGGCGGTACTTCAGATACTTCCCTCACTGTCATCACGACTATCAGTGTCTTGGCATCAGAAAGTGCTGCTTCGGTTTGTGCTTGATCCCTTGCTTGCCGATGTGCCACTCGTGGGGGATTTGCACCATCATCAACTTCAAGACGTACTGGAAGCGACCCTCCTTCTGGATCCTCAAGTGCCTGCCGAGGGTTGTAGGCTGACGGAAATCCGCCGCCGCCTCTCCGTCTCCTGTTACCGACCGCTAACAGTTTCTGTATCCTCTTCACGGAGAGCCATCGAGGTAACATTACGCCCGAATCGCACTCAACCCGGAACCGTGTCCAGCCCAGTTTATGACGTCATTATCGCGATCTGTGTGTTTTAACTGCACCAAACTAAACATCGGCTTGTTATGGTTGTGTCCTTTATTTGTGCACTGATTAGTTGGAAATACACGGGGAAATGGCCCGAATGACGAATAATTTGTCCAAACACTGACGAGCGGCCAGCATAGCGTTTTGTGTTTTGGTATTGGCTATGGAGCGCCTTAGGAAGCCATGCCCAGTAGAGGAAAGCGGAATTTACCTACTCGATCCCCAGTGCTTGTTGAATATACTGCAGGCACTGACATTGGCCACGGGTACACGGCACCGACCGGGGATGGTGTTCAAATGAAGGTAATATGAATAATACTTACCAGCTGAAAGATCATGTTTTTTTGGCCAGCCGTTTCGCGATGTATAAACAGGGCCATAGTTCCCTTTTTGAAAAGGCCAATTTCATCAAGCGCCATTATGAACATATCATTAAAAAATAACTTTATATCAAGCGTTGGTGATTGGAGGGCTAATATGTTATTTTGAAAAGCTTGACACTTGCGCTTCACATGGAAAAATCATCCAGAACGATCTAGTCGAAACTAACAGACTATCACGAAACGGGCAAAAGAAGGCTTTGGCAACGCCAACGCAAGCAAGCAAATTAAAATGACACAGAAATCCTGATAGGTTTCTGAAGCTCATGGATTGCAGCAGTTTCTGACAGATTTTTGACGCAAAGTAAGGAGTGTTCTTGAATGGAAAGAGCCTTTCAAAAGCAAATGGTTTGGTGAAGTTATGCATGGCGGAGATAATACCACTCATTTTTTATGGAAACCCTAAATTGCGAATAAACTGACGGATTAGAGCGTTATCACAATCTACGCACTTGAAAGAGTGCCGGATAATTGGGTACTTCATTATGATCATTGACTGGATGGCCTTTCATGGTGCATCATTCGGTGAGTTATGTGTTCAGAATAATATTTTGTAATGAATTATTACCCTAAAAAACGTGTACAGATCCGTGGAAGATGTCGTCAAGGAAGAGACAAATAAAACATACTTTAAATCCCGGCGACGGTTTGTCATGTACGCTGCTCAGAGAAATGATTAAAGCAACAAAATACCATTTAAGTGGGAAGGGCAGCCCCAGAGTAATATATGACTTCTTTACCCCTTTTCAGTGCACTAGAGGCATTGACGAAGCGAAACTTCCAGGCCAGCCAAATAATTTTACCAAAGCTAGCGCGTGTAGGCGCAATATCAGGAGGCTGGGCAAGGCGAGCCGTGAGCGGAAGTGTCGGTACGCTCTGGCCCCCTGGAAATCTGGTGCCAAGCACTCTGCCACCTCTTTATCCTCGTAGCGTCGGCCGTGGCATTTAGTGGATACTGACCTCACCTTAGCCTGGGAAATGGCATTATATTCTCTGGATGTACACGTTCAAGGTGGCTTCGCGTATTTTGTGTGGTGACACTGCTTCTTTTTTTTCTCGACTGGTTTTGCCGTACGCTACGCTCCCGGTAGCGTTCTGTTGTTGTTGTTGTTAATGTTGTTCGTTGTTGTTGCTGTTGTTCGCAGTTGTTTGCAGTCTCTGTTTTTGCGACGATCTTTTTCTTCAGCCCCTCAGTCATAGCCTCACTTTCCTTGTTGTGGGTTTTTTTGGTGGCTGTGGCCGCGGACTCCCAGCGCTGTCTGAAGTGCCAGAGGTGATGGTGCTAATGCCACCCCAGTCCACAGCTGACAGCTCAGTCGTTTCTGTGAACGCACGAAAAATATCTGTTTAACCCTATTCCTGGAGGGCTAAACGGTATAGCCAATTCCCGGCAAAGCAAAGAGGAGGGGCGGGTCCCCCCCCCCCTCCACAGAGATCTCAAGAAGTACACATCTGATTTCATCGCAAAAAAACACAATCTGTTGGCCACAATGTACAGTCCATTTAGTGAAAAGGCTTCATAATCTTGGAAGGTGTGGATACACAGGCAAAAAAGTCGAAATTGGGGGGGGGCATCTTCTACTTGTTATAACTCACTGTTTATGGACCAATTCTCATGCAATTCGCATGGATCGAGAGTTAATCGATGGGGCTTTTCCATTAACCCGTACGTTTGGTACGGTGATGTTGATGATGATGATGATTACGATTTGGGGGAAATTAATGGTCGTTTACAGGATTTCTAAAAAAGGAATTTTTTTTCAAAAACCAAATCAAAATAAAAGCTTAAAGCATCCTTTTGTTTTCACTATCCATGTTGTACTTTAACGTACAAATCGTATTACCTTGTTTCTTTAACCCTATTCCCGGCAGGGGGGCGGAATCCGCCCCCCTCGGGTTTTTTGCTTGCCAATTCCAGGCTTTTTAACGCAACTTCACGAAACTTGGTCACTTTTCCTAGCTATTTTTTCTACGTGCTTTGACAAAATTTCAAAATTCTATTTTGCTCAGGGGTGGAGCCAGGCAACGTTTTTGGGAGGCACCTCATGCCATTTTTGGCCATGTTGAGGGTAAAAGGAAAATGTCTGCCAAAAACAGAGTTTTTAAGATAGAACTTAAAACTTTATATGGATGTATAGCTAAATAGTTGGGTAATGTGCAGATGTAATTTTGTTTACCTGAGGTCCTTTTACAAGGTCAGGTCAAGGTCAAAACCCAAAATTTGTTTTTTTTTGCAATAATTTCGGCGCCACTTCTTCAAATGCCAAACCCGGAATAAATATGACGTCGAAGGGTGCCCTCTACTTGTGTACCAAGTTTCAGCTTGATATCAGGTTGGGTCACGGAGCTATGACCTAAAATGTCCTTGCGCGTACTCTATATCGCAATAGCCATGAAATGACATTTTTGGAATAGAGTGAATTCAATCGATTAAAAACGTTTACAGATAATATTGAATGCACACGACATCATTCCAGGTGACCCCAAGGTCACTGGAGATCATTTAAGGTCAAAGGTCACAAGTTGATCTGAGAAACGTGTGACCGTGACAGTTCCCCCTTTTTCATGTCCCTGGCACCGCCTGTGCTAACATTATACAAACATTGTAATGCGATTTGTACTTCTTTAGTATAACATGACTAGCAGAAGCCAAAAAAGGGTGTTTGCCTCTTTTGTTCATTCAGTGGTTAGAAAACTAATCCTCCTATTTTTGAAACCCTGTGAACGCCCATGAATTTTCTCAAAATTTCAGATTTGCGGACCCATGGTAAAAGCCCTATCCATAATCTCTCGATTGATGCCAGTTTCATCGGAATTGGTTCATAAACAATGGAGTTATAAGAAGTCCAAAAGTACCCCCCATTTTGACCTTTTTGGCCCCCTGTATCCACAAATTTCAAAATTTTGAAAATTTGTTTTCATAAAAATGTAGTTCACGTCACGGCAAATCGATTGCCGTTTGTTGCGATGAAATCGGACATGTGGTTCTCGAGATCTCAGGGGGGGGGGGCCGAATCCGCCCCCTGCCGGGAATCGACCATACCGTCTAGCCCTCCGGGAATAGGGTTAAGAAGGGCATAGGCGGCGCCAGGGCATGAGAAAACGGCTGTCATCGTCATATGTTCATCAAGTTAGCTTGGGACCTTGACCTTAAATGACCGAAAATGATCTCAGGGGCACCTGGAATGGCCTTTGGCTCATTTCATAGTGTCTGGGAACGTTTCTGAGCATTTGATTTCATCGTGTTCCTGAACGGGCATTTGAGGTCGTAGCTCCGTAACACGACCTGACATGAACCTGAAACTCCGCAAGCAAGTAGAGCGCTCTCTTGTAAGTTATGTATGTATATTTCTGTATGTGCGCGCGCGTGTGTGTGTGTGTGTATTTTCCTAAACATCCATAAAATGTTTCCAATTCCATCTTTAAAACTGTGCATGTGGGAGACATTTTTTTCTTTTGTTTTCAACTACGAGAAAAATGGCCCGAGGCTCCACCCATAAACGTGGTCTGGCTTCGCCCCTGAACAAATGAAACTATTAAATTTAGGCACAGTTCGTGAAAAGAATAGGTAGCAAAAGTGGCCAAGTTTTCTGAGGCTACTGCAGAAACCCTGGAACTGGTGAACAAAAGACGGGAGGAGGTCTGATTCGCCCTCCCCCCCCCCCCTCACACCGGGAACAGGGGTGTAATAAATCTGTTTCATCAAAAATGTGGCGGGGCCTTTGAAAATTCCATTTAGTACTATGGATTGCCTAGTGATGTGACAACTCCTGCATTTAGCAAAATTTGCATGTATGCATTGATCCTTGAACAACTTTATATACAACATAACGTTTGCTTTCCAAGGCCCCTTCACTGTTTAAGGGCAATTTTGGAAGGAAAACAAACACTATAAAATAGAATATTGAACAGCATCCGACGCATGATAATTTTTCACACTGACGAAACTTCTATGTTTAGATATTAAAATTATCGATCACGTCGCCTATGGCTGATACATAATAACCTGTTAAGCCAGAGACAAACGTATACTGGCAGTTGTATTTTGCAATTACATCCCTAGCAAGTATATGATTTTTGCTGTTGTCTCATTCGTGCTGTGATTTTATGTTACCGTTTGCTGAATAGTGCGAGATAATTAAAAAGATAACCAGAAGGTTTTCGGATTATTAGAATGGGCTGTTTGTTCTGTGACGGTGATTTCACTAGCTTCCATGTTTTGGTTATATTTGGATCACACAAAATAATAGCCGAGGCGGCCGAGCCTGAATCCAGAGACCACCTGGACGGCCTGCACCGTCCCAGTTGGGTCCATTGTCGCTATCGGAGGCGAGGCGGATCAAGCTCAAACCCCGTGTCCGACAACTATTGGAGAACTGCACTGCGCGGGAGAAGCCGTTCTCTCCCTCCCACGACAGAGGCCCAGCCGGCGGCTGTTCACAGGCGAACCCATTGCGCTCCCCGGCCACGTCCAGCCACCCCGGCCGGATCACACTGGGCCAGTGCCCGAGGCGGTGCGCCGCCCTAGCTCGCCACAGAGTCAGCGGTCCAATAACGTAAATATTACATGATAGGCGTAATCACAGCTCTTATAAACACATTCCACAAATGTGCCCAGCTTTCTGCTCCAGCATTCGGAGAGAAATGTCGCCAAGGCGCCCATCACATCTTCTCCGTCGTCGTTTTATTCCCTTTATTCACACCTCCTACCAGCATGTCAGGCGGAACTGCAACTACAATCCACTACCAACTCATTTCTCCGCTGTTTCTAAATTGCAGTTCACAAAAATTCCAAAATGCGACCCTTTATCACTCATTTTACTATGACGTCACATCTCAGCTACGATGACAGGCCATTATCCTTTTTTTACACACTGGTGACACGACTCCAAACTTGCAACTGACGCAATATAAGTTTCTTTTGCTGCCTTCCTTGGTGGCGGTTGTCCCTGTTCACACTAATCACAGATGAATGAAAGAAATCAAAACATACGTCTAAAAACATTTATTTCTAATCATCGCGAAGTCATGGATGAAAGAAATCAAAACATACGTCTAAAACATTTATTTCTAAGCATCACTAAGTAGTCGTAAACTACCCATCTGAAGGTACATGATGTCAGTTTTATCATCATTGCATCGCGTATTAAATGCGATGCAAAAAGTTGGTCTAGTATTTTTTGAATCAAAGGGAACATTTTGCCTGGGTGGAATTGTAAGTGTACTGTGTTGATCTAAAAAGATCAGTTTTGCCGTTTTCCGTAACTATGTCTCGAAGACGTCTAGATTAAAGAAATGCATTTCAAAAACAGGTGATATGTAAACATCCGCCGTTATGAGGAAGTATGGGCCTCAGGAAAGGGATGTTGTATTCATGCGTTACTTGCATATTTAAAAAACTATTTATTCAGTAATAACCTATATCTTGGGTGACCAGTTCCTCAAAAATGAGGTATTTTTGTACTTTTATTCAGAACACAGGTGAACTTGTATTTGAAAAATGTAGAACGAGTTTCATGTGACAAAGCATCGGCATATGAAAATTAATCACTGTGATTTTTTAATTATCATTGGACACAAATTCATGGCTTAGATATATCAGTATTTAGGTTAGAAATTGCACTATGTTTTGGATGTTACTATATGGTGGGCATAGTAAACAAAAGCATGTCTTTTGCACTTCAGACACGCAGTAAACTGACAACATACTTTGAAGGTACGTGCTTCGAAGACTACTTTGAACAAATCACTGTTCTTGGTTTCTGTATTCCTACGGAAGCTTTCAGCATGGATGTCCCATCATTGGCGTTTGGCAGAATTGATTAGAACAGAGTTAATAAAAATGTATATGTATGACCCCAAATCATCATTTCAGCCACACTTATTGACATTTATATTAACTACTTTCGCTTTGGGAAAATGTACGAAAATACAAATGAACAACGCCTGCAGCAGCTGTAGTCTGCATAGTCACATACAATATAAAAGGCATGTAAACTGTCTGAACAGATAAATGACATCACTCGAACAAATCAGACAACATATTCGCTCCATTCTATTGTGTCTTAGATGAATTCGAGATGCTCATTCACATCTCAGTCACAATTTTTCAGTCAGGAAAACGAATCCTGAGACAACCCAATGGTCACTTTGGCATGTATATCCCCAGACTACCTGCAACTCCAAAAAGGTATGAAATAACACACTAATAAAACAGTTTAATTAAGTGCACTAACAGCTAATGCCAGTACATGTCTTCTAAGTGAAATGCGTGATTCGCAGCATACGACATACGTTTTGAAATGCAGTTCCTATATCTTATGAGCTCAGTTGGCTTACTAAAAGGTCAGTCATTACGGAATGCATGTTTTTAGCTGTAGCAAGGCATAATTTCTTAAATCTGCGATATGAAATAACATCAAGACCAACTTGCCTCGGAAATACTTTTCATTATACATTTTCACAGACACCAACATCTGTGGCGCCCACATTATTTACATATGTTTAAAGAAGGATATGAGTTCAGTGTGGTAAATTCATAAAACAAAACTGGCTCAGATCAATTTACCGCCCTCGGTTTTGTTTGTTTGTTCTTTAAGTATTTATTTTTTGCGATGGTCAACAAAGCATCATATGACACGGCAATCATGCTGGATGACCCAGAGACGCCAGTCTTGCTCATCCACGACATTGCAATTGCAGTACTACACGAAGACCGCAATGCGCCAGTCATGATAAATCATATGGATATCACACAACGATGCGAACACGAGCGCAAAGCTTATAACATCCTGGTAATGAATAAGTGGCTTTCTTGGACACGTCATATAGGTATCACACAACGACGCAAACACGTGTGCAAAGCTCATAACATCATGGTACTGAATAACTCGCTTTTTTAGACACAGGACGCATGCGTAAATAATGTATTTAGTGTCGCGCATATGCATGCACATTATCGCCTAAAAATGATACGCAACTCGACTTGACGATCCAGCTTTCTCCGACAACTATTCGGACACAACCGTCACGTTGGTACGGCCACCCGTCGGGACCACGAAGAAGCAGACTGTGCAGCTCTTGGTTGCTCCTGCTGGACCAAACAGAGACGAACGCTTCAAGGACCACAAGGTTGCAACCAATGGTGAGCATGCAAAGGTCGTTACGAAGAACCTTCACGTCGGCGGCGAATGCTTCAAGCCTTATCGCAGCCGCGGAGGCTGCTTCACAGAAAGTTAGGGTAGGTAGCAAAAGCCTCCAATAACATTACCCTCAGTTGTGTTATTAATTCACATAACGGTTGGGCACTGGGAACTGCGACATATTTTAGCTTTATATAGTTCTTGAGCATAATGGGTCCCACCGCTGGCATTGGATACGTGCATTCTACCCATTTTCGGCTTCGAAATCACACAAGGTGATGAGGAAATGCAGCTCATTCACAGTCATAGAGCCAACGTCAAAGCAAGCTGTCCGTGAGATGTCACAGACTTGCCCATGAGAGCCCGAGATGGCCAAAATTACTTATCTGGAGGCATTGTGGACCCTTTGAGATCCCGCGAGCGACTGTTTATAGAATGCTGGCAACCCTCAATCATGGGAACCCTCAGTCGTGGGAATGCTTGTTATGCTGGCAATCTGCACCCACCAACCAAAGAGAGTATCAAAAGACAGCGCCAGTTGATTTGAGCTGGCATTGGAAAACGAGGGACGTCACAACGCGCTTTGGCTGGTAGGTCTGGGATCTCGAGAGCGTGCGTGAGAGAAATCCCGGGAGCAAACAAAGTTCAGCACCGAAAAAGCAAGAAGGCACCCCAGGTCACCCAATAACAAGAAGCTACCCAAAAGACCCGCATCCGGAAACTGCAGAGCGGTCGCATGTCAAATCGAGACGAATGCGGCGTCGTCATGGACGACGAAAGTTACTTCACCTACCACGGAAACCATATGCCAGGAAACCTAGGAAAACATGTTGGACCTGAAGGACACTGTCCAGCACTAGTACAACTGAGGCCAGAAGGTAAGTTCCCCCGTAAACTTCTCGTGTGACCCGCCATCTCTCCAAACGTTGTGACACGTCCGTAATCATGCCGAGTACCGGTAATGTCGATGGCAACGTGCATCGTGCAAATTGCACGAGATGTGTTCATCCTGTTTTTGAATGAGAACTATCCCGACATGCATATGTTGTTCTGGCCAGACTTGGCCAGCGCTCATTATGCCAAGAAAACCCTCGAGTTGCTGGAAGGGGCCAGAACGCCGTATGTGCAATTCCCCCCGTGTACCGCAGCCAAACCCTATTGAGATTGTATGGGACATCATTAAACGGGTGTACCAGGGAGGCTGGTGTGGAACGTCCGACCTTGACATGAAGCAGTCATCACCAGGGCATGCCAGGCAATGGCTGCTCTGGACCCATAAAGGCCGCGCAAGATGCTGGTGCGCGTGCCCAGACGCTTACGCACTGCCGACAAAATAGGGATGATGGAGATGATCCACCAGGCAAGAACTGGCTGCAACATCCATGACTACGTTTTTGCCAAGTTAAATGTTAATACTGTGATAAGAGTGCTCATAGTATGACTTCAAATACTGCCTCATTTCCTATCGCCCATAATCTAATCCTATAATCATACACTTCCCTTTTGTCAGAGCCCACGGCCAATAAAACAGTCTGTACGAGTTTCTGAATCACCCGCGAGAAATACCTGTACAGAGTCAACCCAGACATTTCGAAACTGAAATGCCATAAGCAGCACACACGTGCCTCAACCGTCGCGCCACGAAGGCCTGACACACAAACGACGACTTGATCTTAAAGAACTATGAACATTGGGCAAGTTTAAGCAGGTGGCTCACTGCACCGCAAACGCGATGTTTCCTTTACCTAAATAACCCTTTTCCTTAAAATCGAGGAAAACTTTACACGAAATATTACGTTAGAGAACGGCAGTACACCTTACGAATGAGAAATGCCACATTAGAGAACGGCAGTGCACCTTAACAAAATCGGGGAAATGGGCGGAGCTAATGTGTCCCTCTATTTCCTCACTCGGCCACGGACCAATCACGGCGCTGGATGGCCTTGGCTCTCGCTGTGACACATTTTCGCCCACGTTGAAGCTTGGCAGTAACCACCCCTGGTGCAGGCGCTGTCAGCGCTGGCCTATCGTTGGCGTCACGGCTCTGACAGCGCGAGGGCCGAAAACACCAGGCGGCAGCAGCCGGCGGCGCAAATGGCATGACATTTTGCTGGTGTTTCACCTTACATAAACTCGGGCATCGTATGCGATCCGTTCAAGATGATAATCGACGTTGCTTCGAACATTGAACATTCCCAACACTGATCGTTGATTGGAAGTGGTCAATCACAGAACCTATTATCGCATGGTGTTGAAGTGATGCAAATCCCAATTTTCAACTGAATTTTGTTATGCACATTGTGAGAGAAAGATGAGTGCTGAGCCACATTTCGACCTAAAAAGTTTTATTTGTGTCATGGAAAAAGCGGGAAAGCTATTTACATCCAGCTCATTTACAGGCAGCATACAAAAGACACAAGATTCCGACTTCAAGAAATTCGTGGCATTTCTGGGGAGGAAAGATGTTAGTACCACAGCACTCGGTGAAATGGACGGCGAACCGCCCAACACTCTTATCGTGAACTTCACAATGGACCTTAAGCCTGAGCAGGGAAAGAACTACGAGCCGACTTACGACGAAGTTGGCGGCCACCAGCGCTAGCTCGTGACGGCGATAATGACGTAAATCAGAGAGGCAGGCCCCTCTGGCCTCAGCCTGGGCAAGGGTGTATTTAATGCATGCACGATAACGTGTCAATAAACATTTCAAAATCATACCCCACTAAGTTCTGTCGCGCTGACTGTGTTGAAATGTTTTCATTCAACCCATGGAAGGACAATGGAACCGAACGAGCTGTGGTCACCTTTAATTCATATTCCTAAATCATCTTGGTGGTAATATCTTAAGTTAGAACTATCAGCATACATCTCTAATACATGAAGCAAATAAAAAATCGCGAATGAAGATTCGGATTTGCGCCATCATGGATTATAAGCAGAGCTAGTGATTATTATCTCTCATAACCACCGACCTGAGAAGATACACCTGCTCAATAGATAATCGCTGCCTTCGTCATGCAATAAATATACGTATGTCCTCGCGCCGTAGTAACCTTCGTAACCACCTCGCCTCACGACTCGGTGGTTGTGAAGATTATTACAACACTCGAGCATAAATGTACGGTAGGATGCCTGCAGTTGGTGCTTTTTCCTTGCCTTAAACTGGTGCATGGTCCAGTCTTGCGATTTGCGTTCGTAGAAAAACCTCTTTTGCTGCACGAGGTAGCAGAAATCCGTATCTGTTCCGTTATCGAAATTCATCTTCACTTGATCCAAGAATTTGAATGCAATCACCAGATACACATAGTTGCGTCCAGTAAGCCGTTTCTTGCCAATGGCCATGAACTGATGATACAGCTGCCAGCAGTACCATTATTAGTTTCCTGGTCCTTTTTTATTGCATGTGTTGTGAAGGGAATTTATAAAGCGCTTTGTTACATTTCTTAAGGAGGAGAAATTTAGAAGAGGAGAGATAAGGAGAGATAAGGAAAGATGTATTAAGATTACTTATAAAGATTTATCACAACACTTTTATTAAGGAGAAATAACGAGAGATTTACCGAATAGAAAAACCGAGCCACTGTATGATGACATTTTAGACTTTTCGCCTGTCTGGTATTGAAGATATTAGGCACGTTTATACGGGCATTCGGAAAGCTGCCAGATTCCCGGCCAGGTTGGCCGGATTGGCCAGCTTTAAGATAAATGCTGATTAAAACTACAGTTGGTTCTGGAAAGGCATGTTTTAACATCGTGGGACAGAATGAATGGATGGCAGTGCGAACAAGCCCCAAATAAAAGGAGGAAAAAAACTTGGCTTTTTGTGCTACATGTCGTGCGTAGTAATTTCCTCGCGTGTTCTGCGGTTTATTTGGTGGGTTCTGGCCAGCCTGGCCACGTCTCGCCAGTGCGGCCGCTGGCCAAATCCAGTGGTTCACAACCTTGACAAGACAAAGGTTTTACAACGAAGGCGATGATTGGTCGAAGACTGATAAGCTGGAAGCGCAGGACGAGTGGCGAGGGAGCGGAAAGTTCCTTCACTCGTTGTGAGTGTGGTCCTTGTTTAACCCTATTCCCGGAGGGCTAGACGGTATGGCCGATTCCCGGCAGGGGGGGGCGGATTCGGCCCCCCCCTGAGATCTCGAGAACTACTTATCCGATTTCATCGCAACAAACGGCAATCGATTTGCCGTGACGTGAACTACATTTTTATAAAAAGAAATTTTCAAAATTTTGAAATTTGTAGATACAGGGGGGCAAAAATGTCAAAATGGGGGGTACTTTTTGACTTCTTATAACTCCGTTGTTTATGGACCGATTTCGATGAAACTGGCATCAATCGAGAGATTATAGATAGGGTTTTTACCATGGGTATGCAAATTTGAAATTTTGAGAAAATTCATGGGCGTTCACAGGGTTTCAAAAATAGGGGGATTAGTTTTCCAATAACGGAATGAACAAAAGAGGCCAAAACACTTTTTTAGCTTCTGCTAGTCATGTTATGCTAAAGAAGTACAAATCGCATTACAATATTTGTATAATGTTAGCATAGGCGGTGCCAGGGACATAAAAAAGGGGGAACTGTCATGGTCACACGTTTCTCAGATCAACTTGTGACCTTTGACCTTAAATGACCTCCAGTGACCTTGGGGTCACCTGGAATGATGTCGTGTGCATTCAATATTATTTGTAAACGTTTTTAATCGATTAAATTCACTCTGTTCCAAAAAATTCATTTTTTGGCTTTTGCGATATAGGGTACGTGCACTGACATTTTAGGTCATAGCTCCGTGACCTGACCTGATATCAAGCTGAAACTTGGTACTCAAGTAGAGGGCATCTTTCTACGTCATATATATTCCGGGTTTGGCATTTGAAAAAACGGCGCCGAAATTATTGCGAAAAAACAAATTTTGACTTTTCACCTTGACCTGACCTTGTAAAGTGACCTCAGATAAACAAAATTACACATGCACATTGCCCAACTATTTAGCTATATATTCATATAAAGTTTTAAGTTCTATCTTAAAAATTCTGTTTTTGGCAGACATTTTCCTTTTACCCTCAACATGGCCAAAAATGACCTGAGGTGCCTCCCAAAAACGTTGCCTGGCTCCGCCCCTGAGCAAAATAGAATTTCGAAATTTTGTCACGGCGCGTAGAAGGAATAGCTAGGAAAAGTCACCAAGTTTCGTGAAGCTGCGTCAAAAAGCCTGGAATTGGCAAGCAAAAAACCCGAGGGGGGGGGCGGATTCCGCCCCCCCCTGCCGGGAATAGGGTTAAGATCGTAGCGTCTGTGTTTGAAGCGATCTGTGATTTTCAAAACCTAAAGAAGGTAAGTGTGTTGGCATACGGATTTAGTTAACTGTAATTTCATGCATACCAGCATAGGTCGCAGTGGTGTTTAAACCGTCATGTATAACAAGTGAAGGGAACATGAAGGAAACCCAGAACCTCGCAGATGCTTAAACTAGCCAGAAAGATGCACCCTGGCCAATCTGGCCGGGAATCTGGAAACTTTCCACATGCCCGTATAAACGCGCCTTTTGACTAACGTCAAGACATTTTCGAACAGAACAGATCACGTGGCCTTTACTTGGCCTGAACGTTTGGCGTCGTTATTGCCAGGCGTGGCGCTGGGAATTGGAAGTGGATAAACAAGTCATAACGCTTGGTGGAACTGTCCTCCTGTCCTTAACCCTATTCCCGGCAGGGGGGGGGCTAAATCCGCCCCCCCTCGTGTTTTCTGCTTGCCAATTCCAGGCTTTTTGACGCAGTCTCACGAAACTTGGTGACTTCTCCTAGCTATTCTTTCTACGTGCTGTGACAAAATTTCACAATTCTACTTTGCTCAGGAGCGGAGCCAGGCAACGTTTTTGGGAGGCACGTCATGCCATGTTTGGCCAAGTTGAGGGTAAAATAAAAAATGTCTGCCAAAAACAGAGTTTTTAAGATAGAACTTAAAACTTTATATGAATGTATAGCTAAATTGTTGGGCAATGTGCACACAAAATTTTGTTTATCTGGAGTCAATTTACAAGGTCAGGTCAAGGTCAAAATTCAAAATTTGTTTTTTGCAATAATTTCGGCGCTGTTTTTTCAAATGCCAAACCCGGAATATATATGACGTAGAAGGGGGCCCTCTACTTATGTATCAAGTTTCAGCTTGATATTAGGTCGGGTCACGGAGTTATGACCTAAAATGTCAGTGCGCGTGCACTATATCGCAATAGCCAAAAAATGATTTTTTTGGAATAGAATGAATTCAAATGATTGAAAACGTTTATAGATAATAGCAAATGCACACGAGATCATTCCAGGTGACCCCAAGGTTGCTGGAGGTCATTTAAGGTCAAAAGTCACAAGTTGATCTGAAGAACGTGTGACCATGACAGTTCCCCTTTTTCATGTCCCTGGCACCGCCTATGCTAACATTATACAAACACTGTAATGCGATTTGTACTTCTTTAGCATAGCATGACTAGCAGAAGCCAAAAAAGTGTTTTTACCTTTTTTGTTTATTCATTTGTTAAAAAACTAATCCTCCTATTTCTGAAACCCTGTGAACGCCCATGAACTTTCTCAAAATTTCAGATTTGTAGACCCATGGTAAAAGCCCTATCCATAATCTCTCGATTCATGCCAGTTTCATCGAAATCGGTCGATAAACAACGGAGTTATAAAAAGTCCAAAAGTACCCCCATTTTGACATTTTTGCCCCCTGTATCCACAAATTTCAAAATTTTGAAAATTTCCTTTTATAAAAATGTAGCTCACGTCACGGCAAATCGATTGCCGTTTGTTGCGATGAAATCAGACAAGTAGTTCTCGAGATCTCAGGGGGGGGGGGCCGAATCCGCCCCCCTGCCGGGAATCGACCATACCGTCTAGCCCTCCGGGAATAGGGTTAACCCACCTCCGACTGGGTGGCGTTTGACGGACCCCCCTCCTAGAGGTTTTTCTGGGATTGCGAGAGAACAAACAAACACAGCGCCATGAAACTTCGTGTAGCTTTTGCTTCATCACTTTTACACTTTGTGTCAAAGTTTTGACCTGAGTTGAAGTCAGGTGCTTGACCTAGTCAAGCACCTGACCTTTTTTTTGGTCACCTTTTTTGATCTGGTCAAACAGACCAGTCCAAAAAAGTTTAACGCCCCGTAACTTTTTCAAAGAAAGCAAGATATCACAATCATACTTGGAGGGATTAATGATTGTGATAGATGCAACAAATCTGCCATCTCAGATTTTTCGGAATTTTCCTGGCCACAGACCTAAGGTCAAGCCCATTTTTAACAAATGTCGTTTTATCGGAAATTGGCGGAATTTTTCATAACATTTTCAGTGTGGAGTGAAGCAGACATCTAGTTACCGTCATTGGGCAAAGCATCAATGACTTCCAGCCATTGACCTGAGGTCAGGTCACGAATAGCTGTTGGGAGCCAAAATGTACCATCGTCAAAATCAGCGATGAATTACTCAGAATGGGTAGGAAATGGCAGGCCTTGCTTGCACAGACGTAAGCAATACCAAGAACCTCAAAAAGTTTTAAAAAATTGCGTATTTTGGGAATGAACAGGCTCTCGCAAACAAAGCTACGCCAGTTAAGTAGACTGGTAATGCACGGATTTTTCCAGAATTGAAGTATGAGAAACCATCACAAGAGCCACTTAGATCAATAAAATCTACATGGATAGACTGATGTCGCGAAAATAAAGCAACGCTAAAATTGATTCCCGTAATTTCTTACTGTGTGCGGCTTCGGCGCCCGCTGACAACCGGCGTGAAAATTGTCGTGTCTTCAACTCAACGTTTCGGCGTATACATTGAAGAAATCTGAGAAATTAGACGTGTATCGGCATCTACGGACCTTTATTTGTGCATTGACGCTTTAACCTATGCGTTATTAGTCACAGCCCTTGAGACTCAGGCCGTTTCTCGTTCTCATGCAGTCGGCTATGAGAAAGCATATATAGGACGTAAATTGCTTACACATTCTTTTAACTAAAAATGAGTCCAGTTTCAAGCTCTACTCAGCACAAGCTTTCCAACGGTGTGCTTATTTTTATTGTGCGACCAACTGTTCGTGAGTTAGAGGGAGCGCTTCTCCCCCAGTCGGGCGTGATCGCCGCCGACCGACGGTCGTGCGCGGGTTAAGCAGTATTTCATTGCTTTAATTATTTCTCTAAACACCACACATGATACACCACACACGCATACGCCGCCGGGATTTGGGACGTTTTATCTGTGTCTGTATATACAATATCTTTTGGTGATTTATACACGTCTTTTCATATGTATAAATCAGTGCATCAACGGTAAAAATTCGTGATATAGGATTGTTCTTGACATTTCTTTTTACCCACAGCTCATTCCATGATGCACCATAAAGAAGCCATTCGCCCTCACTGAAATGCCCACTCGTTTGACTCAGTCGCAAATGCAGACTGATAATCTCATTGTCAGCAGGGGCGGCGCCATGGATTTTTTACTGTGGAGTACTACCAGGCGCTCGCCCAGATGACAAGACCTTCAAAGGAGACCTTCCAGCCCTCAAAACTGGTTTTTACCGGGACTTAGGCCTCTTCATTTTGCGATTTTCGTTCTTCACAATAGACAACTCTTCGCTTATCTGGCCGAAATGATGGCAAAACTGGCAGTCCCCTACAGAAAACTTTGCGTTTAACATCACGAAAGAAACCGCCTTCTTCACTTTTCACTGCATGTTCTCGCAAATTTGGGAGTTTGCCTCCTGCTTGCATAAATCCTGCTTTATCGCTGGGCGTTACGGCCAGCGAGCAGTTAGTTAAAGGTAATGGCCAGATAACCTAACCTTTCCCACACTGTGTTTTTGCATTAGATTTGGAGTGTCGCGTTTCACTTCTTCTTAACCCTCTTAACACACTTAATCCTCCCCCTCGCCTGAGGGGGAGGAGTCGTTTAAGGACCTACGGTTTTCAGTAAAACAGCATGAGCACCCCTTACGGTGACCCTGGGAATTAAGGCCCGCGACCCCAAACAGGCGATCCTCCCCCACCCCGAAGAGAAGCGGTGCACCAAGTTTGGCACGTGAGTCGTCGCTCATTTGACTTGTGACCCGACAAAAGTGTGGTGGGAGTATTATGCGTATCATAGCAAATTTGACATTTTCGTGATCTGAGATGTCGCCCATTGATCTAGACTCCGAAAAAACAGATGTTTTCGTTTAGCCAAGACGACGACTAAGACGCTGATCGTTATGGAATTGATTTATCATAAGTTTGGAAACCATGTTCCCAAGAGAAGCCATTGACGTGATCTGGGAGGTCACCTGTTGACCTGAAACCAAAACAGGGATATCGTTGAGTAGCTGAAGTGACAAACAACACACTGGTTTTTACCGCGTTGCTCTATTTCTCTTTGTCGAAAAGTTAGTAGGGAGGGGGTTCGTTTTAATGCCTCTCCCCACCGGGCTAGGGTGTAAAAATGGCCTCCTTGGGAGAGGGCTATTATCCTAAGAAGTTCACCGTGATAAAACAGCCCGGCCATGTGTGAAGATTACAATAATTCTTAAACATTGCCTTCATTAAAGGTTATTTTCCAAGAAGCATGTGGCTTATGGGCTGACATTGCCAACAAGCAAAATTCGTGCCAAAGGAACTTGTTCTCCTTTTATAACGCTAGAAAGTAGTTCGAGTCGTTACTTTATCTTTTCGTTCTCTGCGGGACCGAACTTTATTTTGGCTCATCATACGTTTCAGACAATGAGTATCTAAATGCAAGGCGCCTTTGATATTTATCTATTCGTTTATAACCGTTTGTCAGCTACTGCAAATCGCCCATGTATAAAAAACCTACTTTAGCCATACAAGCCGTGGCGTCGGTTTAGGACTTACGGCTTACGGCTTCAAATACACCTTCAAAATATGTCTCGAATTGTAAACAGGACGTAAAACTACGAAAAAAGATAACTTTACACCCTAGATCATGACATGACAATTGACGATCATTAGAACGTCGTCATCGCAATTCATTTTTCGACACTTGTCACGACAATGGACAGAAGCTACCTTTAACCTTATTTTCGGCAGGGGAGGGCTAAATCCGCCTCCCCCTCGGAGTTTTCGCTTGCCGATTCCAGGTTTTTGACGCGGCTTTATGAAACTTAGTGATCTTTCCTAACTATTTTTTCTATGTGTTGTGACAAAATTGCGTAATTCTATTTTGCTCAGGGGCGGAGCCAGGCAACGTTTTTGGGGGGCACCTCGAGCCATTTTTGGCCCTGTTGAGAGAAAAAGGAAAATGTCTGCCAAAAAAGCGTCTTTAAGATAGAACTTAAAAATTGATATGGATGTATAGGTGAATAGAAGGCCAATATACAGATACGGTTTTGTTCGTCCGAGGTCACTTCACAAGATCAGATTAACGTCAAAAATCAATATCTGATTTTATGGTAACAATTTTCGCGTTATTTTTTTAATGCTAAACCCGGAATGTCTATGACGTGGAAGGATACTCTCTACTTGTGTATTAAATTCAGCTTGATATCAGGTCGGATCAAGGAGTTATGACCTGAAAGGCCAGTGCGCATACCCTATATTACAGCAACCGTAAGCTGGAATTTCAGAAATAAAGTGGACTTAAATGATTGGAAACCTTTCCAAATAATATGGAATGCACACAAAATCATTCCAAGTGACTCTAAGGTCACTGGAGATCATTTAAGGTCAAAGATCGTAAGCTGACCTGAAGAACATGTGACCAGACAGTTCCCCATTTTTAATGTCCTTAGCACCGCCTATGCTAGCATTATACAAACATTGTAATACGGCTTGTACTTCTTCAGCGTAACATGACTCGTAGAAGCGAAAAAAGGGCTTTTAATTTCCTTTTAAATCCACTTTTTGAAAGACTAATCCTCCTTTTTATGAAACCCTGTGACCTCCTATGAATTTTTTCAAAATTTTAAGTGTACGGACCAATGGTAAAGGTCCCATTCATAATCTTTTGATTCATGCCAATTCCATCAAAATCAGTTTATAAAGAAAAGAGTAAAACAACAAGTAAACAAGTAAAGAAATATGTCATTTTGAGTTTTTTGCTTTGTATCCACCCCTTTCAAAATTTTCAGGGATTTTTCATAAAAATGCAGTTTGTGTTATGGGAAATCAACTGTAGTTTGTTGCGATGAAATCGGATGTGTAGTTCTCGAGATCTCCGGGGGGCCGAATCCGACCCCCCCCCCCCGCCGGGAATCGGCCATATCGTCTAGCCCTCCGAGAATAGGGTTAAACGCTAGCCGCACTAAACTCTAACATTGTAGGGACGTAGGAACTCTACACTGTTGGCACAATACTTATCAAACATAATCAGCTAACCAAGGGGAAAGATAGATACCGAACTGTATGACTGTTTACCCGAAGTTTATCACGAAAACGTCCATATGGTCTGTCCAGCATGCACTAATGTGCCTCAGGGTTACGTAAAAAAAAACTGACTCTGGGTGTTGAAACAACCACAGCTAGGTTGAAATTACGAGTAGGATGCAATGCACACTTGCAGAAAAAATCAACGTTCACTGATGTTCGGTGAACATCAGCTACTAAATGATACATATGATGAAACCTCGCTATTCCCGGGAGTTATGCATTATTGGTGTCAAATAGGGCATCCACCTTGGTTTTTCTTGAATAATTTCTGAACCGTTATAGCCAGCCTAATTAAATTTTTCGTACCTGTTTAACAATCAATTCTACATATTTTGACGCCAGCACCACTTCCCTGCTAGGTCAGGTTATGGAGATATGACGTCATAAGTTAACCCATACATGCATTTTTTTGCCTCTGCGGGCGGTGTTGCAAACATGCTTCTTTTTGTAGCATTGACGAATATAACGGATGAATTATTTAGATTTGCATAGGATGCGATCCCCAAAAGGATATACAGTCGTGACACGTCAACATTAGAGGGCATGTTAGGTTACATGCACGATGGCAATTGGACTGATTTGCATTCTGGGTAAAACAAGTGGTTGCCGCTGACCTACCCTATCATTCAAGCCAGACAACCAAATCTATGTCCACATCACAGCAATGTTGTGCAAATGCAACGTGAGGTCATGTCAGGTCACGTCATAGGTAAATGTCAAAGCAAATGAAAAAAACGTTGGCTGTAGAAGATCGTTCAGTAACAGCAGTGAGCAAGTATTGTCCGTAGTCAGGAACTGGAAAATGACAGCTGTCGTGATTTTGCTTGATCTTGATCCGACAAAGAGCAGACAGAGCAGATTTAGTTATCACGAGAAATCATTTCAGTTCTGCTCTTGACACACTTAAGAATCCTAGGGAGTAATTATCGCTCTTTGTCAAGAAGAGTAATGTAACCTCATCCGACCTGACCTAGACTGACCTTGACTGGATGAAACGCAGATAATGCAAAACTGATCATCAGAAGGTTTCACTTCCGTCATTTTTGTCACACAGATCGAGACGGCTGCGAGTAAGTATCGATCTTTGGCATGTAAAGTAAGACCAATATTTCTCCTGACTTAGGTTGACCTTGATCTGACATTGGTTCGCATTTTAGATGCCTTTAATGCAAGGGTCGTAGCCTTTGGTTTGATACCCAACTGAATGCTCTTAGATCAGTATTGCCGTTGATGTGATGTATGTCACTTTTCCGAAGTCGTATTATGCGTTTTACGTGAACTGTGACGTCATAGGTCACGTGACCAGGGTTAACATAGTATTTTATGAATCACGAGACTCCATGCTATCCATTGGTGGTAGACCAATTCATATCCGACTGTTAGATCCTGAGATGGTAGGGGGCGCCCTTTTTCACAAACCCCAGGCCCTCGCGGATGTAAAAACAGGCCAGGCGGTGCCGGGTATTAAGCTATTTTCACTGCATACAGACCCTCTACAAAGCCATTAAATGCATTTTAAGGCGCAGTTATGCAGTAATGCTTCCTAAAAGAATTACACAGATCCATAAGTACAGCATTACACCAGTCATTTTGCACAGCAGAACCAGTAGAACACGAGCACGTGCACAGCTAGCTATGTAGCACAACATTTTTTCACGGGAAATATGCAATGAAATTTCTATGAGCGGCTAGAAACAGTGTCCCCTGCGACATTGTGAGATATCCTCAAGGGATTTTTTATAATTCAAGAAGTCCTCGAAGTTAAGTATTAAAGAAACCCATTCGAAATGCCCATTACATTTCGATTCTAAAGATCACGGACAGGGCAAATATGACCCTCTTTTACGTCATCTCTATGTCAGACGTATAAGCCAGTCGGAGACAGGTTGGTACAAAGCCATAGCCTTTTCGTGCCGCAATGATTTAGCGTACGTTTCTATAGCCTTGGCTGGACTAGCCTTTTTCTCCGTGGGCTCTAACCTGTCTGGTCTGATGCGGTGGCCCATGTAGACGACGGAGACCGTTCCGAACCGGCAGTTCTTCCTTTGAAGTCGCAGATTGGCGTCCGAGATGCATCTCAGCGCCTCCTGTAGGGCGGCCAGATGATCATGCTGGTCCCTTCCACAAACTACGTCAATGAGGAACATAGCGCCATCGGCACGCTAGACAAGAGGATCTCCATGTACCTCTGGGCCATGTACCACAGCGGCGGCTGAAGTGTAACCGAAACCGAGACGGGTGGGAACAATTAAACATTTGTGCGAACTGATGCCAAGATACTTGCGACCGTTTTCCGCCAACGGACTTTGGTTGTAAGCACTCTTGAGATCCTGGCTAAATACTTAACTGTCATGGAACTTCTGGAATAGTTCTTGCGCTCTCAGCAACCGGTGACGTTCAAGTGGTGTCGCGCTGTTTGTCGTCAGCCCGTGTTCTCCACAGATCGTGGTATCATCTGATGCTTTCGGCACGCAGACGACTGCAGCTGCCCACTTGTTCTACTCCATCGGTGCCAGTAGAGCTTCTTGGTTTGGGTCCCCCCACCAAACCCCCCCCGGGCTGAGTTAGTAAAGGACACAGCCCTGGAAAAAAAAAGTTATTAATTGTTTGGGTCGGGAAACGCAAAACAACCAAAACAAAAACAAAAAAAAAAAACAAAAAACCAAAAAAAAAAAAAAAAAAAAAATCAAACCCAAAAAAAAAGAAAAAAAAAAAAGACCCCCCCAAACAACCCCCAAACTTCCCAAAAAAAATAATCAAAAAAAAAAAAAAAAAAACTAACCCACCCAACACCAAAAGAAGAAAACCAAACTACCAGAAGAATAAAAAAATAATTTTTAAAAAAAAAAAAAAAAAAAAGAACAAAAAGGAAAGAAGAAAGGGAAAAAAAACATAAAAAACTAAAGATAAAAACACTGAAAAAAAAAAAAAAAAAAAAAAAAAAAAAAAAAAATAGTTCCATTTTCTGAGTGTCACGTTCAACAAAATGGAAAGTCACATCTCCATGACGTTTGTGCAGGAACATGTACTCAGGTTAGCGACAGTAGCGTTGCCAGTAAGTCCATCGGTATTGTCCTCGCCCGAGAATTCATCGCTAACCTGATCAGCTCCGACGACATGCTTCTCATACGTCAACTTGATGAGCACCGTCAACGTTTTTCACTGTATCCGCCCGATGGGCGGCGTTCATATGGCCATATTCACCTAACCGGAAACAACGGTCCCGCTTAAATCGACAACCATCCTCGCCGTGCTTGCCGCTCAAGCACTGTCAACATCTCTACGGTTCGACATCAGCGCTTGGGTTTGTCTTACTTGATTGCCGGTTTCCTGTATGATACCAGAGCTGCGACTGTCCGCGCGAAGGAGTTGCTGACTCAGACACAGCCGGCTTCTGGATGCTATGAACGCCTTTCTCGGCCGGCGGCGATTCGTCAGATGATCCGGCTGAAAATGGTCGGGACGTCCCTTGTAGGTTGTGTCCCTCGGTCTCCATGGCAACAGCCACCTCAAACGCCTTCTGCAACAACAGCTCCGATTCCACTGACAGGCTGCTCTGAACCAGATCCAACGATTCCACAGGCTACGCGGCCGCAAATAATCTCATCCAACAATGAACCGAAATGGGCAGTAACGTGACAGCTGCCTCATCTGTGCGGGTACCCAAATAGCAGTCAAATCGGTATCAAACGCCAGTAGCAGATCGCCGAAGGTGAAAATGGTCCCTTACAGATGACACCACCTCGCTGCATGGTACCCCATCAGGTCCAGTGGGCGACAGAAGAGATTGTGCTATAATGTAAGCACGGGATCCGATGTTGCTCAGCGGGATCGCCCTCCTCTTCACATCGTCTTCGATATCGTTCACCGGGAAAAAAATTGACCAAGACGCTCGATAAGTTCACCCCAGTTGTCCTGCGCCGGGCCGAATACTTCCAGTCATCCGAATGCATCCTGCAATCCAATCGTCGTCGCCATTGTTATGAATGCACACGTGCGGGCACTGTTCAGGAGCTCATTCAGCTACCCCGAGACGTCCCAGGTCGAACCCGCCCACATCCGCGGTCACATGGCTGACACGTGACCTGGCAAGGGCGGACGCAGGCCAATGTAATAACCAAGAATGCAGTTGGGATCAAACAGTTTTGATTTGATTTCTCACTTCCGCAAATAATGTGATTTGAGAGCCTTCGCTGGCCCACAAGGGGCCCGTCTGAATCTGAGCTGTGAAGCAGGCCTCCCCGGGCCTGTGAACAGCATGAACCTGTTTCAGAGGCCGCCATGTCCGGTAACATCTAATGCAGTGTGTCATCTTATAACAAAGTAACATTGGTGTCCGGCAACGCATTTGATCGCGAATAGCTTTGATTTCATTTTGCACTTTTATGGCCAGGTTTTTTGCCATAGCGTTTTTTCGTTTGGTTATATATATATGCAGCGGGAGAGAGGGGAGAGATGGCAAAACAGGGAGACGGAAAAGAAGGTTGCGATATATATATATATATATATATATATATATATATATATATGCGATATATGCTGAAATATATATGCAAGAGAACTGCTTGTAGAGAGGCTATGGAACTGTATTCAGAAGTTAAACACCATGATGTCCTCGTTCTCGCCACATCGTCACCAAAGCATGTGCTCATCAAGCATGTTCTTATCAAAGCACACCCTCATCAACCAAAGCAAACGATTCCCCTCGTTTAGACAACGTGTGTAGACACAATGTAGACAACAACCGTCAGCGCGCTCTGTATTAGTCAAAACGTTTTACATTGGTCAACAGCTGGCCAATGTAAAACAGGTCGAGCATGTTCAATAACTACAGAGTATGAAACGCTCACCGGTTCAAAGCGGTGGACGTGAACGGAGCACGATGATTATAGGATATGACATTGTCAAACATTTCGATAATATAGTACTAGATGTGAACAGTTTGCCTTAATAAAACAATCCAAGACGTTACTTTACCCAAAATTTGCCAAGCCCATACTATCCGATTTATCCACTTCTAGTGTTACCTGACAATTTGACATCACCATGCTGATCTGATACTTTGCACAGAAAACGGAATCCAGTTTCACAGTAACGCCCACTATTTCCCTGCGACAAACCACATCCAAGAACCGTTTGAAATGTTTGAAACATATCAATAACTTGGTCGACGAACCTATTAGAGTCACCTAATAGATGGTGGGATGCGCGCAGAATTAAAAATTTGCCGTAGGCAAAACAGCAACGTACTGCAGAGCCAATCTTTCCTACTGGAAAACAGACGATAAACAAGATTCGGTTGGAGAGTCCCAGGTGCTGTCATCAATACGTTAGAAATGTGATGAAGAAATCCACCATCAGACAGCGCTTGCTCCGGTGTATGTGTATGTGTGTGTGTTGTTACATTTTAGCAGCAATCCAATCCCAGTTCCGAGGGGACACCTGCGCCCAAAATAAGTTTGATATCACGCCTTTGCCCAACAGTGAGTACGCAATTTTGTGGTGAGAGACAGCTTTTTGTCAACTTTCCGACCCAAACTAAGAAAGCGATGAAAGTCAGCCGTAAACACAGCGAACGTTTTAAGCTTCATCAGAGTTCTAGGCCTCTACTGCGAGATTTACCTCTCCTGTTTTTTCTCCTGCGACGCTGTCCAGCTGCGATGGCTTTTCGGCAACCTCTTCGACTTTCTGAAACATTTTTTGGATCTGTTCGAGAGTAAGACCTTTCGACTCAGGCAAGCAAAAGGCGGCGAATGCTATCTGCGATATGCTCACCAAAAAGTGCATCACAAATATGCCACCGAAACCGATGGAGTCTCTCAACAGTGGGTACGTCTTAATGAAAACGAACAGATTCGTGTTCATGAAGCCCATGAGGATGTTGGCACCGAACGTGCGGGTTCGATTCGGAAGAAGCTCGTTGGCGTAGGTGAGGGCGACGGGGGCGATGATGCATGCCCAGGCCAGCTGCGTCAGGGCGGCGCCGACCAGCACCATCCAGCCCGTGCTCTGCTGCAGGCCCCCCGGCAAGAAGAAGTAGGCGGCGATGGCGGCGCAGCCGAGCGCCAGAGAGTGTGCCGCTGGCTCTCAGGAGCGGAAGGCGGCCGAACCTGTCGATCAACAGGCTGGCCGGGATGGCGAAGATGGCGCCAACGGCGACCGGCAGCAGCGAGCTCTGGTACTCGTTTAGCGGCAGGTTCACCGGCTCCAGGATGAACGAGGTGATGTAGCCAACGCCAAGGCCGCCGCTCCAGATGTACATCAAGAACTCGCCGGTGGCGAGCAGCAGGGGATACAGCGTCTCCCTCCGGAACAGCAGCTTCCGCGTGGGGACGGACACGCCGTCCACGTGCGTGTGCTCGAGCGACTCCCGAACACTGAGCACCTCTTGTTCGGCGTCAAAGTCCTTGCCGTGGAAGAACCAGATTGAGTGCAGGGCCTCCTGCTCTGAATGGCCGTGAGAGAGCAGCCACTTGGCCGAGTTCGGGATGAAGTACAGCCCCGGCAGGCAGACGGCGGCCGGCACGAAGCCGGCGACAAGGAAGATGGCCGTCCAGTGCAGGTACGGCCCTAGCAGCATGGCAGCCGTCTGCGACACGAAGACCATCGTGTTCAGGACGGCCGTGTACAGCGTGCGCCTCTCGGGCGCCACCACCTCGGAGACGTAGCCGCGCGCCGTACCCTCCGACATCCCCAGCGCGACGAACATCACCAGGCGGCCGAGCAGCACCCAGGCGAACGTGCCGCCCAGCGCAGCCATCAGCGAGGCCAGCGCGTGTGTCGGCATGGTCAGCATCAGCAGCCGCCGGGCGCCGAGACGCGGTGCCACGGACATGGCCAGCAGGCTGCCCACCATGGCGGCCAGCGGGCAGGCGGCGATCGTCCAGTTGAGCTGGTCGTCGTCCATGTAGCGGTCGGCGTCCTCCGGTACCTGGATGATGGTGATGCTGTGCAGCGCCACGTTCAGGCCCATGGCCACTAGCACCTGGCCGGCCACCAGGGCCGCCAGAAGCTGTCAAAGGAGAACGCAGCCTGATGAACGTTGGCGCAGGCGAGTGCGCCAGAACAGGCGGATACGCACCGGAGGGACCCAGCATCGACGAAACTCGGCTTTGAATACGGATCACAGTGTTTATTTACTTGTGTTGCTAGTTTCACGTTGATGTCATGTCAGGTCAAGAGCTATAGCTTAAAATGTAAGCATATGTGCCCTATACCACAACGGCCGTAGGCAGGACTTTAGAAATATAGTCATTTTGGATGATTGGAATCGTTTTCACACACCATGAAATGAGCCAAAGGTCATTTCATACCACTTTGGAATCATCTGAGGTCATTTGAGGTCAAAGGTCGCGAGTTGACCAAACGAAATGCGACCATGACGGTATCCCTTTTGTTCATACCCCTGTCGTCATCTGTGCCAACATTATGTAAACAATGCCATATGTCTTCCCTTTTAGCATGACTTGCAAGAAGTTTATCGGGAACGACACAGAGATCAAGCATCAGATCATGCAGTTATAAGCGATTCCAAGCGGGCTGAAAATTAGTCAGGGAGAAACTTTGTACATGGTCATTAAAGCCTCTTTTCCGAGACGAAATGAGCTTTAGCAACTAAGTTACTGCAAGGACCAAGGTATATGCGAAGAAAGAAAGTTATTTTTTGATTATTAATAAATAATTTATCATATAATTAACAACTATAGTTATAATTATATGTTAAAAATATATGATGTTATTAATATAGAATTATTAATATTTTAATATAATGATATATAATAATTATATTTTAACAATATAATAATTTATTAACATATAATTATTAGTAAATAATTGTTTTTAAGTTACTTTTTACCTCTTAATGAAATTCAGCATAAAAAAAAACATTTCCAACGTGACAGTTCAGGTCATGGCCTAATTAGACCTCATGACCTAGTTCGTCTAAGGCCGCTTTTTACAAAATATTGATTGTCGTACAAAACGAGTTCACGTGATATTACATTAATTGCTGCAGAGAAAAGGACTGAGATGTCCGACCTGTCTCACATTCCAGTCGAACACGTAGCTGAGTCTTTGGCTCGTTTGGAGAAATATAATGGTGCTTCTTTGTCAGAAGCTCAGAGCTGACCGCAACGCGGTTCACGGAAACGGTCATCAATACGCACGACCGCCTGCCCATCAGGCAAAGGCCCTAACGGAGCTCATTGTCCCTACGAAATATTCTGGACGAAACCGTCATAGAAATTGTGAAAGCAGGCGCAATTAAGGGGAACGATTCACTATGGCGATCTCCAGTTATGCCGGTTCCAAAGAAAGATGGAACGCACGGGATTCGCATCGACTTCTGAAAAGTCCCTGCCATTGCGTTAGTGCCTGCTGCCAGCATCCTGAACGCCGAAGACAGTGTCTGATGTACCGTCGGATGGACCTCTTACCGTCTTAACAGACATCAGGGTCCCGCTGGTTAGACACGAAGACCCACCGCCGAGCCGTTCCACGTGATCAAGCAGCGGCACGGGTCAATCACGAGACGGCGCTCCGCATGGTCGACACTGGGATGCGCGTGGCGCGGCGCAGCTCGCGGTGGAGATGCACGTGCTGGGAGACAAGGACGTCAGAATCCCGGAGAGCATGGCGTCGCCTTATATCTGGCCTCGACCTGACAGCACGACGCCTGAAGCCATGTTTTATTGCGTGCTCAGATGACTGTCGCTTCTTTTGCGTTTGGCCAAACTCCGCGCTCGGATATTCGGCGAGATTCGGCGTGACAAAGAAACTGCATTACATCGGTTGGCGGCCGAGTCCTGAAAGGAGGTGCTGACGCGTGCTGACGAATGCCGATGGCGTTTGGCGCCGATTGTGCCGCGTCGTCACCGATTAGCAGGCACAGACACGGGCCGGTGTCGGCGACGGGCGCCTGATCGCGCCGGTTGCCAGGGCCTACGTTCGGTGCCGTGCTGCGGGCCCCCAGAAATTATCAACGTCACGAAAGTCGGTTACGCGTTCACTCCTCTGCTCCACAGCGGGCCTCAAGCTGAGCTCCAAGATTACTGTGAGAAATGCATCATCAAAACTACCTGCGCTTTCACACCTGGGTCTTGTAATACCAGTTGTGGCAAGGCTGTATCATTTAGCTATCATGGATTTGCATTATGATTTGTACACTGGACTTTACGTTGACAGGGGCTTTATTTTGCACGAGGGACGTCAACAGCCACGCGTGATCATCCACCTTACCCTGAGATGTGCTATCACTGTTGAACAGATGGCTTTGAGAGCGGTGCGATGGCATAACGTTTTGGTTCGCCATTAAACGAGCTGAGCCTTCATTTACAACTGTCTGACAGGAAATACACACCAACACTTCTGATACAGTTTTCTTAGATCGAGACAATGCTTAATTGTTTAGGTGCAATGCGACTCAGAATTAGAAGCAAGACACGTTTTATGCCGGGGCGCAACTAACTGAAATTACTGTTTTCACTTTTTGTAAGTCATACCCTGCATTGTGCATGATGTGCATAACGTACACGGCGAACGTGCGTATATGAGAACGTGTGTATGTATGTTCACAGCATCAAAAAAAAACGTTTTCAGTTTAACCATATTCCCGGAGGGATAGCGGTATGGCCGATTCCCGGCGGGGGGGCGGATTTGCCCCCCCCCCGAGATCTCGAGAACCACTCTTCCGATTTCATCGCAACAAATAGCAATCGATCTGCCAAAATGTAAACTACATTTCCGTAAAAAGAAGTTTTTAAAATTTTGTAAGGGTGGATATAGGAGGCAAAAAAGTCACAATTGGGGATATTTCCGAACTTCTTATAATTTCGTTGTTTATGAACCGATTTTGATGAAACTGGCATGAATCCAGAGATTATGGATGGGACTTTCATGATTGGCCCACACATTTGAAATTTGGAGAAAATTCATAGGCGTTCACAGGATTTCAAAAACAGAAAGGTTAGTTTTTCAACAACTGAATGAACAAAAAAAGGCAAAAACACCTTTTGGCTTCTGCTAGTCATGTTATGCTAAAGAAGTACAAATCGCATTATAATGTTTGCTTAATGTTCGTATAGGCGGTGCCAGGGACATGAAAAATGGAAACTGTCATAGCCACATGTTCCTCAGGTCAACTCTTGACCTTCGACCTTAAATGACCCTCAGTGACCTTGGAGTCATTTGTAATGATCTCATGTGCATTTAATATTATCTTTAAACGTTTTCAATCATTTGAATTCAGTTTATTTCAAAAATTCTATTTTACGACAACTGTGATATTAGCTACGCGTACTAACATTTTAAGTCATAGCTTCGTGACCCGACCTGTTATCAAGCTTAAACTTGATGCACAAGTAGAGAACGCCCTGCTACGTCATATATATTCCGGGTCTGGCATTTCAAGAAAAGCGCCCAAAGCATTACTATAAAACCAAATCTTAACTTTTGACCTTGACCTGATCTTGCAAAGTGACCTTAGATATGCAAAATTGTATTTGCACGTTGCCAAGGCATTTAGCTTTACGTCCATGTGAAGTTTTAAGTTTTATCTTAAAAATTCTATTTTCGGCAGTCATTTTCCTTTTACCCTCAAGAGAGTCAAAAATGGCGTAAGGCGCCTCCCAAAAACGTTGCCTGGCTCCGCCCCTGAACAAAACAAAATTTCAAAATTTTGTCACAGTACGAAGAAAGAATAGCTAGGAAGAGTGGCCTATCTTCTTGAAACTGCGTCAAAAAACCTGGAATTATCAGGCAAAAAAACCCGAGGGAGGTGGATTCAACCCCCTGCCGGGAATAGGGTTAAGTCGAGGCGCAGGATGGCTTCAGTTTTTGACACTGCGTTTGACCGGTGCAGAACCAGTGCAGTAAGAAATGCGACACACGACCACCCCTCGGCTGGTTTTGGAAAGGCACGGGCAGCACAAATGTCGTTTTTTTTTTTGCTCCCGGTGGTAAGCTACAGTACGGTGGCACGTGCGTAAACTGGAACAGTGTGGAGCGCTGGTTTCACATCTGATACTGTTAATAGTCAAACCAGGAAAGCGTCTCATTATTTGGCATTGTTACCATCTGAAATTGGGAGCTATCAAAACATTACTAAATAAACAATAAAATCAATGGAACGACGATTTTCGCTTCGCAACTTTCTCTGAAGAACAGTAGTTATTAAACTGACATTGCTCTCCACCAGCTGCGGGTTTCCCGTAAAAAGGTAGCCTGTAACAAAACTATTTCCCTAACCCAATGCTTCTTCCGTTCTAAAGTAGTTTAAAGTAAAATTCTAAAGAGTTCCTTTAAATATCTTCATCTGTAAAACGGTCCCATTATTCAACAGTTCATGGCCGAGTTTGACGTACTCAGACAAAGTATTCAGGTTTTTTTTATTTCATATTTTTGTATTATTATATGCTGTTTTTATATGATATTATATATCTGACGTACTCAGGGCGTCTGGGATGCCAAGGTCTTCTCGTTTTTAACAATGGGAATATCACGCTAAATGGCATTCTTTATCAGTGATGTGGTTCGATACTTCCCGTGAGAAGGTCAGTGCATGCGACAAACAATGCAGATTGGCGTACGGTGTTTCTTGGCATTCATAAACAATGTCGCCAACTTTGAATGGTCTAGAACTCCTCACACCACCGGTTTACGTCCCTCGTTTGACGTTACCGTATCTCATTGGTTGACATGTCAATTTTGCACCTTCTAGCCCAGATCGTTTCCGTTTGTAGGGAGTATGGAATAAAGCCCCGCTCGTCGTCAAGGAGGCACTTGTGATTTTGAAGACACAGTTGAAGGACCTCCGTGTAGTACGGGTGACAGTATAGGTGTTTGGTAAATGACTGAAATGAATGGAAGCTGGATTCAGAAGATTTTCCCTTTGACCGACTGTCGAAAAAGACTGGCACGAGCAAGGTCGTCACGATTTCAACTACCACGCAGGCGGTTAGATATCTGCTACATGGCCTTCAGGATGCAAACTTAATGTTCCCCGAGGTGAACGAAAAAAAGTGGGATGATGTCTACTCCATTCCGTGTTCTTTGGCACGTTATGCCTTTCTTTTCTCCTTCACTGACACTTCCAAGCTGCAAAAAATAAGGCGCTCAAAATCGTGACAACCGTCTGGACTGGAAGAGTACAAATTCCATTACATTTCAACATGAGATTTTACGGATATCCTATCCTATGGAGTCCTCTTACCACAATGCAATAATGGTACCAGCCGACGCACTTGTTTGGTCCCGAATCATATAAGCAAATGACACTTAAAACGTACCACTTGTCTTCCAAAGATGGTTGCCAGCTTAAACCAGATATTTACCACTAAAACATAAACGATTCCTTCAATGTTTGTCCAGTCCAATGGACAAAGGACTGCAATGCGAAATGGCCACCAATCGAAATCAAAATAGAAAATGGTGCTTCGAAACTCATCAGACAAAAAAGCAGTCTTCCTCAAACGAAACTTAATTATATGACGTATGGAGAGACAGCTGCAAACACCACCGATGAAAAAAGTCCCTTATCAGAAACGACCATGCGCCTATGGTGGACCACATGAATTCACAGTCAGCTTACCATCGACCACTGCCCTGGATTTCCCGGTAGATGCTCGTTAGCTTCGGAGACATTGTTCTCCTCCTCTTTAATTCCTGTAACTTTCATCCCTCACTACACGCGGTACGCGGAGCAGGAGCAAACAACCACAACAACAACCGCAACAACAAAGACCCAGGCCGGCAGACGACAGGCCGTTGGCCTAAGGAGGCAGTTTCTAGCCATTAACACTGAATCAGCGGCGACATCAAGCGGCAATATGAACAAAACTGGCTTTTGGCTAAAAAACTGAAGGCATTTTTTCCTCTCGTGAGTTCCAAGTTTCGGCCCTTTCCGTGTCTGAAAGCATGTAATTATGGTGGCAGTTTGGACCCCCGTTCCGAAATCCTGAGGTCGCTTTTGCCTCGAAATGGCCACGGCCCTGCCATGGCCCGTGTCACGATTCCTATGGCGCCGTGACGTGGAATTTGATTTGTGAATCGATATCGTGCGGACGCCTTCCGGAACGTCTGGCCCGATGCCAAGCACAAGCGACGTTTTACTGAATGCTGTTGTCAAGAGAACTTAGTTCGTAATGATTTTTATTTTTGATAACGCATGCCATTGTGGCTGTGCGCAAGTAGCCATGTCGACGGAAAAAAGCTCAGCGATATGGTGAACAGTTAATCATACGTCATAGTGATGGGTGTTCCCTGCTCAAAATCATGAAACTAGCAGACTGAGGTTTGAGCCGGTAACACGCAAACTTTTCATGTCCAACTAACAGAGTGAAGTTTGAACCGATAACACGTTAGCCTTCCATACCCAAAGTGTTTTGCCCTCGTTGGCTGGTCGTGGTGCCGCAAAAACCGCAGCGCATGTCAGCGAGCTTGCTTTAGCCACAGAAATATATCAATCGGCGACCAGCACCGAGCTGTGCGATCAGGAACATCCAAAAGCAACGGCGACCTTTGTGACATTAACAAGTTGGCACAGGAGCCAAGAAATCGATTTACGGAGATATTTCAGATAAAGGTACCTTAAAATAAACCAGAACTGAAGGTGTCAATACACTCTTAAAAACGTCTTTGAGATTGGGCGCCAGTCCGAGTCAGATGCAGTCGTTACTGAGAGAAACTGTTAAATCAGTACTGCAGCGGAACTGTCACCGGTCGCACCCCGAGAGGCGCTGCCGCTCGCCAAGGTCATTGGCGGCGACGAAGCTGTGCGAGGAAGAACAGTGAAAGATGTGCTCAAGAGCCGGGCAGCGACAGCCGACAGCAGCATGGCGTCCACCCATTCAAGCTGCCTGTCATCGATATGAAAGCTGCGACCTACATGACTAGGCGACAAAGCCGGTTTCGGAGACTCCCTCACAAATGGCGGTGACGGTCGAAGACTCAGAAAACGGTCAGCACACCTCTAGAAATCCCAGAACTCGCCGCCCACACTCAGGCGTTACCCCTTGGAAAAAGTTCCACCTTTTGCTCACGTAGGGGTTCTAAGGATAGTGCCCTGTGACAGGTGCTGCTACCTGACAGAACCGAACGTGGCGCACCAGCCTGGTGGTTCAGCCCTCAGCCTGCCCCCTCGGCTTTCACAGCGACAACCAGCCGACAGATGGAGGGAACATCAGAGGACAGGGGGCTCGCTGCTCGTAGTCTGACCACACCGCGGCCGGTGACCATCTCGCGGTCCGGCGGGGGTTCCGGGCCAGCGACAGAGAACGATGGGGCCCAGCCACCTCCGCGGCTCGCCCTGGGAGGCCCCAGCAGCGGCTCAGAGTGCTAACTTTGGCTGACTATATGCGCACAAGTGATGTGTTGGCTCGGTTCCACTGATAAGCAGACTATTCGGGATATCCATTAGCCAGCGCCACGGCATCTTCTTGGTCAGATTTGCGCGCTAGGTTGGCTCAGTTGGAATTTCGGATACAGCAGTACCCAGCTGGTAAATCCACGCGGCGCCGCGCGCCAGGACAATCCTGGCGCGCCAGGACATGGAGAACGACCGGAGGTTCAAGGCAACGTCAAGGTGAAAACTTGGCTTCTCAAGGTTGTAGTGCCACTTTCCTCAGCTGTAAGAACACTGCTGCCTCACATGCGGCGTGTTCCTAGCCAACGTTCGTTTTCAGCTTCTTGGAGAGGTCCATGGCGCCAAACCCAGTGCATTGATTGTAGCAGCTCTGGTCGACAGCTGCTGTCAAAGAGGGCATAAACAACACTGTCGCAAACAGTTACGTCCACAGATGTCACCAGAATGCCGATTCATGCTTCCTCGTCGCTTCCGAAACTGCAGCCAATCCCTGAGCGTTCCTCCCGTGGGAGAGCCAGACTAATCGCATCCTTGCCGGGGTCGTCTGGCTCCCTTGCTCGCCTGTCGAGACCCAGGCCTCCCTGGCACCGCCACGTGGAATCTCTGTCAGCCAGGAGCAGACTTTTCTTGCCTGCTCGGCCGCTGACTGGTGGCTGCATAACGCCGAGTCGGCTTTGCCAGCACCGCCGCCGAACTGTGGTGAGCAGCGCTCTGGATCTTCCTTAGCGACTTATATACGCCACGGTATATTAATGCTGGGACAATTTTTTTGCTTAGATTAGAGGTTAGGTTAGGTTAGGGGATAGGTTAGGTTAGGCTACGTTAGGCTAAGTTAAGTTAGGTTAGGTTACGTTAAGGGTTAGGTTAGGTTAGGTCAGGTTAGGCTAGGTTAGGTTAGATTAGGTTAGGTTAGGTTAGGCTGGATTACGTTAAAGGTTAGGCTAGGTTAGGTTAACCCTATTCCCGGCAGGGGAGGGCGGAATCCGCCCCCCCGGGGTTTTTTTTTTCCAACTTCCCGGTTTTTTGGAGCCTCTTCACGAAACTTGGTGAATTTTCCTAGCTATTCCTTCTACGCGCTGTGACAAAATTTCGAAATTCTATTTTGCTCAGGGGCGGAGCCAGGCAACGTTTTTGGGAGGCACCTCAGGCCATTTTTGGCCATGTTGAGGGTAAAAGGAAAATGTCTGCCAAAAACAGAGTTTTTAAGATAGAACTTAAAACTTTAAATGAATATATATCTAAATAGTTGGGCAATGTGCATATGTAATTTTGTTTATCTGAGGTCACTTTACAAGGTCAAGTCAAGGTCAAAAGTCAAAATTTGTTTCTTTGCAATAATTTCGGCGCCGTTTTTTTAAATGCCAAACCCGGAATATATGTGACGTAGAAAGATGCCCTCTACTTGTGTACCAAGTTTCAGCTTGATATCAGGTCAGGTCACGGAGCTATGACCTAAAATGTCAGTGCGCGTACCCTATATCGCAAAAGCCAAAAAATGAATTTTTTGAAATAGAGCGAATTTAATCGATTAAAAACGTTTACAGATAATATTGAATGCACACGACATCATTCCAGGTGACCCCAAGGTCACTGGAGGTCATTTAAGGTCAAAGGTCACAAGTTGATCTGAGAAACGTGTGACCATGACAGTTCCCCCTTTTTCATGTCCCTGGCACCGCCTATGCTAACATTATACAAACATTGTAATGCGATTTGTACTTCTTTAGCATAACATGACTAGCAGAAGCTAAAAAAGTGTTTTGGCCTCTTTTGTTCATTCCGTTATTGGAAAACTAATCCCCCTATTTTTGAAACCCTGTGAACGCCCATGAATTTTCTCAAAATTTCAAATTTGCATACCCATGGTAAAAGCCATATTCATGATCTCTCGATTGATGCCAGTTTCATCGAAATCGGTCCATAAACAACGGAGTTATAAGAAGTCCAAAAGTACCCCCCATTTTGACATTTTTGCCCCTCTGTATCCACAAATTTCAAAATTTTGAAAATTTCTTTTTATAAAAATGTAGTTCACGTCACGGCAAATCGATTGCCGTTTGTTGCGATGAAATCGGATAAGTAGTTCTCGAGATCTCAGGGGGGGGGGCCGAATCCGCCCCCCCCCTGCCGGGAATCGGCCATACCGTCTAGCCCTCCGGGAATAGGGTTAAGTTAGGTTCGGTTAGGTTTGGTTGGGTTAGGTCAGGTTAGGTTAGGTTAGGTTAGGTTTGGTTAGGTTAGGTTAAATTAGGTTAGGTTAGGTTCGGTTAGGTTAGCTTAGGTTAGCTTAGGTTAGGTTGGGTTAGGTTAGGTTAGGTTAGGTTAGGTTAGGTTAGGTAAGGTTAGGTTAGCTGAGGTTCGGTTAGGTTAGGTTACGTTAGGTTAGAATAAGTTAGGTTAGCTTAGGTTAGGTTAGGTTAGGTTAATGGTTAGGTTATGTAAGGTTAGCTCAGGTTTGGTTAGGTTACATTAGGTGAGGTTAGGTTAGGTTAGGTTGGAGTAGGTTACGTTAGGTTAGGTTAGGTTAGCTTAGCTTAGCTTAGCTTAGCTTAGCTTAGGTAAGATAAGCCTAGGTTAGGTTAGGTTCGGTTAGGTTAAGGGTTAGGTTAGGTTAGGTTAGGTTAATTTAGCTTAGGTTAGGTTAGGTTAGGTTAATTTAGCTTAGGTTAGTTTAGGTTAGGTTAGGTCAGCTCAGGTTTGGTTAGGTTACGTTAGGTTAGGTTTATTTTGGTTAGGTTAGGTTATTTTAGGTTACGTTGGGTTAGGTTAGGTTAAGTTAGGTTAGGTTAGGTTAGGTTAGGTTAGGTTGGGTTAGGTTATGCAAGGTTAGGTTAGGTTAGGTTAGGTTAGGTTATGTTAGATTAGGGGTTAGGTTAAGTTAGGGGATAGGTTAGGTTAGGTTAGGTTAGGCTAGGTTAGGTTAAGGGTTAGGTGAGATTAGGTTAGGTTAGGTTAGGTTACGTTAAGGGTTAGGCTACATTAGGTTAGGTTACGATAGGTTAGGTTAGGTTAGGTTGGGTTAGGTTAGGTTAGGTTAGGTTAGGTTAGGTTACGTTAAGGGTTAGGTTAGGTTAGGTTACATTAGGTTAAGGGTTAGTTTAGGTTAGGTTACGTTAGGTTAGGTTAGGTTAGGTTAGGTTAGGTAAGGTTGGGTTAGGTTTCGTTAGGTTAGGTTAGGTTACGTTAGGTTGGGTTAGGTTATATTAGGATAGGTTTGGGTAGGTTAGGTTAGGTTAGGTTAAGTTACGTTGGGTTAGGTTAGGTTGGGTTAGGTTACGTAGGGTAGGTTTGGTTAGGTTAGGTTAAATTAGGTTAGGTTAGGTTAGGTTAGGTTAGGTTAGGTTAGGTTAGCTTAGGTTAGGTTAGGTTAGGTTAGGTTAAGTTAGGTTAGGTTAGGTTAGGTTAGGTTAGCTTAGGTTAGTTTAGGTTATGTGAGGTTTGGTTAAATTACGGTAGGTTAGGTTAGGTTAGGTTAGGTTAGGTTAGGTTAGGTTAGGTTAGGTTAGGTTAGGTTAGGTTAGGTTAGGTTAGGTTAGGTTAGGTTAGGTTAGGTTAGGTTAGGTTAGGTTAGGTTAGGTTAGGTTAGGTTAGGTTAGGTTAGGTTAGGTTAGGTTAGGTTAGGTTAGGTTAGGTTAGGTTAGGTTAGGTTAGGTTAGGTTAGGTTAGGTTAGGTTAGGTTAGGTTAGGTTAGGTTAGGTTAGGTTAGGTTAGGTTAGGTTAGGTTAGGTTAGGTTAGGTTAGGTTAGGTTAGGTTAGGTTAGGTTAGGTTAGGTTAGGTTAGGTTAGGTTAGGTTAGGTTAGGTTAGGTTAGGTTAGGTTAGGTTAGGTTAGGTTAGGTTAGGTTAGGTTAGGTTAGGTTAGGTTAGGTTAGGTTAGGTTAGGTTAGGTTAGGTTAGGTTAGGTTAGGTTAGGTTAGGTTAGGTTAGGTTAGGTTAGGTTAGGTTAGGTTAGGTTAGGTTAGGTTAGGTTAGGTTAGGTTAGGTTAGGTTAGGTTAGGTTAGGTTAGGTTAGGTTAGGTTAGGTTAGGTTAGGTTAGGTTAGGTTAGGTTAGGTTAGGTTAGGTTAGGTTAGGTTAGGTTAGGTTAGGTTAGGTTAGGTTAGGTTAGGTAGGTTAGGTTAGGTTAGGTTAGGTTAGGTTAGGTTAGGTTAGGTTAGGTTAGGTTAGGTTAGGTTAGGTTAGGTTAGGTTAGGTTAGGTTAGGTTAGGTTAGGTTGGGTTAGGTTAGGTTAGGTTAGGTTAGGTTAGGTTAGGTTAGGTTAGGTTAGGTTAGGTTAGGTTAGGTTAGGTTAGGTTAGGTTGGTTCGGTTAGGTTAGGTTAGGTTAGGTTACGGTAGGTTAGGTTAGGTTAGGTTAGGTTAGGTTAGGTTAGTTTAGGTTATGTGAGGTTTGGTTAAATTACGGTAGGTTACTGTAGGTTAGGTTAGGTTAGGTTAGGTTAGGTTAGGTTAGGTTAGGTTAGGTTAGGTTAGGTTAGGTTAGGTTAGGTTAGGTTAGGTTAGGTTAGGTTAGGTTAGGTTAGGTTAGGTTAGGTTAGGTTAGGTTAGGTTAGGTTAGGTTAGGTTAGGTTAGGTTAGGTTAGGTTAGATTAGATGAGGTTAGGTTAGGTTAAGTTAGGTTAGGTTAGGTTAGGTTAGGTTGGGTTAGGTTAGGTTAGGTTAGGTTAGGTTGGTTAGGTTAGGTTAGGTTAGGTTACGTTAAGGGTTAGGTTAGGTTACGTTAGGTTAGGTTAGGTTACGGTAGGTTAGGTTAGGTTAGGTTACGGTAGGTTACTGTAGGTTAGGTTAGGTTAGGTTAGGTTCAATTACGGTTAGGTTAGGTTAGCTTAGGTTAGGTTAGGTTAGGTTAGGTTAGGTTAGGTTAGGTTAGGTTGGTTAGGTTAGGTTAGGTTAGGTTAGATTAGGTTGGGTAGGTTAGGTTATTTTAGGTTAGGTTAGGTTAGGTTAGGTTACGGTAGGTTAGGTTGGGTTAGGTTAGGTTAGGTTAGGTTAGGTTAGGTTACGTTAAGGGTTAGGTTAGGTTAGGTTAGGTTAGGTTAGGTTAGGTTAGGTTAGGTTAGGTTAGGTTAGGTTACGTTACGTTAAGGGTTAGGTTAGTTTACGTTAAGGGTCAGGTTAGGTTAAGTTAGGTTAGGGTAGGTTGGATTAGGTTAGGATAGGTCAGGTTTGGTGAGGTTTGGTTACGTTAGGTTAGGTTAGGTTAGGTTAGGTTACTTTAGGTTACATTAGGTTAGGTTACGTTAGGTCAGGTCAGGTTAGGTGAGGTTAGGTTAGGTTACCTGACGTAACCTAACGTAACCTATCGTAACCTAGCGTAACCTAACCCAACCTAACGTAACCTAACCTAACCTGACCTTACCTAACCTAACCTAACCTAACGTAACCTAAACTAACGTAACCTAACCTAACCAAACCTAACTTAATTTAACCCAACCCAACCTAACCCGACCTAGCCTAATCTAATCTAACCTAACCTAGCCTAACGTAGCGTAACCTAACCTAACATAGCCTAACCTAACCTAACCTTACCTAACCTAATGTAACCTAACCTAACCTAACCTGACCTATCCTAGCCTAACCTAACCTAACCTATCCTAACCTAACCTAATCTAAGCTAACCTAACTTAACCTTATCTAAGCTAACCAAATCTAACCTAACCTAACTTATTTTGATCTAACCGAACCAAACCTAACCTAACTTAACCTAACCTATCCTAATCCAACGTAACCTAACGTAACCCAACCTAGGCTAACCTAACCTAACATGTAGTTTAGGTAATTTGTGTTTTTTTTATTTTGCAATTTGTATTTTGTACTTTAATTTCCTATTTCTAGAAGGTGGCAGGTCCGATGGAATCGCCACAATGTTGCTAAATTACTTGGTCGCCCTTAGACTTTACAGCGTAGTTTAAGGAAACAGTAGTTGTCTGTTTCTGTAAAGCAGGCTGAGTTGAAGCATGATGTTGACGCCAGCATATCACCTTCCCTTCCTCATCCTCCTCAACATATTTTTTACTTCCCTAGGAAAATTCCTTGTTTAGCGCTGCGAGTTTTTTTTTCTCTAAATCATCCTACAATTTGTTTTAAAGTTTTTTGACGACAAATGCTGCCCGGCATACTCTGGGCCAATGCTTGGTCATAAGTTCATCTCGACAGGAGGGAGCACAGTTCGAGTGCATTTTAAAAAAATTAACGAAGGTTGTACCTGTGCTCGTGAGGTCCAAGAGCTCCTGTTCTGGGCACAGCATATTTAACGAGGTGCCCGATTAACACGGATATCTCCACCAAGTTTGAGGCTAGTGTTACTTCGAGCTTAACACTCGTAGCTATCTCGTGTTAGCGATTCCCTTAACGCGAACACCATGACACGAGCAGGCCTTGCGACGAATAACATCTTGTGCCTATCGCTAATGCAAGGAGCTTTGCCTCAATGAATACACTCTGGATCTGGCCCTGAATGAATACACTCGCACTACGGGATAAGTTACGCAATTTTTAACCGAAATGCTACCCAAAAAGTCGTTGCGCTCTTTGAAACCAAGCTCTGAGATAAACTCGTGGTAAAAGTTAGTTCCGAGAAGGAAGTGTTAACGAGGCTGAGGTGTTATCTTTCCTCCCAGCCTCGAATGTCACACTCAGCTGCCACAGGAGATTCCTGGCACATGTTTTCTATTCAAAGCATTTTTAGCAGGGAGAATCAACATTGGTGCAAAAGTCATTACACGCACATGCCAATTAATGCACTGAGAGGCCAGCTATTTCCACATATTCGTACCAATAAAGGTGAACAAAAGTAATCACATTTAAATGAAACAGACTGATAATTCCGGCGACGTCCACCTCTACTCGCCGACTGATCCCGACCCGTCGTTTCTGGTAGTCGCGGCCAGACACGGAAGAAGCGGCAGCTTATTCATGGGTTTATGCGTTCCTCTCAGGAACTTGAGGTGCGGATCAGGTGAGCAATGGGTAAGGCAGTTGTCTCAATGGCGCTGCCACGTATTCTCAGCCATAAATTTTTCGTGGTTTGGGTCAGATACATCTTCAGATTCCGCGGTGAAGCGCAGAAGAATATTCGGATGGTCGGTTGACATTTGAAAATTCGGCGGATATTCGTATGCGAAAATCGCGGACCAAACCTTCGCCGAATGTTCGAATCTTGAAATCAAGATTCGAGCATTCGCCGAATCCAAATACTGGACCGAACATTCAAACCATCCGAATCCGAATACTCAGCTCCACTCACGACGCTTAGCAAAAGTCGTGATCGGGACAAAAGCGATACTCCATATTTTGACCTCATGTCACGTAAAAACAGCGGCCCGGAGAGGAATGTGACCCATACCCAACTGCTGCTTCTGGCAACAGCTTTCGTTTCGTATTGTTTGAAGTACTTACTTTGAGTGGTTCTGACGTTCTCTGCCGTAAGTTATACCCGGCGTTTGGCTCTCGAAACATGCACTGTCATTTCGATGACGCCATCACAATAATGAGGCGTGTTCCTTTCTTTCCCTGGTCCTGACACAGTCGCTGTGTAGCTTTGCCGTTTCTTGAGTTGGAGCTCTGTCGTAAAGTATTTACTCCTCGCGTTAGGCCCGCAAAATAAATTTTTTTTCGTTTCAATGACGTCGACGCGAAGGGCGGGGAGGGACATTTTTCTTCCCTTGTCCTGATCCTGACTCTGCTGCTGGTGAATTTTTGCTCTGACACGAGTTGGAAACTGCCGTGGGTGATTCCTTGCGTTTGGTCCGTGAAATAAGTCCTTTTATCACGAATAGGTGTGGGGGAGGCGTATGCCTCTTTTATCATGGTCCTGACTACGCCACTGTTGAGTTTTTTCTTCCGATGAGCTGGAAACGTTGGATTTTCAGCGTAGTCTTCCGTCTTGCCAGCAGCATAGGTAGAGGGCTAGCGATTGCCTGGATGCAATGTGTTTTTCCATATGAAATAATTTTGTCACGACAGTCTACGTTTTCGGAAAAAGTGATCCTAGGTTGGCAAAGTCACACCGTTAAATTAGGCTATGACCTGATCTTAAACTTGTACACGCCACTGTCGTCGAACTTTACAAGAAGCTCGAAAATTACGTATTTTTTGGTATGTATTCGTAAGGCCCACTTTGTCGCTAAAGCCCCATATGTCACAGAAATGGGGTTACATGAACAGTGGTTATTTTTCCATTGAAGCACATCAGGTGTCCCTCCCTTTTAGCTCTGGGTGATACTCATGCTTTTTACATTTGATAGTCCTTGCTGAACACAAAGGTAAAAATGGCAATGTCCCCCCCCCCCTAATGTGCTTTCCAACCAGTTGGCAAATTACAGTCAGATTGAAGAGTTTAGCTACCTGTAACGCTACAGTAATGTTGAGGTCAACATACGTAAGTATCTTCGTATTCAACCTAATTGTTACCGTTTGCTGTTTAAATCGATTTGAAATCGGGCCATTGATTCTTGAAATAAACTACCGTGAACAGAAAACGCCCCCTTCCCTAGTAACAGAAAGGTAGAAAAAAACAAGTCAAGAGTAGGTCAAAATGGGTCTTATGTCTGATAAAACGACCATTGCACCAATGTTCAATGCTGATGATATTACATTTTGCTTGATCCAGGTGGTTACTGTGTGCATCAACACAAGAATGATGGGAGATGGGACACCACTGCAACCGGTTGCTGCTCTTCTAAATACCGATTCTACATCGCACGCTTTTTAGGGGTATGTGGTGTAAGCGCAGAGCACCGACGTAATGACAGTAACACTTAATATAACGCACCAACCTGACAATTCATCTAATCCAGTGATGCTGTTCCATCGTGTAGCGCATCGTCATGTTCAATCAACTCCAACCCTCCCCACTGGATGGAGGTAATGTGGCATGGAGGTAATGTGGCTTGAGTCCTGCCCGGTGCACGGGCCAGGCTGGACGTGCCTGCGTGGGCGGAACTGGCTGGCGTCGGAGGTGGTCAGCACACCTGTCACCGGCGGACCAGCGCACTGCTGGCGCTGGTCGTCTCTAAGTGAAAGTGAGGACTTCATCAGCCTCGATAAGTGATATAGATAGCGCTGTAAGATAGAGCGTGATATATAGATGGCGGTGTAAGATGGAGCGTGATATATAGATGGCGGTGCGCGTGCGATGCCTTCAGCTCATCCCCTTCGTCCAGGAGAGCAAGTTTATAGGCCGTCCTCCTCATTTGAGACTGAAGAACGCTGCGCAAAGGGGTGATGCTTACAAATGGAGCAAAAACTGAGTTCAGTACCTAATCCTCCTTCTCACACGACTCCTCAAAACTGTCCCTGCAAGAGGTGGCTGCAAATCTGGCTGTCAGCCTTAACGATGCCATGTCTGACGACCTTGAGCCAGCAATCCTGAGTCATGGTCACAATCAATGCGGCGCTGTACTCTAGCGGAAAGCACAGCACTATTGGTACGAACAAGGCCAGTAGATGGTGACACTCAAGTTGAAGTCGTCACCAATGGCGTAGCCAGGATGTTCACGGCACATGGGATACCATTCAGTCAGATAAATCATAACATCGGAATATCATAAAGCCGAAAACAGACAAAGAACTCCAAGGCGGCTGCCCTAACATGACTCGGTGTCAGACGAAAATAAAACATTGGTTCCGTTCTTCCATTCATCCCTCTCACTATCCCCTGAGTACACGATTGCTAAGTGCAGGAGCTTATTTTGCTTTGGAATGCTGAGGCCCTAGGAAAATTTCATGTTGACTTGTCTGAAGACCACTGACAGCAGTCATGAATTCGAGGAAGCTGTGCTTTGTGACAACCCTCAGCCCTTCATTTTTTCTTATATCTGCCTCTGGCACCATGTGGCTCTCTCGCACGTCGATTTAGTTTTTTTTAAATATTTTATTTTCTATAACGTATTCACATTCGAGCAGCTGCAGAGTGGACAACGAAAATTGAATGAGAAATTTCCAGATAAAATCAAAATACAGTAGATTTAGTTGGTAAGCCGGCGGATAGATGTCAATGCAATGGATGAAACGTCGCACAAACGGCTTTTGTGAAAATATTTGTCAGCATTCTCTCCAATTCTCTTACCTTTTTGCACTTGAATATGGATGGCTTGCTTTCCTTATGAATAAACCGATCATTTTTGATTGATCTGATTCCAAGGAGATAACTACTGGGAGGAATGGTGAGCATGGCAAATGGCAGCGGTGCTGACATATTTATATGCCAACTGCAACTTCCTGTCACTTTACAGATCGGACGGGCCGGCTCGTCTAATTTGGAAAACAAAACAATGCGAACCCCAAACTCAAACGCGTTCTGCTGTACAGTAGTACGCGCATAGCCACACACCCAGTGGGGTGCGTGGATAATTTTTGACCCGGACTTCACTGTCGCGAGACAGTGTGGTCCACATTAAATGATACAGTAGTGATAAGTGAATATATGTTGGCAACGGTAACGAATGTTGAGGATTTATTTCTTCTGCGAGATACATTTACTCTCAAATATACTGCAAATAGATAAAAGTAAATCTCATGATACATGATCAAGGCGCTATTGTGATTCTTAAAGCTACGCAATGTCCAACCAAAAAACTGGCGTGACGGAAAGTACGAAATTGAGCCTTTTTTCTGGAGACAGTCGAAACGTATTACCGTTACTCGAACCTCCAGAAGAACGCTCATCAGAATCACCTGTCACTCACCTTACACCCATAATGAGTTGTTGGTTAACCCAGTTGGCTGATCAACTGATCCAAACAAATAGTAAAATGTGCTCATCTGAAACGACAAAATTTCTTCAACTTACAACTTTAGGCTATGCGACCTGAACCCTGGTAGAAAAGTAAGAAAATAAGCCCCTGTTCTTAAATGCTCTCAATCCCAATAACCAAAATGATGACATGGATAATGGTCGAAGCACGTCAAAATGTTTGCCAGAATATTATTCGGTACCAAACAAAACCAAAACATATTGCTTCGGTTCTTTCACTCACTCTTCTGACTATCCCCTGACTACACGACTACTGCGCGCAGGGCCGCATGCTATTCTCGAATGCTGAAACCTGAGACGAATCTGACGCTGAGGGAGAGTAGAGGCGAATTTCAGGTAGAATAACCCTTCGTCTCGCTTCTTTTAATCACATGATACTCACACACTTCGATTTCTTTTGTCAAAATTTTGCTACAAAACTTGGACGATGGCTGGCAGCATGATCATTGCGAAAGCTTGTTCTTTTGTTTTGGCGTTTATTGTGTAGCAAAAAATAGCAAAATTTTGTCAGTTTAATGGTCAGGTTTTACATTCATACAATATCTTGTTAACTTCAACATTTCAGTGATATGATCTTGCTGCTAGTTAGTAGGACATCGAACCAAAAAAACAAAACCCCAAACATAAACAAAGAATACTAGATGTATTTAGAGGACCGATAGATAGTTGGAAATACAATGGGTGAAACGTCGCGCAGACGACTTGACTTGCTGGAATATTTGTTAAAGGGAGTGTGTGTAATCTTTTCGGTTTTCCAAAAAGACATTCCAGTGGATACTCGATCCTAGCTATGATTTATGACAGCAATGAAAAACGTATCTGGGGCTTCGAACAATGATAATTCAGTCATATGATTTTGATTTTTTCAAACCCATGATATCGATAGCTGTACAGGTGTAAATACAGCAGTAAGGGGCGGTAACAAGAGAAATCAATTAGCCGGCCAGAAACGATCAGTATGTGATACAAAAGATGGCGCACTCGAGACAAAACAAGGTCACAGAATGTTCACATGTTCATGTAGTCATCTTGGCTTACGAATGGTTACCGGCAGTCTCAACCAAGAGTAACTTTGTATGCCTTTGGTATGGAGTCCTCCATACTAAAGGATATTAGTGTGGGACCCCATACCAATATCTTGATTTATTCATGTATTTTCTTCCTCTACAAAATGCTGTGCTGTAGATCAGTGACGGCAGATTTCAATTCTTCTTGGGGGGCAAGGTTCTCAAGTCGGGTATAATTAAATAGTTATTGGTAGGTACCTGCTCACTGCGTAGATCGAAAATAACAGGTGGTTTTATAATGGCGTCAAAATATTTGCACACACGATGTATATGAAAATCAAGCAGCCTAATAATGCGCAAACAATTGAAAGTAAGTTATGCGTGAGAATATCTAAAGCTCCGTCACGTGAGGAACTACAGCTGTTCCGCTACCTACCGCCTAGTGGGTCAGCCGCCCTGTATTTTAGTGAAGTACCTCGCACTACGTGCATGAAAGCTGTGGCAACATGTATTTGGCGATCACATCTTCCTTCACTTCTTGGGCCAAACTTATCCCAAAGAACTGGTGGAGTTTTCGTGCTGAAGTGCACATCTTCTCGCGTTAGCCTTGCAACAGCACAAATGTTCAAAACTGCGGCCCACTGCTTGTAATCCCGATTTATCAACTAAATTTGTACCTTTTATACCATGAAAACTGTTGACCAAGGTGAGGCGTGAGATGACTGTGTAGGACCTTTACGTGCCGTGCAATTGCACGAGACGGACTAATGACCTTTGCTTCTAAGATTTTTGCGCCTTATTGTTGTTGCAGTTCAGTGGAAGGGAGCTTTTTATTACTTTAACCCAAACGACCTCCGGATGGAAACAGCGGGGGTAGTCCAAAGATCATCATGTGAAGGAAAATTACTGTTTACACACGAAAACTTGCAAAGAGAAGGCGATCAGGGTGTCTACACGGAGTCGCGATCAACAGAGGAAAAGATGCTCTGAAATAAGACACTTTTGAAGGATAAATTCCTAAAAAATAGAGAAAGGGCTCAGCTGCAGACAAAAGCCTTAAAATTTGCAGCCTTTATACTCCATTAGTGAATAACTCACGTGGCTCTTTCTCGAAAATACTCGGAATTGCTCGGAATGTCACGAGCAGCTGACCTTTCTGATAGTTCTGCTAATTTTCTCATGCATGCCCATTATTCATTGCTGCAGAAGACGAGCAGAAGAAATGAGAAAAAAAACGCATTTTACAGAACTGAGTCCCCAGGTTTAGACATTTTAGGGAAACGGGGCTCCAGTTTTGGACATTTCAGAGAATGGCTCTTTCACTTCCTTAGATCTACTCCCGATTCCTTATTATTGTTTCTGTTCATATGCTTTTCCCGGCGAGCCAGGACGGTGAGAACCGTCTCAGCGCTTGAGCAACAAGCTTTTGAAACGTGGTCGGCTTCAGAGGCGCAGAGTCGTTCGCGGTCGCCGAGCGAGCTGCCGTCGCCCGGAGGCTCGCGATGACGTCACAGCGGCCTCGCTGTTCGAGGCGCTGTCATCGTCGCGTGGGAACAGCAGGTCCCGCGGACTGGCCCAAGAGCCGCGAAATCTGCGAGTCGGTCCGAGAACCGCGACGGCCACGTCGGGCGGCCCGGGCCGGCCAGGAGGCGGGGAGCGGCGGCGGACGGTGCCGCCGGAGAGCGAGTGGTCCCTTCATTTGCCGTGGTCTCCGGAAACGTGCGTCCGTTTATTGCAATTCATTCTGTTTGTTTTGAACAATCGTCAACGGCGACATCATGTGTTCGTTTGCAGGGACGTGTGTGTGTGTGTATTTATATTTCGTCGTTAACCCTCACACTGACGGGCTTCCGCGCCACAGTAAAACTGACCAGAGGGTAGGGGGGAAAGTTCCTGTCCCCTGTTATCTTCTCATTGGAACGGATTAGAGACACGAGTGAAAGGGCATTCCGTAGTCCGAACCTTCTTAAGAAGATGTGCTACGTCATTTTTATATGTGGGGTCAAGGCCAGGGACATATTAGGTCATCCCACATTTCCCCTACTTTGCATCTAGCAGGCCCAAAAATCGTTTCCTATTGTTTCAAACTCAGATACGTTTGTATTATCTATGCATCTAAGATGATGCAGTCAGTAAACGGATAAATGTATATGATGTCTGACATAGATCAACTGAGACCATCAGATCAGTTTTCCTTACGCTTGAAAGAGCTTCCTGGTTAATGGCTTGTGACTAAACGCAGAACTTGTGTCAGCGATTTTGGAATGCCTTAGTCTGACCGGCCCGAATTAAAAGCTGCCCAGGTCAGCTAGGTCATCGACACAGGTCGATGTAACGCTGAATATTCCATTTACAGCTGAAACAGCTGGGAAGATGTGAAAAGTTCTAGGTGAAAACCGGAAAATTATCACTAAAATGATCACTGGCAAGGACCCTAGCGAAAAGTCAACCAACGTCAGTGAACTGTGATGACCTCAGGGCTGGAAAAAAAGCAGTTTGTAGGCAGGGCGGCTGGAATGACATAACAAGTTGACAAAACCGAAAAAACAATACTGGAACGTTTTTATCAAAATTCCAGAACTGGAGGACAGCTTAGGTCAGTGACCTACTGTGACTTCTAGACTCAAAATGCCATTTGCAAGTGAGGTGGCTGGACGGATGTGAAAAATTGGCGAAACTAAAGAAAAGACCGCTACTCTATCGCTTATTACCGCATTTGCAGGCCTAAAGGTCGACCCAGGTCATCTCCCACTCCCAAATCAGAATTCAGGACCAGGAGGTGGTAATCTTGGTATACAAGCCAGGAGAACACCACTCACTGCCATAAAAGAACTTATCACTGCTCAATGCTGCATTAATAGACGTTTTAAGCTACCATGACCTAACTAAAGGACCTCGAAGTCATTGACCTGGCATGCCTCATATCTAAATTTTTCAGGATATGTATGGAATTGATAAAAGAAAAGGCATTGCACGTTTCAGAAGGCCAACTCGTTTGGATAGGAAGTTATTTTACAAAAGGTCGTGAAAGGGGAGGGAGGCAGATACCTCTCCCACCGTCTCGTCATTGCGAAGGTTTACCCGGCACTACCTGATGTATTTTTGTGCCCACGACTGCCTGGGTCAAAGATGTCAAAAATGGCACTCCCTCTTATCTCAAGATTTAACCGTCGGATCTGGACCGGTCTACCACCAATCGATAGTCCTGAGTCTTGCAATTCAGAAAATACTATGTTAGCTCTGGTCACATTACTGATGACGTCACAGGCCATGTAAAACGCATAAATCATCGTCGGAGGAACTGGCACCGGTTCGTACATTTAGAGCCTTCAACTGGATATCAAACGAAAGGTCAGGATCTTTTGCCTCAGAAGGATTTCAAAATGTTTAAAAGGTGTCGGGTCAAGGTCAGCCTAAGCCAGGCGAAATATTCGTATTACTTTATACTCCAAAGATCGATGCTTACTCCGATCCGTTTTGATCCTCGTGAGAAGGACGGAGTAAAAGCTTCTGATGATCAGTTTTGCATTACATGGTTTCATGCAGTCAAAGTCAGTATAGGTCAGGTCAGATAAGGTTGCATAATTCTTCCTTCGGCTGCCTTTAATCGTCCATTCACGACATCAAATCACAAAACCATCCGCAGAAATCATTCACGGAAAACCGACGGGGTGCCCTATTTGGATTCCCCCCACGAGGCCGAGTTAACGGGGAGCGTCCCCCCTCCTGACAGGGATGTTGCGCTGCTGGTAGAAATAGTCGGACATGTCTTTTGTTTAGTTTCTCACTGCACTTTTCTTGCCAATTGACAGTTGCCTCTGTAACTGTGGTGCAATGTGCAGCCTTCTGTCTTCATTTTAACCCTATTCCCGGAGGGCTAGACGGTATGGTCGATTCCCGGCGGGGGGGCGGATTCGGCCCCCCCTGAGATCTCAAGAACTACTTGTCCGATTTCATCGTAACAAACGGCAATCGATTTACCGTCACGTGAACTACATTATTATCAAAAGAAATTTTCAAAATTTCGAAATTTGTGGATACAGGGGGGCAAAAATGTCAAAATGGGGGGGTACTTTTGGACTTCTTATAACTCCGTTGTTTATGGACCGATTTCGATGAAATTGGCATGAATCGAGAGATTATGAATCGGGTTTTTACCACGGGTCCGCAAATCTGAAATTTTGAGAAAATTCATGGGCGTTCACAGGGTTTAAAAATAGGAGGATTAGTCTCCTAACAGCTGAATGAACAAAAGAGGCAAACACCCTTTTTTGGTTTCTGCTAGTCATTTTATACTAAAGAAGTACAAATCGCATTACAATGTTTGTATAATGTTAGCATAGGCGGTGCCAAGGACATGAAAAAGGGGGAACTGTCATGGTCACACGTTTCTCAGATCAACTTGTGACCTTTGACCTTAAACGACCTCCAGTGACCTTGAGGTCACTTTGAATGATCTCGTGTGCATTTAATGTTATCTGTAAACGTTTTCAATCATTTGAATTCACTCTATTTCATAAATTTTATTTCATGGCTATGGCGATAACGCGCACTAACATTTTAGGTCATAGCTCCGTGACCCGACCTGATATCAAGCTGAAAAATGGTACACAAGTAGAGGGCACCCTTATACATGACATATGTTCCGGGTTTGGCATTTGAAAAAACGGCGCCGACATTTCAGCGAGAAAACAAATTTTGGCTTTTGACCTTGACCTGACCTTGTAAAATGATCTCAGATAAACAACATTACATCTGCACATTTCTCAACTATTTAGCTATACATCCATGTAAAGTTTTAAGTTCTAGCTTTAAAACTCTGTTTTTTGGCAGACATTTTCCTTTTACCCTGAACATGGCCAAAAATGGCATGAGGTTCCTCCCAAAAATGTTGCCTGACTCCGCCCCTGAGCAAAATAGAATTGTGAAATTTTGTCACAGCACGTAGAAGGAATAGCTAGGAAAAGTCACCAAGTTTCGTGAGGCTGCGTTAAAAAGCCTGGAATTAGCAAGCAAAAAACCCAAGGGGGGGCGGATTCCGCCCCCCCTGCCGGGAATAGGGTTAAACATGATACAAATACGTCAGAAGGCAGCGACGCGTTTCAGATTCAGTGACAGTGGCACATTAGGCATGAGTTTGTGCAAGGACCGTGTTCCAGTTAATAAAAATCATTTCATTTTGAAACGTGGCTTTAGTGAACAGCACCGCAACATACATATAATAGCCGTCCTATTCCACCTCGTATTGTCCTATTAGAACGTTGCATTCGAACTCAATTCTGTTCAGTGCGAATAATGAGTCAAATGAGGAATTCACATCGATTCATCACGAACATCATCTTCATATTCATTCAGACTTTTCCTCTTCATCTCTGTGGTGTCCAAACACAAAACACAAAATCCTTAAGCATCAAATCGCGCCATACACATCATTCTGCTTGAAAAGAGACTGAATGCGTGAAAGCGCTGTAACGACTTCTAAGAGGAATTAGCATTCGTTTGGACTAGTGACGTAAAATGAACACTTTTGCCGATGTCCCATTTTTGTTTGCATGATAAGAGGATGATTAAAATAAATTAAATAAAAATGCATGTAGCCAGTTACCCGAATAGGAAACAATGAACGTTTCATTGAGTGGATCTAAGCTGCGGTGCGAGCTTGTGAGCACGGCAGCTTAAGTTACGTACTCACGGGATTTCCTTTCTGTGGCCTTCAGGCCGTATAGGTCAAAAGGTTGTCCACCTAGGCTGGACTTTTGTTTTATCTAGCAGGATTTTCTCCGTTTTGTGCTCATGTACTATGTAAGAATTCATTATACAAGCCTCGTTTTTACCATTGTTTGACATGCCGTTCTGTTCAAAGCGTGAAAAGTCTATGGATGCAGGGCAGCTAGCGTCTTACACGATGGTTACCTACTACCATATCAGCTTCCATTGTTTTATCATGATGAATGGGCTTTGCCGCTGTTTCACGTGCTATATTCATTGCATTTTGGCATCTTGGCATCTTGGCATCTTCCTTTTCTTTTTGGACTTTCAAGTCTCGCCTTTTAAACAAGAAGAAGAAAAGAGATACAGAAGCCAGAAATGCTTTTTCTCACTGTCCACAGAACATAAAGGTTGTCAAAGCTATTGTCAGACAGCTTGACTAGCTGTTCGACACTGTAACAGAAACACTTGAAACCTGCTTGGTGATGGCTGTTTTGTTGCCGAACTGAATTTTGTTGCATGGCTTGTTTGCAGATTCACGGCAAATAAACTTCTCCAGTCGTTGGCGACTATTGTTGGACTCAAAGGGACTTCAGCTTGTGCAATACGCAAAATTGAGTTTTGGGCTTTCGTTCGCAATCTTTAAAAATAAATAATTGGGAGCTCCTATGCTGTCAGCGTCAATATCCTTCCTGTGCAAAGAACAAGGACGGTGTCTGAAGACAAGAGACTAAAAATACGACTAGAAAAGAAAGGCAACAGCTCTTCAGTGTCAGCCACATGCTTTCAAAACCTGCAAGCACATCCTGCACTCTAAGCAAGGGTCGAGAGCCGGGAAGAATCCTCACAAGCAGACTGGACACGGCCGGGGGACCCGCCCCCGGCCGCTGCACGAGGGTGGAGCCAGCCTCCGGCCGGCCGGCCGGAGGGGGGGGGGGGGTGGAGCGGCGGTGAAAGTGGCCGCGGCGGCCGGCGCCGCTCCAGTCTCCCCGCGTAGCGCGGCCGTGAAGGTGCCAGAGCGGAGCGCCGACAGAGCAGACGCCAGCTGAGCGCAGACGGAACGCGCCGCCGCCGAGCCGGGCCGCGCCGCCCAGCATGAGGCTGCCCAAGGTGAGCTGCCGTCCCCCACTCCGGAGCGCCACGGCTGGCAATGGGCCGCGCAGCGGAGAGGCAGGCCCTGCGACACTCCGCCACGCTGCTGTGTGGAAGGTCGCGAGGTGAATGTCCGGACAGCTTTAAAAACGTTCGGAGAAATTTACGCTTTCCACGTCATGCAGACCATGGCAAACCTTCATTTGTCATGGTCTCCATGATTTGGTTTTACTTTTGCGCGTAATGTGCGTTTTCTTCATAAGACGCCTATGCAGAGTCTAGACCTTTATAGGAGACAGGTCCAGTGCTGATATACCCAGGACTGGCCAGGCTTTTGTGTAGCCCCTCCGAGCAGGTTATGCAAATGTTTGCAGCGCCCAGCTTTGGCTCCGGCATGCCCCAAGCTTGGGTTAAGCAGACATAGCGTTGACAAGATTATGACATCAGTAGTCGGCTTACCAGAACACGCTACCCGGGCGAGCCAACAAAAACGAGTTCGCTGATTTTATTTTTGTCACTGCCCAGCGCCTAAATGTTTGATGTCGTTGTCGGATGATGTTTTAGAATGATATAAACCCACTCCATTAGAGTTTCACTGGATGTTCAGGTAGTGAAAAGTCCCACTTAATCTCCGAAGATCTATCAGCGTTCCTCGCGGTACTATTTTGCGGTTGCCATGGTTACCAGCGGACGTGTCGAAGCGCTGGAGGGCGTGGCCGGTAAAATATGCAGACAGGAAATGAAAGTTTGAGCGATGACGGCTGCCCACGGCTGGGCGGCGGCGGTCTGCGCCGAAACTCACAGCAGATCCTCCTTTCGCGAGAGATCTGTCCGGTCGCCCTCAGGCACTGAGAACAGCCGAACCGGACTGGAGGGCTCTGAGACGAATTGGTGATCGCCTAGAGTGCTCTCGGGAACCAAGAATCCCTTGAAGTATAATGATTTTTTTGTAAACATCGGATTTTGAAAGGCCTGTTTGCTGGCTATATTACGATTTCGGCGTCTTTCTTTTTCCCATGACTTCACCCAGAAAGTTAGGCCTCCTTTGTTTCCCCTGCGATCTCTGAACTGGTTTTTCGAAAGGGTGGCTGACTGCTGTTGATCATTTACAAACTGTGCTCTTCTCCTAAAGCATCCTATCAGTTTCCTGTCTGACTCGTCCTTTCCTCTGCGTATTTGACGTATTTCTGTACCCATTACGTTTATTCCGGGTTTCCTGATTACTCCATAGTTGTCCGTGTCCTGTTCCTGCCTTATTGCTACCTTGACTAGCTGCTCCGGCGCGTATGCAGTCAGTGTCCTGTGATCGCCCCGACCGGCACCTCCCACCGTCCGTACTCTGTCGACATCGTGCCCCGACCCCGGGCGCCCTCGCCGGCCTCTCTGTCCGGATTAAATCGCTGCCCGGGCTAGACGTCCACTGGCGTCTGATCTCCCGCGGCCGGCGAAAGTCGGCCCGACCGACGCAGGCGGTTCTCTCGATTCCCGGCGGCCGCTTCGGCCCGGACCGGGGTAGTGGGGTAGTGGGTCCGGAACTAGAGGTCCAGGGTAGCGGATCCGCAACTAGAGGTCCAGGATAGCGGATCCGGAACTAGAGGTCCAGGGTAGCGGTTCCGGAACTAGAGGTCCAGGGTAGCGGGTCCGGGTGTGGAGGCCCGAGATAGTGGGTCTGGGGATGGGGGTCCAGGGTTATGGGTCCGGGGTAGTGGCTATAGGGCTGGAGGCGCGTTGTGATGGGTCCGGGGTAGTGGGTCGGGGAATGGAGGACCGGGGTAGTTGGTCGGGGGGACTGCATGGAGATGTCCAGAGAACCCGGCCGGGGACCAACGCTGACGCAGCCGGGAGATTCTCATGGTGGCTTTAGAGCTCACGTGACTGGAAAGTGTGCGACGCGTACTACGTCACTAACGGATAATCTTTTCTGAACTATTTTGTAAGTCTTGGTTTTGATCCTGGTCTTTGAAGACTTCTACATACACCAGAATGAAACTTTTATTTGAAAAGTAGAAGGATTGTGGTCATTGTCTCTCCGTATAGATAGTCAATAGGCTGTCCTCTGTGGTCAACATAGCCATTGTCACCGTTCCCCTTGATCAAAAATATTCACTAACAATGGATGAAACTCGTCAATCAAAACTAATGGCACGGCCTCGCTCAGAAATGTGAAAGCAAGTGCAAAACAAACATATACTTTAGTTAAACCGGGACCACCTGGCGTTTTTTATACACGCGACCGCCTGGTGGTGTCAAAATGGGCACCCCCTGGCATCTCAGGGTCCAGCCGTCGGATATCGGATCGATAGTCCAAGATTCAGAAAATGTTGTTAGCCCCGGTCACATGACTGATGACGTCACAGGTCACGCAAAGCGCATGATACGACGTCGAAAAAAGTGACACAGGCTCCGACATACAAGTGGCAATATTGGTCTTAAAGACTTCAACTGGTTGTCAAACAAAAGGCCACGATCTTCTGCGTCAAAAACATGCCAAAATGTAAAAAAAGTCAGGTCAAAGTCAGCCTAGATTACGTAAAATATTGGTCTTACTTTATATGCCAAAGATCGATACTTACTCGCGGCCGTTTTAATCCACGTGACAAAAAGAACGGATGTGAAAGCTTCCGGTGATCAGTTTTGCATTACCTGTTTTTCATCCAGTCAGGGTCATTCTGGGTCAGGTAAGATAAGGTTGCATTATTCTTCCTGACAAACAGCAATAGTTACTCGCTGGAATTCTCAGTTGTGTCAAGTGCAGAAGTGAAATGACATCTCGTGATAAATAAATCTGCTTTGTCTGATCCTTATCGGGTCAAGGACAAGCCAGGTCAGGACAGATAATCATGTTTCGTTTTCTGAGTAGGGGCAATAATTGATCTCTGCTGCTGCTGAACGATCTTCCACAGAAAATGTTGTATTTCACTTTGTTTTGACGTCAGCCTTTGACATGACCCGCCATGACCGCACGTTGTATTTGAGTTTTTCTACATTTGCTCTTCTGTTTTGGACGATGGGAGAGTCAGCGGCAACCACTTCTATTACCCACAATGCATATCAGTTCAAGCGTCCCCATAGACATGACCTAGCATGACCTCTAATGTTGACGTGTCACGGTTTTTTATCATTTTGGGGACCGTGTCCTATGTAAATCCAAATAATCCACGCATTATATTCGCGACCATTATAAAGAAAACAAAGCATGTTCGCGCCACCGACCGAAGGGGCGAAAACATACATGCAAGGGTTCACTTATGACGCCATATCTCAATACCTTGACCTAGCATGGAAACGATTTTGGTGTCAAGATATGTGAAATTGATTGGTCAACAGGTACTGAAAGTTTAGTTGGGTTCTTCAAACGGCTAAAAAGTTATTCACGAAAAACCAAGGGGTGCCCTGTTTGACACACACACACACCCAGGCGGTGCCGGTTTAATAGCAGAACGGCCACTTGTAAAGATAGCACAGTGCTAACCCGCGTTGCTCAAGGTTGTGAAATTATTATCCGGAGAAGTGACTGATTGGACATTAAAATCAAATTCCCTTACCCAAATTTCTGTTTATTGCCTCCTTCACTATTCAAGAGTCAATGTTTGGCCGCGTTCTGGGCCTTCCCAGCAGGGTATCTAGGCTGACACTCCGCCACCACAGACGACGGACGGCCCCGCGTCTCGTTCTGACTTCACTTCACGCCAGAGTCGGCACCGCCGCCGGCCCGGCGCGCCGGCCGGACGCTCGCCTTTTAACCCCGCTAGCTTTCTATGCAGCGCCGCAGTCTCGGCCGGTGCTACCTTTCTGTTCTGCTCTACAGTCTCCGTATTCAACAGTTTTGGTGCGGCGCCGACATTGCTTTGGCTATTCGCGCCTGGCGCCAGAATTATGCCGTGAAATCTTGAGCGCAACTGGGAAACGTTTCCAGCTTTCGGCAGGTGAGGAAGTCTGCGGCACCGATTTTTTTCCACAGGAGTCGCTAACATGCTGAAGGAAGTCGTGATGTTATTGATGATAGATGAGTCATTGTTTGTTGGTAATTGTTCTCCGTGTCACATGATATTTAAAATCACTGTTGATCTCATCAATGAAGCATCTGAATAAGCACCCAAGTTGTCAGGAACGCTAACAAACGTTTTGTTAATTACGTAAATGCAACGAGGCGAATGATGAACGTTCAAAAATGACAGCAATCATTGCCTTAATGACTGCAACACCCAAATGGCAGCACACGTCCATACTGTATCTGCGTTCCTATTTTATCCAAGGGTGGCCATTGTCAGAATGCTAGCAAGAGAATTTGAACAGGTCAAAAGGAGTTCACGCGCATTAGAGCCTGTTCCTAATAACGGCGTCCGGTGTCGTGAGGCTTTTGGCCGGTGAAGAGGAAATACAATAGCGAGGGCGAGAAACTTGCCCGCAGCATGACGCCGAGCTGGGTGTAATGCCCTCCTGGCCCCTGCTGCGACTAATGATGAATTAACTGGCGATTGAGGTCGTTCGGTGCTCAGGCGCGCTGTGAACAAGGCAGCGACGCCTCGTTTTAGGGCGGCTTATGGCTCGCGTCGTGATCATTGATTACATACAAAGATCCCGCGTATTTGTTGATGGCTGTGCTGCTGGGTAGACATTGCTGCGTTTGAAGTGTACTTGACCTGTCCTGTGATTAATGAAACTGGAGTGAAATTTAGGTTGAGGCGATGGATTACTTCCATGCAGTATGAAAACTGAACTTGCATTTTTTTGACTCGAGGGAGATGCCAGACAAACATGCTTGATTTGCACCGCGTTTATATCGGAACGCCATGATTGGTGGATCGGTCCTCGTGATCATCATCTGCATCTGTGCCGAATAAGCGCCGCAGACGATTCGGCATCCCTTTAACTCTAATTTTCCATTGAAGAAAGCTGCCCAACTAGCTTCCAGACCCACTCTCAGGCGCGCGAAGAATCCGACCATACTGCAAGATCGAAATCTGCATCGCCTAAATTCCCTGACTCACCAATGTCTCCCTGCAGTTCATGGCTGCATTTCCCAGCGACGGCGGCTGTGACGTCACATAAGGGAATGCCGGCGGGAAAGACGCGCCTCCGCTCTGCGGGTGTCGTTGTTTCGCCTGCGGTTTCACCTCCGGGCGGGGGGTAGTGCCCGTCGTCTCCGTGATGTGCATCACGCCGTTCTCTAACCTCACCGGTCCGGATTCCCCCGAGTGGAAAGTGCCCTCTGCGGCGTCAGGGGCGGCCGGAAGTGAGGCGCTGAAGATGACCCTGACTGCAGGCCAGACACAAAGGTCTTCTTTGACTCTGGCAATTTTCGGTCACAGAGAACAGAGGTCGTCCTTCGGCGCCGTGGATATTTTCTGGATGGCTGCAGTAATGCTTCTTTTTTCGGCAGTCTTTTGGGACGCCTGTACTGAAGACAGTTGTAGAAATATTAATATGGTATAGAACGTGCATTATCGAACAACAGTATGATTTACTTGCACGAAATTATGCAACACAACTAAACCCTCCTGAAGTACACTGTGAAAAATTTTCAATCGGCCTAAAGTTATGATTTTAGGCCGGCCTTAAAGTTATCATTTGCTATCACTTTTATCCACTTTCAGTCACAAAGGTATCAATGAAGACGTAAATCAACGTCGTAGATGGTTGTAACTTATCGGTGTTCATGTTTCGGTTCCATTTCGGTTCTTTTGCTTTTGCCATAGCTCAAGAAAATGTTCCATTTATTTTGTCTATGACATAAAGCATTTACTTTCACGGCATACTGCCTGGAATTTCCACGAAGTACGCAGCATTGCTCAATGACGGTCTTTACCCGATAGCGCCGTATTTACGAAAATTCTGGGAATCCGCATTTTTAGCGTTCTGCGTCACAGCAGAAGACCGCAGTGGCGGCAGACGGCGGTACCAGGCGGCGCGCCGCTGGGGGTAGGGGAGGGGCAGAGGTCGGGATAGCAGCCGGTAGTACCAAGGCCACGCCGACACCGATCCCAGCCGCCGGTCGCCCCCACGCCTCTGCCTCCGGGGCGGCCGCTTCGCCAGCGTCCGCCGAAGTGCCGCAGAAACTCGTTTTTCGAGACTGGCACCGCGCTGGCTAGAAAAGCGGATGGCACGCGATGAAGGACGAGGAATGGCAATCGTTTGACGTTTTGTTTCGTCACTTTTAAGGCCGCGGTGCCTTGAACACGTTACTTTCGATAATGACGTGAGGAAAGCAATCTGAAGTAGAGTGAATTTTTACTTGCAATGGCGTTACTGATATTCCTCGCATGTGCGCTAACAACGACGTCGCCGGGCAGAGCATCAAATAGTTATGGAATTTTTTGCAGGGAGTTTGTCAAAATAATATGTCATAGTCATAAAATAGTAGATAGTCATAAAATAGTACATAGTCATAAAATAGCACTCGTCATAGTTTGTCATAAAATAGTCATCTAAAATTACAGAAACCATAAAATCGTTTTGAGACATGCAGAATGTCTAAGGGAACAGAGCATTGTTACTATAAATCTTTGTTACTGTGACGATTTAAGCAAAGAATTGCAGCTATGCCTTATATGAGGACGAAAACCTGTGCCATGCAAAGTGTATAGTGATGAATGCACCATTGGTCTCACAGATGATCACAGATGGTCAGATGATCAGACACCAAGTGATCCACTTCACGTCAAGGGCATCTTCTACGCATGGTAATGACCGATTTCCTACGTCCTAAAACCTGCTGGTAGCAAGAAGATTTGATTTTATCACGGAGTCTGTGGAAGTTGGAGGCCTCATTGCCTTCACACCTATCTGATAGCCTCAACGTGCAAGGAAATGATTCAAAAGATGGGCCAAGGTGTACGATAAGCGCCACTTGTTCTGCCCGTGGTAAAAGCAGGTTCAGAACGATTAAGGTGACCCATGGCTGCCAAATATCACGCTTGGCAAAATCAAGAGGGGTCGAAATCCTTTGAACAGCCATAGCCTAACTCTGGATAACGAAATTTAAAGGAGCCTCATTTTCATGGCGTCTTCGTCTAACCGCAGCTTGTTCAGACGTCACTGTCTAACCGCAGCCTGTTCAGACATTGACGGTCAAATGCAGGTCTAAACGGTTTGCCCATGTTCACCGTCTGAAATGACCTCTGCGCGCCGTTCCCCACGCTACCTCGACGGCCCGGAGGGGGGGGGGCGGACCTGTTGCCAGCAGTTGGTCTGGTGGCCAGGTCCAGCCAGTTCCGGTCTTGGCAAGCTCTTTCAGGCCGGGTTTTTGCCGCGCTGGCTTTTTCCCGGAACAGAAGCCGCCCCCCCCCCCCCCCCCCGCCTCCCTCCTTGGCGACATTGGCCGTTTCATGTGACCCTCGTCGGAGGTGGGGTGTTTTCGGATAGCTACCCGGTAATGCGAAAAGGACATCCCTGAAGAATCTGGGCGTGAAGGCCTCCCGCTGGTTTAATAGACGGCTGGTCTTGGAACTCCAAATAGCTGGTAAAAAGATCGGTCATGCGAATGGCGGGCGGGTACTTGTAAATGCAGGAAGCCGGACGCGAGGGCATGAGCTAAGTGACCTTCGGATATCACGTCCTTCGTGAAATGAACATCAAATGGACATTGAGCTCCAAAGCAGAAGTGATAATGACGTTATGACGGCCGTCTTCATAGTTGGATTGAACATTAACATAGCACATGGATATGTCACACGTGTCACTGGCATATGCTACCGGTGTGATAGGTGGTCGGTATTTTGAGGGACAGTAATTTTTACGCTAAACGTGACTCACCAACAGTGCACGCTAGCTCACTGCGGTCATCAAACTTTGTCGCAAATCTAACGTCGGTGGTTACATATGCTGACATGAGCCTATTCGAAAGACCACAATGAACATATCACGACAAGGTACTTGATCAGAAAGCATACATCCTATCTTGGCCGTTTCATTCGAAAAATACTTTGCTAAACGTCTTCTTCCGTCAAACACAGGGAAAACCTCTGCCATAAGGACTGCGCATCTTTCTAAGCCTGCTTTGGGAACGTCTTTTTTATGTTGCCGCGGAGCTGGCGACTAGAAACACCCTGATTTCTTATTCCATGGGCGTCGCAGCCGAGATAACCAGGATAACAGCGATCCCACAACCGTAGTCTGACACCTTGTCGTCGCCTTGGTAACAGTCGCGTCGACGATACCTCCATCGTCGCCTCAGTCGAATCACTGGAGTCCAGACGAAATCAGGATCAACCATGCTCGGTTACTGGCTGAGGAAGAGCTCACAGCGGTCCCAGCTGGCGCTGTTTCCTTTCGAGGGTGTCCGGTGTCCGGACGCTGTAACCGATCTGGCCAGTATTCTCTCCACCTTCGACCTCCTCAGACGGTGCCTCGTGACCTTCTGACCTTGCCGAAGGTCGTCGGCCTTGGGTTTGACAGCATAGGCTGTCCCAGGTGACCTGAAGGTCACTCAGATCCTGGATAGACTCAAGAATGGAGGACAAAAAGATCAAGGGTCGGCCGGTGATGGATGTAAAAACTGGTATCCACGCGACAAAAAATGGCAAGAGCCGTAAATATATTCAACTGGCAGCACATTGACAACACAGATGGTTTCCTTCATTGTTGGCTTTTGAACAAAAGCATGCGCTTTGTGAATCATTCATTTGGGAAGTAACTGGCGCTGTATGATGGTAAAATCAGAATGAAAAAGACAGTGGCACCCTGCAAAAATTAAAAAAAAAATGAAGCACACTACGTTCGAATCCGTATTTATAAAGCACCTGCTTGCTGCGACTGCCATATGGCAGCTTACGTAACACTGCCGGCGGAGCGGTGGCAGCCGCAGGGTCTCACGGTGCCGTCGAGCGGGCGTGTGCCAACAAGTCACCGCGCACTCCTCCGGTGTGAAAACCACCTCCGGCAGGCGTCGCTGGCGCAACCGGACCGTGCCCTGCGGGCAGACAGCTGCGCCGGCCGGCGGCGTCAGCTGACCGGGCGTCGCCGTTGTTCGTCGCTCAGCGGCGCGCGTTTTGCAACCGTCGGCCGCCGACCGGCCGGGCGCGTGGCGGAGTCGCAGACTGGGCGTCTCTTCAGTCTGGTCGCGGCCGCGGCGGAGGCGGGGCGGGGGCGAGGCGGTAGGCCGTCGGCGCCCGGCCGGCCGTCGCGTCGGACGGAATCGGTGTCAGTAGCGCCGGCCGAGCCCGGCCGACCGGAACGAGCGGCCTTGTTCGGATGACGCGCCGCCGGACCTACCTGGGTCGAGAGCCGGACCTGGTGACGAGGAGACGATAAACCACCGCCGAGTGACCGCACGCTGAAACGCCGGGCGTGGGGTGCTTTTCTTTTATGTGCCACTGAAATACCTTCTCCGCCAAAACGTTTGCATTTTTTAATGCAAATTCAGCATTGAAACATACGATCGCGCCCCTTATTATAATCAATACGACACAAATGAGCTACGAATAAAACATATGTTTTGTTCCTATCTTCAAACGGTAGTCGACCGGCCACACCAGCAGGCCTTGCTCGCATAGCGATGGATTTGCAAGGTCTGATCATTTGAATGCCACGGAGGCGGCCGTCTCAGTGCATCAGGTATCTGAGACAGATTATGATGTGAATGCTCAAAAAAAAAGACGAAAGGTCTCTGCAATGAGCAGAAGTTGGTAAAACGCGTTAAAACGGTAACTGACCTGGTGATCAATGGAGATGCCTATCTTGAATGCCGTTTTAAATGTACATCCTGTTGGTGCTCAGTCGAAAACAGGGGTGCCTAAACAACACAGGTTCCGCTGAGATTTTGTCCTAACCTGCCACTAATCCCCGTCTGGATGGGCAGCATTGACAGTGGGCGTTACACCAGTAAGTCTTTTGGCCTCGTAGCGATACCGAAAATCCGGTTTCCCACGTGTAGTGTTGCGCAAGGTAATGCTAGTAGCAACATTAGGTTATCGGTCCGTTATTCGATCGCTGTCAGGTGGTTATGAGAAAGGCTTATTTACCTGATAGCCATTGCTGATCGCGACCCACGTCCACAAGGTGAAAGTCTGATACATTACATGATAAAGAGAAACTGACGTGTGTTGTGCCTGTTGTCGATCAGGAAAGCTTATTGAAGTTCTGATTTTTATGCTTGCGCTTGGTGGGTTTACTTCGTGACCTGCTTTTTATGTCGAATAATATTTCATTTCTAAATTCGCAAACATTTTCGGACAGGCAATGTAGCATCAGAGCGGAATTCAACGTCACCTCATTACGGGTCATAAGGGTCACACTTAAGTCACGAGCTCCGGAGATCAGTTTGTCAGCGTCACATGTCTTGTTCTTCGATTTCCGCCGATCTTTTACTTATGTTTGTCGTTCCTTCTTTCTACGATCTTTAGAATTAGTAGCCTAGCAACACTTCCCTTTTGCTCCCTTTTACTCTGTCCTCGTCCCCCCCCTCTATCTCCCTTCCGTCTCCTCCTTTATCTCCCTGTCTGTGTTTCTCTCCCCTCTCTCCTTCCCTTTCCATTTCTCCTTCACCTCTCTCCCATCTCTCCCCCTTTTACCCTCCTCCTCTCTATCTTCCGCTCCCTCCTCCTCTGACGGCGGCGGTGGCCGGCCGGGAGCTGGCAGCCGGCCTCAGCCCAGCCGTCCGGCCGACCCCGACACCGGGCTCCTGCCGCTCCTTCTCCGGACCGGCCGGCGGCGGCGGCGGCTCAGAGAAAGTGGACCCGGCCGCGGCCTAGCGGGCCGCCGCCAGCCGCCGCCGCCACGGCCGCCCGCCGACGTTCAAACCGGCCCGGTCAGCCCAACCCGGCCACACGGTACTTTCCATCTCGTTCGGAAGCGTGCCGGTCGGCGCGCGCGCGTTACTGTCGGAAGCCGGGACGGGCAGGCGCCGGAAGCTGGTGATGTCATGCCCGGAGAGCGATGCCACCGCGGTGGAACAAGGCGGAAGTAATCGCTGTTACGCCGCGAGCTAGGCTCTGCTGTGCCCTCTGAAGCTTGTTGACGGGAGAAATGTATCGAAGTATGGTCGGCACAGAGTACGTTCTTCGTCGGATTGACGTATCACGGACTTTGGAAGATGCCAGATATCCCTAAACGTTCGGAATTATGATTCTTACGCCTTTGCGTGCTTTTTCTCGAGTTACGCTGATATGGAGAAGAGCTTTGACAGGAATAAGACATCAGCCTGACAGTGCCAAGAAATAAAAACTGCCAGAAAGAAGAGCTTTCGTTGAGGAGAAAAACGAAACAGCTTCATCCGAGGCTCTCCGCTGATAGCTTCTCACAATGGGCCTCTTGTCGGCCTCACAAGTAAAAAGAGTTCGTCTGCCTGCATCTGTCTGCATCTGTCTGCATCCCATTGGCACACATGGCCAGCTGATGTTGTTGGCAGATGGTAGTGTTTTCACTTTCGCATCTTTGTCCGATGGAACGAGACTTAAACGGCTAAACATCCATTCTGCAAATCGCTCTACTCCAAACAATGCCGAGTAGTTGCGACAGAACTGAATCAAAAGACAGCAATGGCTATCAAACTACACTTTTGTCGCGGCCAGCTTATGTTAACAAGCTTGGTTCGTCAAAAACTGTCGTATCCTCATCTTTCTGATAAACCTTATGTCATGGCATTGTCAAGTGTCATGGCATGAACAAGTATCCGCATTCCATTTGGACTTTGCTGTTTTTACGCGTCATTCAAGTAGAAATAGATTTCATATAAAAATACATGATGATATGGAAAGTTTAGCCGTTATGTGAAAGCATTTCCAGCGTGTTCAACTGACGTGACCGACCGGCGGGTGCATTCAGATTCCCAGTTGATCAAAGGCAGAGATCCCGTGCCACGTGAACCGCGGAGTGTGTTGGCACATTTCTCACACTTCCAGCCAATGGGATAGCCGCCCTGACGCAGAGCCGTCTGTCAAGCAGCACATGACATGCCAATGTCTGACGCATTGCTCATGGTCGTCGACACATTAAAAAAATATGACGTTCCCATGGCAGTGGTGCGTCCCTTATAACGAGCCGGTGTCTCGAAGGCACGCCTTTAAAAAAGGGAAAAACGCAACAACTCATCTCCAGCTCGACCCGGCATCGACTGGAGCGGAGTTTCGTGCTCCAGTCTGGCGGAGTGTGAGCGACAGATCCAGTCTGGCCGAGTGTGAGCGGCAGATCCAGTCTGCGATCGGTTACGCGCCGACGCGGCCCGGCCGCGAGCTGAAAGCCGCCGCCCGCGGACGCGTCCAGCCGGCAAACCGGCGCCGCCCGAGCTGCGACGAGGCGCGGCGGCCGACGCGCCCGGCGTTCGCGCCCGTCGACGCTCGGTTTTCTCCGGTCCCGGAGTCACGTGACCCGCAGCCGCAGCCGGGGAGAGCTGCGAGCTCGGCTTCCGGCGGCGGCTTCCGGTCGGCAGGCGCGGCCGGCGGAAGCGACACTGCTCTTGGCGCCGCGCCAAGTGTTGCTGCGACCCGGCCCCTGTCACGGCAGTGAAAGGGCTAACTGTGCAGGGAAGAGGAAGTTTTTTCGGGCTGTTTGCGCGTTTCAAAGGAACGAAACAAATGTAACGTGAATAACCTTGCGTTTATACGTAGTTGTTACTCTTACTTATTCATCTCCAATTCGTTACTTGATGCCTCTTGACTAATTAATTTCAAACGCTTTATGTCTGTAGCATGTAGTTTATATGTTTAAGAATAACTCTGGAAGATGCCTTATATTTCCGGTTTAGGGTTTTAAGATGCCGACCAGCTGACTCAGAGTCATCGCACTGTTTCCAATCCCAGGCATGAGTCACTACCGGAGTAAGCACCTCCTCGAAGACGGATCAGTCAAACCCAATGAGGCCATCACAGGTCTTGGATTAGCGGTACCCGACACCGACTAACCGTCAAGGTCGAGCTCATGAGCCGTCTCCATAGGGGCCTCGTCTCACGAACGGAACACAGCCCCTGTGCTCCTCTGCACCTGTAACGGTCGTGCGGTGACAGTGCAACGTGGGAATGGAGACTTTCCCCGCACCGGTGGGGTAGTGCACCTCATAGCAGCATCAAGACGCACCTTTTTAGCGCCAAAAATGCCACGATGATCCTCCCCGGTGCTGAAAGTCGGGACTGAAGCTCCCTGCACCGCCGCCGGCAATGGAGCAGCCGCCGCCCGGTTGCTAGGCAACGGCTCTGGCCGCCGGCCGGCCGGCGCGGCAGAAAGCAGCAGCTGTCTGGCCGGCCGGCGTCCACGGCGCCCGAAACCGTGCGAACGCGCCCGCGGGGCCGCTGTCGCAAACGGCGCGACGCGTGGGAGCGGGCGCCGCCGGCTCCGGCGCCGTCGTTTCGACACGTCGGCGTCGTTGGTCGCCTGGGGTCGGGTGGCCGTGAGGCAACGGGACGGGATCGGTACGGAAGGACGCGACCGGCGGTTCCGCGTGATCAGGGTGGGGGGGGGGGGACGGTGACCTTCAATCGGGGTCATGAGGCCGAACAGGCGAGCCGTGGGCGGTGACGTCTGCCGGACCGTGGATGAGATAGCTGGCCGTAGCGTCAACAGAGTCGGATCCCCGCCTTGCTCCTTAGAGGTTGAAATTCGTCGGCCTTTCCTGGCCAGGTTTCCGCTGTGTTTTGGCCCTTATGGGCAGTCCTAATGGCGGGCGGCGAGTAGAAAACGGCCCGGAATCTGGGTTATCCAGCTGCCGCGAGAATATCTACTCGTGCAGGAGGTCGTGGGCGCTGAACAGGATTAGCTTCGCACAAAACCGGCCCCTGTTGGTAACGCGAAGGGCTGGTTTTCTGCACACCAGATGGTTCACATTGTCCAGTCGAGGAATCGGCATCAGGTGCATGAGCTCACGGCCGGGCCACCACACGCCGTTCGAATTTACAACACTCGTTCCGGACGACCGTGTCGACAACGGCCTCACACGGCGAGCAGGCGCGAGCTGTGGGCGAGGATGGACCGGGACGTGTCGAAACGGAGCAATTGGAATGGATCGCCGGCTTGTGAAACAGTCCCTCCGCCTGCTCCTGGCATTTCGCAGGGTCCTAATGAGCGTAACCAACGTTGTGACGGCTTTACCGTTGCCGCTGTCTAAACCGAGACAGCACGGCAGGTGGTTTTCGTGTTGGCTGTGTCCAGGAAAGACCACCAGAACTGTTGTGAAAGAAACCTGCCAAAGACCACCGCATTAAGCTATCAGCTCAAAGTGAAATGGCAGAACAGGCCGGCGCCAAACTCCATGGTCCTTCGCTTGTTATTAATGACCAATCCATGACGATGATACTGACGTAATACAAATGGAGCAGAATCGTTAGAGCGCGTGTCGCGTGGCGCCCGGACCGGCGATTTTTCATTGTTTCCGAGACGGGAGGAGGGTCTGAGTGACGCCGGGTTTGCCGCGGGCCGGCCAGCCGCGGCAGGGGGTGCTGGTGACCCAGATCTGGCGGCCGTGTTTGTAAAGAGTCGTCTGACGGCCGCCGTGGGCGTTTGTCGGACGTCCGGGAAGAAGCAAGCTGTCGCCGAGACGGGGTGGGCGACATTGGTGCGGCCGTGCGATGGCATTGTGTGGATGACAGTGCGGCATTGGTGGCATCCGTGACACTGATGATAACGTGTCACCAGCGCAGACGGTACGGTGACGATAGTGCTGGTGCTTTGACGAAACTGACGCCGTTGTCGAGCAGGTTTTGGGGGCCGTTACGGTGGCTAGGCGTTTGCCTATGGTACGGATGGGTGCAGATGCCAACAGAGACGCTCTGCAGCCCAAATAGTAGGCCAAAAATACGCCCAAAACTTTGAGGAAACGCGAGCCGGCACGTCGCCAGGTTACTCAGACGCAGCCGACCAGGCCGAACATCGCTCCGGCCGGGCAGCACCGGGCGGTGCATAACGGTGTGCCCGACTAGCGAGCTAAAAATGAGCCGCCGTCACGTCACTGTGTCACGTCACGGAGCGGCGATCCGGGAGCGGCCTCCTGGACACGGCACGACATTCCTGCAAGTTTTAATTCGGCTGGTCGCGTCCGACTCCAGAACGAGGGAAAATGATATTTCCGTTCGTCAACTACCGGCCTCAAACGACCAGGAATTTGCGTATCGTTCGAAAGTTTATGCGGGGAGTTTGGTTACGATCACGTCTGACTCGACAAGCACCGGCATTCGGAAAGCAGTAAGAATTAGTGAGAATTAGTGAGAAAAGAACTTAGTGCAAGAATTCCGTGAAACCTATTGCGACCTGTAAATTCCGAGTGATAACTTCCATTCTTTACAGTGTTCAAGGATCCTTCTTTGACTTAGGCTGGTTGGTATTGTCTGCCACAACAGCCTCCATCGCAGGAATCGTTCGCGGCGAATGACTTTGCACAACACATATGGCAAGCCTGTATTTTCAGTAGTCAATATGTTGCACATCTTTATTAGTGAGCCCTTTTGAAAACCAGCATTTCATCAGTTTCAAAACCTGCTTTTTTTTGTTCCGCCAAAGACTGTTTATTAATTGCATTTTATTTCTGTATGCAGCGCGCAGTTTTACGTGAAGTTTGTTGTTTGCCTGCATGAACTATGAAATGTACAAAATCTCCGTAGAAGCTAAGCAGTTTTGAGTTTGTAGCGTTGGAGGTTTTGTTGAAGCGCTGTGCGTGTTTTGATTCCGTTTTACACGGCCCGGCGCGGCGGCCCCAGGGCGGCAAACCGGCTTCTCCTGCATGACTGTGGTTACTGTCCGCGTCCGAGTCAGTTATGTCCATGGTGCACATGATGTGATTTTTCTGCGCGCATCTGGGTTCTTTGCTACTCCTCCATACCAGATAAACGAATTTATATTTGAACCGCATCCAAATGTTTGCATTTGGTTACCGTCGGCATGGTAGATGATCTCATGCCGACGGAGTGCAAAGAAATTCTTGGGAAAAGAACGTATTGATAACATTAAAAACATGAGCTGTAAGATTTCCGCCTGCTATAATCCATTTCAGATCATCACCACGTATCGCCACCCAGTGCTTATCCCGGCCATCTGCTGTGCACATGTTTCCCATCGTTTTTGCTGAGCACGTATTTATCCCAGATCTTCGAGCCTACTTATCACGTTAGTTTCCGCTGGTTACGTCAAGATGAATACCACGATTGTGTTAAAGCAGGGGTCTTCTCTACAAGGCTGGTGTTGCAAACTTGCCGTGAAATTGCCGTGTTATGATGCATGTGTAACAGGAAGTGAGAGTTTAAAATAAGCATGCTATTATCGTTTTGTTGTTGCGGAAACATAAAGAAAATGCAGCAGGACGTTGACCTGTCATGCTACGCTTAAACAAAAATGGCAGCTGTAGTAGCACCTTTTTTTGACATGGGACATCGCACGTTCGTCATTCAATGTACTAGCAATACTGACTTGTTGGAAGAGTATGGCCGTGGTCATAAACTAGCAATGAATATATTATCGCTTAAAATTTGTTCTGAAATCCTTCTCCGTTCCCACTACGCCCATGTATTGGTGCCCTCCAGTGCTCCTCGAGCTCGGCCGGCAGGGGACGGCCTGCACAGCCTCTCTCGGGCAGACGTGCGTCTGATGTTATCTGACATCTTCCGGCGTCGCCGTCCGTCGGCGCTGACGTGCCGACACGTCCCGGCGGCGCCAGTGAAAGTGGCGGCAACGTCCGCGCCGGAACTGGGGTCGCGGGGTCAGGCGAGGTCGGGGGGGTCACGTTCGCGGAAAGGACGACGTGTGGGTGCAGTCCTGCTTAGGGGTTCGTCTCGAGCAAGATGAGTTTACGCTGCTAGAGTCGCTCGTATGCTACGGTGTATTACTGAACAATAGCAATCTTTTATCGGGAGAAAGCTACTGTGTTTTACGTTTCATTCATCTCGGGGCACTCTAGGCGTAGTTCCTTCACTGGTATGAATGCAAATAAGTCACAGATTCTTCAGAAGCTTAAGGTGTGTTCGTCAGTCACCGAAGCCTGTGAGATAGCCCAAGCGAATTCCAACAAACCAAATAACTTCCCTCCATTCCCGACAACCACACGGTCCTTGAACGCTGCAGCGATGAGTTCAAGACTCGGGCTGGACCTGGTGGCCTCCGACGAACCCCCAAGCTCCGACAGCCAGCCAATCTGTTCCGCCTGCCCCCACCTCCACCCTCCCCCTACACCTCCACCTCCACAGCCCGGCCGAGCGGTGCGCGCACACGCGCCAAACTGCGCCGCCGCCGGGCGCGGCCGGGAGCGGCCGGCGGCGGAGCACCAGGGGCGCGGCGCGCGCTCCCACGCCACCGGCTAATTGGGAGCTTTTTGCCCGGACGACGCCGCCGGCTCCGGGCGCTTGCGAAAGCCTGCCGGCCCCGCCTCACGGCGCTGACCCGTCGCCGGCCGTGAGTTTTGCGAGAACTGTGGCAGGGGAGATGGTTCTCTGGCGCCCTGAGAGTTGGCTTTGAAGGTCGGCACGAGTGTGATGCAACCACGGCAGACCCGCATGGTCGTCCATTGTTGCGCTCGGCATGCATTTGTTTCCTTACACAAAGCATTGAAATCCGATCTAACCCTCGGAAGGTTTTAGTTATCTCACACAGAAGAAATCGCATACGTTAAACTTCGCAGAATGGCAGCCATTTGTCAGAAATTACAACCTTATCGCGTTACAGAACTTGTGAATTAGACCCAGGTGACGCCTCCGGGAAGCCATATATCATGCGACAGAATTGCCCGTTATCTGTCCACAATGAAGTCCCAGTAGCCCAACAACAGTCTGTTGCCATACTTTCACCAAAACGCTGGACAGACAGGACCCATTGCTGTTTAAAACAACAAAGGCACTTCTCTCTTCGTCTCTTGGCATTGGCCCAGATTTCGCACCTAGTGCCACTCGTTTGAAACATTTTCAGGCTATAGAGCCTCATATGGACATAATTTGCCATGCACCGCCGCCGCGGCCACGCTGGTCTCAGTCGGGCTCCCTGTGAGGCCTTTGTCAGCCCACAAAGACAAAGGGTCACTGTGCCTGCGCGGTGAATTCAGGGCCCCTCGCGTCTGGTGTTACTGGCCCACCCTCGGCTCCAGGCTCACGGTGTTTGCTGCAAGCATGCCGTGCGGCGTTGGAGTTTGCCAGCAGGACTCGGCTGTGAAAGGCTGTCTTGTCTCCAAAATAATGCCCTTATCGTTTTTCAGTGTGCTTTTAGTTGGACATGTCCAGCATTCGCTTTTTTGCAGTTGTTGCGGCGTTCAAATGCGCTTTTCAATACGCACTTCACGAATGCGTGGGTCAGAGCTGATGAATAAGGAATGTCGTTTCTGTTTGTCCGCGACACCGTTTTAACAAACGTCTTTTCTTTCACAGATTCGCCCCTTGTGGGCGCTTCTTGCCTGCTGCCTCCTCGCTTCTAGCACAGGTAAGCGTGCTCTGATGGTAATAACCTGCTATCCTAAAACCTAATACTGTGATAATGTTCCACCCTAAGATGAGTCCATACATAACTGTTTTCTTTCTTCCAGCACAATCACTTTTACCTCGACTCACAAGATGCGCACAATTACGGGGAAAGACCACACGGCCGATTTAGGAAAAATACGTTGCACCACTGGTATCGAATGCTGCTTACTGAAATTCCTCCCTAACGCTTTCATGGAATTCACGTACTTGGTTTGACTTAAAGCTCATCGGCTTATTTCAAAAGAGCTAGGAACTGATAACTTCCAGAGATACTGCATGTATACTTCTATAAATATAAAGCTATCTGATATATTTGTCTCTCAAAAAGGAAACATTTGAACAGACCAACTGTGTTATTCATTCTACCCAGGACTGCAACTGCATCAGACCCGCAAATATTCTGCTTTGATGGTCTCTTTTGCAGAAATGATGTTCTCGCTCCAGACCTCCTTATGCTGCCCGAAAACTTCACATTTATTACAGGGAAGAATTAGAATTAACTGAACGTCGCAAACTGTTACTTTACTTGCAACATTACTAGCAAAGATAAATTAGCTCAGAAAGAAAGAGCCACCACACATCTATTGGTACAACATACCCAGAAAACATGATGCAATTATGTAAACTTCATTAGGGGTTAACCGAATACGAAAGTGGAGCACCTACCAGTGTAACATTTAGACTTCTCCGAAAAATTGCTGAATATGGTGATCCGGGTATAATCGACTGAAGCTCGAAATGCATCTGGTAGTGATCTTGGAATCCATATTTCACCTCGCAGCCACTCTAGGTTAGTTTAAAGGTGTTATGAGTGGTTAGACACAGCTAAAATATGTTCTCAGCCCAGCAGATACCGATATGGTCCTCCGCTAAGAAATGGTCCGTTCTCACACCACATCAGACGACACGCTCAAACCAAAACATTCGCAACAGTCTCTTGTGACAAGTCTCAGCAATGCACAAGCATTAGCGTTGTTCTGCAATCCGTAAAAGGGTAGCCCTGGGAACACACCTGTGTTTGCAGAGCAGGCTTACACCACGCCAGCTTGCCGATCACACTCACACACATTTTCCACAAGCATGCCCAGCTTCGTTGTCAAAACAGGCAATGTAACATTGTCGTGAAAGGAATGGCACGGCTTTTCTTTGGTACTACGGAAATAACTGCACAGGACCTCGTCATCGTCGAACTGTAGCATCGTGATTAAACGCGAGTCGACGCCTTCGATCAGCAGGCTTAATCCTGACGTACAGCGCGGAATCTCGTCTTCATTGTTCTTCAAAAAAGCAGGCAACGGAAATCGCAAAGGCTGCATCCCCAAACGACGCACGACACCACTGAAACAACGCCGAAGCAAAACATAATCAAGCTGTCAGAACTCCCGGTGGCCGTATCGCAGCCGTTTTGGCCACTCAAGGTCACCGGCCCGGGTTGCGTGCCCGAGGCTACGCTGGAAAACCAGCGGCCAGGACACAATGGCCATTGTTGAGACAGAGCGCACCATTGAGTCCGGCCCTGGTGGCTGCGGCCACCAGCACGTCCTCCACCGCCACAGGCAAGGCGTTGCAGTGCCCCTTGCATGATTCTCACCGTGGAAGATGGTCATCGCACGACACGTTGTTGTAGCCGGCGAATAGGTATTTGATGCCATTTAAGTGGACAGAAGCAAGAAAAAGAGAGATGTTCCTTCATTCATTTCATTCATTGTGAAAACGTCTTGTGAATGACGCTTTTTAAGTGCCGCTGCCTATCGTTGTGGTATCTCTCAACATACCTACGGGTCTACCGTGGCACACTTATATCCAGACGTCCCAAAAAGCAAAGCTGCTAATGCCAGCCTGCTTATACTAAGTAGTCTGCGTATACTCGAACTCCCGGCCGTTCTGAGAGCTGCCGTATATGCAGCGGAAGCCCATGTTGGAATAAAAGTGGCTACAAAACGTCATCTTTTGGTACAAACGTTCACCTTTTGTCCAGCAATGACAGTCTCATTTTTCTGCAGGTACTGCTCCTGTACCAGCGGTCTAACATTGCTCCCGACGTGATAAATTTTGTACCGGCATGCGTTAGGACTTCTCCACCAGACATGTATAGACTCTGTGTTCCCAGTGGAGTTCATGGCCTCGCTGCTTCACAAATACGTACTATTGAAAGACAATAGAGTGTCAGATAATACAGCAGGCGTGGCTCAATGAAGCGTTCATAACTCAGTAGGGAGCGTAATTGGAGGTTAAACAATGGAAGCGAGATGCCGAGACCTGCTCGTCATTCTGTGATTCTCAGCGCTGTGTGGCATTTGGAACATGATTCCGTGCCACATTAGTATCTTGGTATTTAGATCAGCAGGTCATGTGTTCAAATGTTGCGAAAAGAGCACGACCGGATGCCAAGGTTACTGGTGGATTTTCGTAGCAGGTAGCCTTTACAGGGGTGAATACTTTCTGGCTGAACATTGGCTGCGATGTTAGATCGGTCTGGCCCGCCGCTCTCAAAGCTGACGACACCGTTCTTCCTGACCTCTCTCCTTTAGTCGAGACTTGCGCGACTCCCCTCACACACCGCACCGCCGAACCCCGCCGGGTCTGAGCCGGTCACGTGACCGGGCACCGGACGGTCCCGTCTCCCCGGTCTGATCAGCTGACCGCCACCGCCGCCGCCGCCGCCGTCGGCCGAGCCGGAGATGCGGAGAAGTGGCGCACGTTCTGCATGACTGGGCGGAGAGTGGTTTCTCCGGGCCCGTTCCGCGGCCCCGCCCGCCAGCGCGGCCGGCCGGCCGGTCCGGTCCGGTCCGGTCCGGTCCGGGGCGCCGTCTTTGCCGTCTCGCTGCATACCCGCAGCCGAGAGCCCGTCCACCGGACCGACGCCGGTACCGGCTGGCGGCGCCCGCGGCTCTGGACGCGGGGCAGGCGCCACTCAGGCTCCCTGGGAGCTTCATGGTGACGGACTGCTCTCTGTTCCTGAAACACACACGGCGCTAACGTTTTTATTCATCCGAAGTATTTTCCAGGATGCGATTTGGGATCGAAACCTGTTGTAACCAGAGCATGTCGCGCAAACTCGACCCCACATCCAGTCGAGCAGCTCCAGATGACGGTCGTTTGGGGGCTAAGATTTACGCAGTGCCGAGGGCACCGGGTAAATCGCAGTTCGGCTGTCTACATGTTCCTCCATTTCGGGTCGGAACAGCTGTCCCGTATGCCTCGGATGGACTTGTTCTGTGCAGTTCACCCTCAATAAGCGAATACAGAATCTCACTGGCTAGCGTCACGTTCTGCTGTGAGAAAAAGTAATCTTTCCGGAATGACAGTGAATTACTCGTACTGCGTGTGTTTTTAAGAACTGTCAGAGCTCTAACACATCCATACCCTGGAGCAAACGAGAAGCAAATCATTGGCCATCGGCGAAATGAAATTAATGGGTTAATGGTATGTCCGCTGTGCAAAGATACTAATAGATATACTAATAGAAGATAGCGTTGCGGAGCTGCCTTTGTCTGCTGGTGAGAAGCTGTCTCAGATGACTTATTCATGCTAACTGCCCTTAAAGCAGCCAAATTTCTTGATTTACTGGTCTTGTTAATTGATAATTTATGACGAATGACGAATGCTGCATTTTCCTTGCAATCTATATCGAAGTGGCACGTGAATAGTTCTGATTTGCCTTCTTTCCCCGCTTATTTGGAAACGCCGATGTTTCATTGTCCTTGTGTATGTCCATTTCCTGTCATTTTTCCATCAAAGTCACGTTCCTATTCATCCTTAACGTGCCACCGCGTGACCTACCGAAGCCCCTTAATCGCGCATGCTTGAAGCGAAGCGTCCTTCCTCGTTAGCAGATGGGCGCACACGCGTGCACGGACACGAAATCTTCCTTGAAAAACTGTGACCTACACGCGACCACTGCCGTTTCGCCGCACGATCTCTCCGGCAGAGCGTGCCTCCTGACCCGCAGCCGGCGCCGCAGAACATGACGTCCTCGCCTGGCGACGACCTCAGCGCCGCAGCGCCGCGCTAAAAACGCCCGTTTTCCGCAGACGCCGTCGTGAAGAAGACGCGGAAGCGCGTGGTGTGCTACTACACGAACTGGTCCGTGTACCGGCTGGGCCTGGCCAAGTACCTGCCGAGCAACATCAACCCTCACCTGTGTACGCATCTGGTGTACGCCTTCGGAGGGTTCGACGACGACTTCCAGCTGCAGCCGTTCGACAAGTACCAGGACATTGAGAAAGGTCAGAATGAAACGATGATTAAATGGGGAATCGGGAAAGGAAATACAAAGGATAACGGTTGAATCACTTGATCTCGCGAATGCTTCAAACTCTAGTGAAGGTTAAATGAGATGTTGTGTTTACACAATTCAAAAGAAAGTGATTTCACATTGGTCGCAGCCCCTTATCGATGAAGATGTACTGGTTTTTCTTTCTCCTGGGTTTTCACGGTGATGAAAACGAAATCTGTGCCAAAGGGCATTTCTATTCATGCCAGCGGGAATTTCGCGGCTTTATAAAACAGTACTGCTCAAAATAATCGGACGAAAACCCAAACCGTCGGCCCCGTGTCACTCTCTCCCACCTCAAACCGCGACTTAGCCGGATCAGCTTTGCCGCATCAAGTTTCTAGTCCCGGCGTGTTTAATTCCATGCGTTTTGCCCGCCCGGTGTGTAGGGGTTAATCGCCGATCTCGTGGGACAATCGACTGTTGCCTAACGGACCCACTCAGTCAGTGGAGTACACGCTCTCCGCGCCAGCAGCACGCAGCTCTTTCACTCTCGACACCGCACGTCCAAACAACAAAGCTGCCGCTTCAGTGATTGGGTGGGCTGGTTTGCGCCGATCCACGCGCGGCTGAGGCACCCCTCCCCGCACACTCATCTCGCCCGCAGCTCACCACAGTGAATCCCCCCCTCCGCCAGACCACCCGCGGGGGGCCTCCGTCCAATCTCAGCCGGCCAGTCGACGAGAGCTGCGCCGTTGCCCCACCACGGCCGCGGCCGCCGCTCGCGATGCTAATCCCAGGTCACGATCGACCCGGGCTGGCCGCCGCCGCCACGGGCGGCTGCGGGTCAGCCTCGGGGCGGGGCGGGTCAGAGGTCAGCGGGAGGGGCTGGTGGACGCCGTGGGCGGGTGGCGTGCGTCCCAACACGCGCCGACCCCCCCCCCTGTCTGGGAGGAAGGTCGCAGCGCTAGTCACCCAGACAGGTAATTGCTGTCGCGTGGTCTTCGGGCTCCGTGCTGGGCGTTTATCGTCGGATCACGCGATGAGCATTGGCTGACACCCGTGAAAAGGAAAGGCTGTCTGCTGATGGTAACGGGCAATCACGTTTCAAAAGGTCTCGTCAGATTTGATTTTGCATGATGATGGAGCTTTTACTGCCATGATTACTTGTTACAGGCATGTGACAGCTTTTCATGGATCAAGGCGCAAAAGCGGGAGTGAAAAATGGTTTTATCGCAATGAGTCCCGTTTTGTTGGCGTTGCTTGAAGTCATCTCATTGTACTTTGTGGCAAATGACTACATTTATTATGCGACTGAAAGTCGGTGAGGCACTTGGCGGGGTCTAAGCTGCATTAATTGATCGTACTGCCATTATTTCACATCTAAGGATGTGAGCTGCCGTGAACTGGAGAAGTAGGCCAACATTTAAACGCATGGTGTTAAAACCGAATACAGGAAAAATGTGAATTAATCAGATGCTAAGAATAATACTCTGAGTTTTCAAAAAGATCCATACGTTTATACGATAACGACATCTCATGCCCTCCGCAGGCACTGCTATAAAAAAGCGTTTGAAACACTCATTTTTCTAGAGATTTATTGTTTGGGATGAGGCACCCGGCCTGGTTTTGGTGTCTTTCCTCTGCATTACGTTTCTGTTGACCAATTGTGTTTCCACAGGCGGTTACGCCCGGTTCAACGGCCTGAAGCAGTACAACAAGGGTCTGAGGACCCTGCTCGCTCTTGGAGGCTGGAACGAGGGTTCCGGCAGGTTCTCAGAATTGGTGGCCGATCCGGAGAACAGAGCAAGGTACGCCGTACGAACCCTTAATGTTCCCTCTCTTCCTCTTCCTCTCTCCCTCCTTCCCTCTTCCTCCCTCCCTCTCCCTCCCTCTCCCTCTCTCTCTCTCTCTCTCTCTCTCTCTCTCTCTCTCTCTCTCTCTCTCTCTCTCTCTCTCTCTCTCTCTCTTGTACACTGTCTGCACATCATAAAAAAATGCTGCGTTCGCATTCAGTTCAGATAATGAGCGCCCATTGGATGACACGTCGCCTTGCTTGTCTCACTGGCGAGTGCCGGCTTTCTGTGAGCTGCCGTCGATATTAAATGGATGAACAGCTCTAGATCTGAGCAGTCATCACAAGACCTGATTCCCTGGCATGATGTGCATTTTTGTCGCAAGCTTTTGATGCCTTGAACGAATAGTTCGTAGAGTCAAAGCTTCCATCACTTCCCAAGGTTTTTCAAAAGATCACAGGGCTGTTCATTTACTTCATGTGAGCTGAAATAGGGCAAAGCCACATGCATTCGAGTAATCCCGCAGATGCCGTGAAGGTCCTTGGTCACGGATCAGACAGCAGCCTGGGATTGATCTGCAGTAGTACAGACGACACTTGCTGTCTTTACCATCCTGAAACACGCTATTCACGCCGTCACGAGGGACGTGTCGATCCCGTCCGGGCATCGTCCTTGGCTCTGGACGGTCTTCCCAGGCTGGCGCGCCGGGCGCCGCGGCCGCGCCACCAGGAAGTGGCTGCTAAATACCGCCCAGAGCGTGACCGGACACCGAGGCGGGCTCTTTCTGCACTGCCGCCGGGGCCGATTCGATTCGGACCGAAATTCAGCTGCAGCCTGGACGGGTATTGCAGCGAACCGAACAGAAGACGACCGAGCGTAGCGCTTTGCACAACCGAAAGGAAGGAAAACGTCTTTTATCGCATGGCGACGACGAAAAAGTGCTCAAGAAGCCGGCCTCAAAAGTGTTCCCATGATCCGACGTATCACGCTCAAACTAGGTATCTCACGAATTCAAAGGACATATGCTGCGATTTCGACATTGAAAGGTATCAGTTTGGACAAAACAACCAGTGCAGATTGGCTCATAATCGTTGCAGTTAAGCTGCATAAAGTCTCATCTAAAGTGTTTCATGTTTAAAGGCTAACTCAGGCTTAATCATATCGGTTAACTAACTGTTCGCTATGTTGCAGTCCAAACAGACTGCGTTACACCTTTGGCCCGGCGTGATTTCAACACTACTCGGAAGCCACCACGGTTCAGAATTTAACGAGGGCGTAACCGGTAGTGTTAAAACCTCAGGTACTTTTCACCTGTCTACCTTTTTACGCCACTGCCCAGTCCGTAAAACAAAGTCATCCGGATTGGAGCCGGCATTTGGATCGAAATGGAGCCGTGATGAAAATGCGTCACATAGTGGCCTGAATAAAAACGGAATGCAATCCGTTCCAGCCACACAGTGGCAGAAGCTCGCTGCCTCTACAGCGTTCGTGCTGTGTAAGCCGGAAAACATTCGAAGAGCCCAGCATTCCGCCGGATCAGTCCCGCAGAGACGCGGCACCCGGTTCAGGGACGACGAATCAGTGCAGCGGCCGCCGGCTGCCGCGCCACTTTCGTCAGCGGCCAGCGCGGCGCGGGCATGCACGGAACGTTCAGCGGCTGGCCGATCGACGTCCGAGGCCACGCCTTGACCCCACGCCGAGCCCACACCCGGGGTCATCGTGTTATGGGGTCAAATCTCCGCCGCAGGTTTCGTCAACGCACGACGGCAGACAGAGGCCCGCTGAAACATCACGCCCGCTTCTGTCGTCCTGAAAGGAATGATTACAGGGCGGCTAGACGGCTTCATCGCTGATGGTCTTTGTCCGAGCATGCGCTGACCTGAGCGGAGACCTCTGTCACGCGTCAGGAGACTGAACCGAGCCACCGGCTAGGAGGTAGATCGATCTCAATCTGTCGCCATCTCGGCTCGAGATGATAGATGAGGATGAGATCAGGTCGTGTCGGCGCCGGTTGAAATCAGATGGCTGGAATCGGGGTCCGGAGCACGGTCTTATCTCACGGGAAGCTCTGACTCTCAGACAGCGCTGAAGCGAAAGCGCTTCAAGCGGAACAGATCGTGAGGTGGTCGGTGCACCCGAAAGGCACAGAAAACTTCATGTCACCGAATGTCCATTTGTTGGTGCAGCGATCAGTTACATCGAACGTAGGCCTTGCCTCTGAAAGAAACCAGTTTCCGTCTCAGAATACAGAGTTTAGAGGCATGGACGTAAGACGTTGCTGGGCAAAGAGAATATGGTTCTTTTTTGAGAACGCATGTCTCTAACCCTTCACGCTGAGTACCATCATCCCCTTTTTGCTCAGATGTCGTACCAATATGTTCAGGATAAATGACTTGGGAAGTGGCAGCAAACTTTAGATCCTTTCAAAACGTTATGACACGTGTTTGTTTCCGCACTCTCATACACAGAACATCCTGAATAGCAGCAGTAATCACACAAAAGCGGAGGCAGAAGTTTCGCTGTGCTGCCCTCGTTTGCCTGTGACACGTGCTGTCATAACAGTGACGTCAGAGAACATGGGAGCGCCTGTTCCCGCGCCACAGGGTCGCCTTGAAGGTCGACCACGCATCACTAGCCAACCAATACAATTATCCGAATAAAAAATCGGGTCTGGGCGCCGGTGCCACCACCGCCGGCCTCAGCCGCCCGGGGACGTCACGGATTATTTGACAACTGCGCAACGCTTCTGGCCCGGCCAGGACCGTGTTGTGCAAGCGCCCACGGGTGAGAGGCATTCACGCCTCCGCCCGAACGCTGTTGGTCGATGAAACGTTCAGCATAGTAGTGAAATGCGCCATGGCGGTATGCGTAATTTGACTCTTGGTACTGAAATGTCACTCACTAAACGATTTCAGACTGATCTGAAACGAGTTCTACGGAAATTGAAATGTGTTTTCTGAGAAATGAGTTTAAATGTTGCGTAAATCGCCGTTGCATGTGCAAAAAAACAAAAAGGTAATTTGGGTATGTTTTGAAGATGCAACCAGATCTTTATAAAATGGACTTGGACGGATTTTCATTGAGACCATTACACCGCATAACTTAATGTCCATGGAAACCGGTATGATTACTATGCATGCGTCTAAATACCTGGACATTTTTTGACAACCAAAGATATTAGTGGAAAAGAGATGTATTTTCCTCCCAATAAAAATCACTCATGCACATATGGCACGATAGCGTTACGTGCCGCACTGTTAAGGCTCGCATCCTCAATACGTCCAGAGCTGACAAATCTTGAAGGCAACCCTTCACGTTCTTATTACGACCATATAGAACAGACCAGCATATAGCCAGACAAACCATGTTTTTAACATAGTTTGACCAAAACTCACAGCCTCAGGCAGCAATGTTTCTGTGCACTGAACTACCAAGTCTCGACAGCTCCCACGAACACGACCACCGCCCAGCCACACGGAGGACCTTGAATTTCATGGCGTTCACGCTCCATAATCCGGGACCGGGTAACAGCCACGTGTTCGCCGGCCGGGCTGTTTTTCGTCGTGAGGAGCTCGTCAGCCGCCCGCTGCGCTGCGTCAGTGGGTGTCGGCGCCCGTGCCCACATACCTGGCAGTGTTTACTTGTTTTGTGGCGCCGCGGCCGGCCGCTATGCCACCTCCATTAGCCTGAATGAGCCGTGCTGAGTTCGCTCAGACCGGCTCCGTTGTTCGGCCCTCGAGATGACAGAAACAAAGAGGCACAAAGGGGAGAGATGGGGAGGGAAAGAAGAGAGGGACAGACAAGAAAGAAATGGAAAAGGATGGGAAAATAAAGAGGGAGAGAAAGAGAAAGAGTGCTGGCCGGCCGTCTCCCAGCCCCATACGTGGCGACCCCGCCCCGCGGCCCCGCCCCTGCCACCGGGTCAGGGTCGCGCCGTGACCTTGACGGCCGAGGCTCAGCTGGCTCTCCGCGGGCGAGAACCAGGTCACCTCCCCCCCGGCCACGCCCGGCTGGAGGCGCGGTCATTGTCAGTCTGCAGGAGCCAGGCCTGCGGCCGTCCATCACTGGACCCGGGACCGGCGGCGGCGGCGGCCTGACCGGCTGAATGAACAGCTGATGAGGCCGAGGAGGCCGCCCGTTTGGTGCCTGTTTGCCGCGCGTGACGACCGTTGCGCCACCCCACCCCCGCGTCTCTGGCCCTGGTTACAGTACATGATGAGCAGCGTTTATGTTTCCAACGCTGGTTGGCGCGTTCACCAGTTTTGAGTCGTAAAGGTGCTCGATAAAACCCTACTATGACGAATGGAGTTTCCTTTATTGTCCTTGTGTGAACACATGACCCTCCGCTCCCACGTCGTCCATGGCAGAACATTTCAAGAACTGGGAAAAGGTCACGTAGTATCCGAGTGTGAAAAGGCAATTTTAAATTTGGCAAGGCCAAAATCGTTTTAACACATTCCTTCACGTGCAACGTTGTGGGTCTAATGTTTTCCATCCTTATGGTCTCCAGGCTGTTTTATCCAGGACGTCATCTTACATTTGGTGGCAGACGCACCTTCATTTTGAACGTGCCCCGCGCTGGTGAGTCACTGCCCCGCCACCTGGTCTCCCTTTCGCTCGCCTCGCGAATCACGTTCAGCGCTGTGGCGGCCGTCGTTATCCGTGACGCTGAATCTAAAGAAGCCGACTAAGAGCGCCGCGTTGACTCGTCGCTTGGTCTTCCGCAGGTTCATCTACAGCGCGATCCGGTACTTGCGTCAGTACAACTTTGACGGCCTCGACCTGGACTGGGAGTACCCCGGCTCCAGAGCGGGCAGCGACTTCGCCGACAAGGAGAACTATGCCACTCTGTGCGAGGTGAGCGGCAGGTCCCGGGTTCGAATGAGACCGATGCCGAGATGTCATAAATGCAGAAATGTCGTTAAGAACATAAACGTCATAACGTTCCCGTGCTTCAGAAGCAATCGATATTTCAATCGCTGCCAAAAGATGCCGTGGGCTAATAACGCGAGGAATGTAGCCACGCAATGGTTCGAATAGAATGGATTGAATAGGCGTAGGTACAGGAGATGCTTTACATTTCAAACGGTACTCCCATCCAGTGATGTCCAAATTACGACACCCCTTTGTAATCGCAGAACATCCATGAGATGTTTCGTTAGGAGTTTCTGCGCTTCTGAAGATAAAGCTAACTGAATGGTAAACATCGCCGCTTTACCCCGGCACCGCCTGGCGTGTTTCTGTGCCGTGACCGCCTGGGGAGTGTCAAAAAGGGGCACTCCCTGCCATCTCTGGATTTAACCGTCTGATCTGAACCGGTCTGCCACCAATCGATAGCCCTTAACCCCGCAATGCAGGTGTTATATGTTCGCTTATTATATGTTATATGTTAGCCCTGGTCACGTGGCTGATGACGTCGCAGGTCTCATCAAATTCATGACATGACGCCAGAAAAACTGACATCGGTTTGTACATTATATCATCGGCAATACTGGTCTTAGATCCTTCAGCTAGGCATCAAAGGTAAAGATCTTCTGCATGAAACACATACAGAAATGTTAAAAAAATCTCGGATCAAGGTCAGTCCAGATCAAATGAAATACTTGTCTTACCGTACACGCGAAAGATCGATACCTGGACGTAGCAGTTTTGATCCTTGTGACAAAAAGGATGGGAATGAAATTTTTTGGTGATCAATTTCGCTTTAACTGATTTTCATCCAGTCAAGGTCAGTCTATGTCGGGTCAGTTAAGTGTACACTGCCCTACGTGACAAAGAGCAGTAATTTCTCGCTGGGGTTCTTAACTGCGTCAAGCACAGAAATGAAATGACATTTCGTGATAATAAAGTCTGTGCTGTCCGCTCTGTATCGGGTCAAGGCCAAACCAGGTCAAAAGAGACAGTCATTTTCCATTTTCTAGCTAGGAACAATAATCGTTTTCGGCTGCTACTAAACGATCTTCCACAGACAATGTTGCAATTTCATTTCGTTTTGTCATTTACCTATGACGTGGCCCGACAAAACCTCATACTGCATTTGGCGAACTTTGCTAAGACGAGCATACGTTCAAATCAATTTGCTTGTCTGATTCTGAACGATGGCGAAGGTGACCGGCAGCTACCTCTACCACCCACTTTGAAAATATGTCCGACTGTCACCAGACATGCGACCTAGCATGACCTCTGCTGTTGAAGTGTCTCGGTTGTGTATCCTTTTTTGGGCCGTGCCGTATGTAAATCCAGATAACTCATGCATTATATTCTCGAAATTTACCAAAAAAAATCAAGATATGTTTGCACCACCGCCCGAAGAGGCGAAAACATGCATGCAAGGGTTCACTTATGACGTCATATCTCCACGATCTGACCTAGCATGAAAATGATTTTGATGCCAAAATATGTAAAATTGATTGGTGAATAGGTCCGAAAACTTTAGTTGTCCTGACTCGAACAATTCGGAAGTTATTCAAGAAAACCGAGAAGGGTGCCTTATTTGACGCCCCCCCCCCCTGGTGGTGCCTGGTTAAGTGTAGGCTTGAAACGCCGAGCCGTGATCCGACAGTTCTTTGGTATGAAGAACTCTTTGGTCTGCAGACTCCTCTGTTCAGTCCCCCACCTATGCCGGATATTTCCTGATGTAAAAACTTGGCGCGTCCCCACTCACAGCCCACGCGATCCATAACAGTCGGCCGGAAGACAGTGCAGACAAACAGCCTGGAACGTCCGGAGCGCTGTTTTTGAACGGCGCACCAGGAGGACCCTGGGCTAGAGGCCGTCACTCGGAACGTGGCGCTCAGTCAACGCCAGCTGTTGGCACTGCGACTGATACGTTGATTGATTGATGTCGATTGATAAGTCAGTTTGGGAGCACTGCCAGAACAAATATCATGCGGTATATTCCTGTTCATATGCTCCGTTTCGCAGCCAAATCAACGGACGCATTTACATACATGTTTTCTCTCTGTTACACTAAGCAAATGTTCAACCTTAGCGTGCAAAACTGATCTCATGTAACAGCAACGGATACAACAGCAACAGACTAAAACAACACATATGCCAGATACATATCCGGGATTTTGCCGAGGTGGGGGCCTGGACAAACCTGATACCGCTTAACCCTATTCCCGGCAGGGGGGCGGAATCCGCCCCCCCTCGGGTTTTTTGCTTGCCAGTTCCAACGCAGCTTCAAGAAACTTGGTGACTTTTCCTAGCTATTCTTTCTACGTGCTGTGACAAAACTTCGAAATTCTATTTTGCTCAGGAGCGGAGCCAGGCAACGTTTTTGAGAGGCACCTCATGCCTTTTTTAGCCATGTTGAGGGTAAAAGGAAAATGTCTGCCAAAAACAGAGTTTTAAAGCTAGAACTTGAAACTTTAAATGGATGTATAGCTAAATAGTTGGGCAATGTGCAGATGTAATTTTCTTTATCTGAGGTCATTTTACAAGGTCAGGTCAAGGTGAAAAGTTAAAGTTTGTTTTTTCGCTATAATTTCGGCACCGTTTTTTCAAATGCCAAACCCGAAATATATATGACATAGAAGGCTGCCCTCTACTTGTGTACGAAGTTTCAGCTTGATATCAGGTCGGGTGACGGAGCTATGACCTAAAATGTCAGTGCGCGTACCCTGTATCGCAATAGCCATAAAATGAAATTTTTGAAATAGAGTGAATTCAAATGACTGAAAACGTTTACAGATAATATTAAATGCACAAGAGATCATTCCAAGTGATCCCAAGGTCACTGGAGGTCATTTAAGGTCGAAGGTCACAAGTTGATCTGAGAAACGTGTGACCATGACAGTTCCCCTTTTTCATGTCCCTGGCACCGCCTATGCTAACATTATACAAACATTGTAATGCGATTTGTACTTCTTTAGTATAACATGACTAGCAGAAGCCAGAAAAGGGTGTTTGCCTCTTTTGTTCATTCAGTTGTTAGAAAACTAATCCTCCTATTTTTGAAACCCTGTGAACGCCCATGAATTTTCTCAGAATTTCAAGATTTGGGGACCCATGATAAAAGCCCTATCCATAATCTCTCGATTCATGCCAGTTTCATTGAAATCGGTCGAAAAATAACGGAGTTATAAGAAGTCTAAAAGTACCCCCATTTTGACATTTTTGCCCCCCTGTATTGACAAATTTCAAAATTTTGAGAATTTTTTTTTATAAAAATGTAGTTCACGTCACGGTTGATCGATTGCCGTTTGTTGCGATGAAATCAGACTAGTAGTTCTCGAGATCTCAGGGGGGGGGGGCGAATCTGCCCCCTCCCCCTGCCGGGAATCGACCATACCGTCTAGCCCTCCGGGAATAGGGTTAAACTAAGAACCTGCCGGCTTTCCTCCACATTTTCGAGCTCCGGCCCGAAAAAAACGTTAAATTTTCCATCCTAGGGTAACCATAGCTCCCATGGCCCCTGACATATGCTGTATGGAAACTGTAAAGAGATAGGATATAACCGCACCATAGCGTTCTCTGCAAATATGTCAGTAATCCAGATACGTCAAATACCTGTCAATACGTTAAAGCTACACGATTTTCCGATGCTTTTTCACGAATTTAACCACGCCGCGTCAGGTCTGTCAGTCAGTTTTCATAACGTAACTGCGCCGAACAACGTCAGCTATGCTTAAATTCACCCGAGCTCTACACAGCGCCCAGTTTTCCTGTCTGCTATCCCACGCGACGGCCACGCCCACCGGCCTGCAGCACACATCCGGCCACACTCGCATGTCCCGGATCAAAAGCCGCCCGTGCCGGGCCTCTTATCATCCGGCTGCGGGCGCACAATGCGGAACTGTGCTCCGGCGGCCGTCGCCGGCTGCTAGAACGCCGACTGTGACTCGACTGCCACGGGAATGTTCGGTCGAAGATTTAGCGCCGCACTCGATCGCCCGTGAAACAATGGCTTTTGCCATTTGCCGAGAGCAGTCGTGACTGGCGTTTCACGATTTCTCGGCCGCGCTTTCCGCCGTGACGCCACGCCCCAGCAGAGCCCAGTGACGCCACTAATCCGCCGGATGACGTCACGCAGGAGCTGCGGGCGGCGTTCGAGGATGAATCGCTGAAGACGAACCGGCCTACCCTGCTGCTGACGGTGGCAGTGCCGGCCGGCATCTCGACCATCGAGAAAGGCTTCAACGTCCCCCGACTGAACGCGTAAGGAGCTGCCTCTCCCGCGCTGCAGGCCTGGGTGTGCGTGGTTCTTGCGGCAGAATTTTCAAAACGCCTTCGCTGAGAATGTGACCATGGTGTAGCGACGTTTTGGGTACAGCTTATGCGTTCGATGGCGCATGGTTTTACTCAGGTACTCGGTCGGGACTGTTGGTTGATCGTCATGTAGAATACGATCTGGGAAATATGGTGGTTGAATCTGGCATACTGTTGGCCTACCAGACTGTTGCGCCATCAAAACACCAACAAAACGCCATCTGAGAACGACCCAGCTCTCCCAAGGCTGCCTCTGCGGGCCGCCGTCCGCAGGCCTGGTTGCGAGGGCGGCGAATGCGGCGCGATCTGTAGAACCGGTGCGATTAGAGCGGCGGCAGCTGTTTGTCCAGCTGGACCGGTGGCTCGGGGTGATCAGCTGTTGCTTTCCCCGGGTCCGGGCCGAGCCGGCGCCGCCCCGGGCAGGGTCTGGGTCTCGGATTAGTAGCCGGTACCGGGCGCCGGGCTCGCACCGAAGGTCTTCTGCTCGGCAGGCCAGTCACGGGAGATGCTGGCTCTGCAGGATTGGCACGTGCCGGACCGTTAGGCTTGTTGCCACGGTGCCACAGAGTCCGGTCTCACATGTCCGGAGGTTTGCCATTCATTTGATGCCTTAACAAATGACAAGGTATCTTCCGGCAATGAAATGGAATGCAGCTAGCGATCAGAACAGGATACGCACTAGTGTGATGATACTTGATGAGCACCTTGTTTCGAGTCGTGTGGAATGCCTACGACTCAGGCAACATTTCATATCTGAAGTTTAGTGGCGTGCAGGTGGCAATGGTTTTCATGATTTTGGCTCTCAATAACTGCATGAATGAGTGTTTCTTTTTGTCTGGAATGCCTGTCAGTCAAGTCGTGCTGTAAAAAAAAATACCCCCAAGTGACAGCCTGCCCAGTTAAAACCTAAACAATAAAACAACAACCGATTCTTTCACAGCTAGAAACGTGAACGACTTAACGAAAGTCCTTTGACGAACAACGATGCCGAGGTTTTGTGCCAAAAGACATATCTTTCTAGAGCTTGGCATTTCCATGTGTAAAACAGGAAAATCTCGGGTATCCCGAATCGTGCATGAGTAAATGTTTACCCCGTCCCCCGTTTACAAGGATTTCTCAAAGAAACCTCACGCGTCCTGGGAGGAGACCTTCGCACAGGCTTGGCCCGCCTCACGAGCAGCACCGTGTCTCCGCAGGGCGGTCGACTTCTTCAACATCCTGGCCTACGACTACCACGCGTCGACGGAGGCGCTGACGGACCACCACGCGCCGCTGTTCGCGCTGCCCGGGGCCTCCGAAGTACGACTACCGCAGCCAGCTCAACGTGGTGAGTGGCGCGCCCAGGGCAGGAGGAGGAGGGGAGCTGGGAGAAGTGGGATGTGTTTGGCTAGGTTAGTGTTTGTGGGAGGGTAGCAGAGTGGAGTTAATTGGGGCGTCGTGCGCTGGAGTGCAGGAGAGTGACGTGGAGACGGATGGAGTAGATTGCTCTCGGGTAAAAGGTTTGGTGGCATCAGTGCTTAGGTCCCATGCTAGTTTTTTGCATGTTAATTTGAATGGAACACATGGATGTAGTTTTGGTCAGTTATTACTCATCAAGACGTTTTCCACAAATATATTTCCTTCTGATCATAACAACCCTGGAAAATATCGGCATAACTTTTTTCGCGCTACAGAACTGTATTCAGAAACCATTTTTTGATCAGAAGCCGGGTTTGGCTTCCTTTCTCCACTTTTTCCGTCATCAGCAAATTTGAATCATCGTGAAGCCACGTCCAGCGCTCGTATGTTGGTTAGACCGGACCGTGAACGTTCGGCATGAAACTGATAATCTGCAATCTGCAATCACGGTACATTTCGGGGTCAACTACCATGCTTCAACCTCGTTTGAAGAACAATGGGACTGGCAGCGACTGAAGGTCAAACCTTTTGCAGAGGTAACTGCAACTCTTAGGGTCAGATAATTGCGGCTGAGACGAAAGCCAGTCCCAGGTTCAGTAGCTGGTGGCGGCTTCAGCCGTGGCTCAACAATGTATTGTCCGCCCGGGCCAGTTATGCGCGCCCTTTCAATGTATCACTAAACGCTGAAGATACTTTAGCCATTACACCCTTGCTTGGCTTTTCCAAATGCTCCTCTGTTTCGCTTCAAAACACGGGCTTTGTCAAGGGCAGCTCACAGTGGTCGGCAGTCCAGATGGACACAGTACTGTCCAGTAAATTTAATCTCAGTCTGTTTCCTTCCTCACCTATGATCTTATATAAACTACTCCTTGGCATTATCTCCCTCCGTGTCACTTTCTCTGCTCCCCTCCCCCCCCCCTCTCTCTCTCTCTCTCTCTCTCTGTCTCTCTCTCTCTCTCTCTCTCTCCCCTCTCTCTCTTGCTTTTGAAACGCCTGCTTCTCTCTGTCTGAGTCCCTGTGCGCGCGCGCGTATGTGTACGGAGCACTTTCGCTCTCCACCGGACTGGCTCAGGAATGCCGGGCGGAACACGTCAGAGCCGGTGACGCAGGACTTTTCCGCCAGCGGCCGCCTCTGAGGCGACCAGGCGGCATTCCTTCGTCCGCCTAATGGCGGGAGCTCGTTAGTCGTCAGTATGCCGTTATCTCGGCGATAATGCGATAACCAGTTCCTGTGATGAACTTATCGGTTTCACGGATGTAACAAATCAGAATACCACATTGGCAGCGGGGCCTTTGGATTTTTTTTTTGGGGGGGGGCGCGTAGTTCATTTAGAAGTTCTTTTCCTGCACACAATACCACATGATTAACGTCACATTTTAGTGATCAGGCAGCGGGAAAAGGGGATAGGAGGGTGCAGCGTCCCGCGTCTCAGTGTTTTCGCCGCCGCTGGCTAATCTTATGAATGTAAGATCTGAATGCTGATCTTGAAATGTACCGTCAGTAGTACCGCGCCCAGAGCAAACTGTTTGTGCGGATTATCCCTCTCGCGAAGAAAACGTGGCCATCGGCAGATTTTTATTCTGCTTCGCGATGTTAGCAACAACTAAGGGAGAGATTGCCTCTGAATTTGCGTGAGATGGATCTTGCAGGACAGACAAAAAGAAGCTTCCCTCGGCAGCATCTTAACGGTTTAGCACGCGGATGTGAAAGCGTAAGTGCCTGAAAGGCTCCAGACGGAAGACTGGCAAACAATCCATAACAATCCTTGTTTACCCTGAAGCCTATCTGCATGATAATTTCTGAAAGCATATCACGAAAGAACATTGAGTTTTCCTATCAACAAAAACCAGTTCCGGAATGGTATACATGTGGAAATAGGCTTCGGGTGAACTTCCTTGACATCGACGGAGTAAACCACTCCAGAATTATTGCGGTTCGTGGCGCACCCATGGCTTTCATGTGGAGCGCTCATGTTACCTGGGCGTCACTCGGTGACCAGTCAACTTTTCCACGGGACCACGCCCTGTTTTGGCTCATTTCGGACAGCTATTACAGTGCCGCCCTGCACGGCCTAGTGTTTCAGTGTTTCACCAAGCAGGCAATCTGACACCATTCACCTTGGGCGTCACTACTGGGGACTGCGAGGGTTAACCTACTCAAAAGGTTTTCGCGTGTACCAATTCGAGTGGCATGCGAAAACCGTTATGGGCTAGTCTTACCCGCCTTTGTGACAGTCCTGCCCGGTATGAAATATACGGCATGCCCACCTACGGAGACGCCGATGCTGTCCATGTGGCGCGCAGGTTTCAGCTCCAAGCTCAGTTGACTCTGGAGGTCACAGCGCAGCCACCCCTGCGCCCGAGATTCCGGCACCGTTTCTGGCGCCGGCAGGGCAGCGCTGACGTCTCCGGCGGCCGATTAGCGAGGCCTCACCACGCGTCGCCTCACGGCTGGTCCGCTGACCTCTGGCGCTCCGCCGCCCGCAGGACTACACGGTCCGCTTCTACCTGAAGCTGGGGGCCGAACGCAGGAAGCTGGTGGTCGGCATCCCCACCTACGGCAGGTCGTACACGCTGCTGGACGAGAACTTCAGCGGCCTGCAGGCGGCCGCCGAGAGCCCCGGACTCAAGGGAAAATACACCAAGGAGGAGGGCTACCTCAGCTTCTACGAGGTGGGTCGCTTCGGGACGGCTTCTTGGCTGCATGTGAGGTGGTGGCGCAGCAATCAGGGATGGGTTGCTGCACAGGTCCTGAAGAAAAGTGTGGGCTTAAGGAGGATGTTCTTGTGACTTTTGACTCTTAATTTGCAATGCTTCCCTCTCTGTTGGGCGCAGACTGCCGTCTACTGAATATTGATCACTAAACAAGGAAAAAGGCACGTTTTCTCTCGATAGGAAATCAAGCGAAGAACATCTCTGAATAATTCTGATCCCTCACACCGTAATTTACCCTGGTGCCGAGTGCCAGGTTCTGGCGTGTTCATCATCAGGACTGAGGTGAAACTGATGTTTAAGCCTTCTTTATGTGTGGTTGACCTGTTATTGATTCCAGTTTAGTCTTCCCTTATGGCACACCAGGTGTTACACACATACGTGGAAACTACTTTCTGCATTGCAAGAAAATGGTATTCATTTAGGTATGCTGACCGCAGCTTTGCACTCGCAGCTTCGTGTGAAAAGGAAAGTCAGCCGACGCGTTCACTTTCAAATAACCCGATTGTTTTTCGATTCCGTACTTCTCGGAAACAGTTCACCAGATCGCCGCCAGGTGGGATGCTTCCCCTCTCAAGAGCCTCTCCCGGACTCTCCTGGGGCCTTGCAAGACGTTATCGCGCATTCCTCGCGCTCGTAATGGGCTATAGATCACAGGTCCGCCGGTAGCAGGTCGGATCTCGTGGGATCTTGGAGAAAATGCGCTGGCGGCCCGCGGACTGAATGTCTAATGACGTAAGAGAAAGTCCGGCCCACGGCGTGTATACAGGACAGCGGAGTCGCGGCCGACGCGGCCTCCTGAACCGTCCTGCCCGCTGTCTGAGCCCGTTACGAAATACCAGTCGCCATCGGATCTGGCCGAATAAACGGGTGCTCTGGCCGCCGCCGTAGAAAACTGAGATGAATGGGGGCAGTGAATCGCCCTTTACGGATACATGACGTAATTCAAGGCTGGGTATCATCAGCTTCAGCAGATTTTGTGCGCGGTAACGCAGCTGCTGAAAAGAATTTCATGCGGTGGATAATCCTGGCAGATTCCAACATTTATCTGCCCTTTTCAATATACTCCACCGGAAATAAGGCCAGGGACATTTAGAAGACCCAGCTGCGGCTCTTTAGCAGTTGGGACCGATGTTTTCTACGGTTGTGTAAAATCGCCCCTGCCCGGGCATCTATTCCTTCACCCCAGCCATCACACCTGACCTCTGCACCCAGCCCGGAGACGCGATCCAATGGGCCCGACCCGATCCGGCCCATCCCGTTCCTGTATCCGGGGCGGCTGACCTCCTAAAACAGGGCTGCCCGGAGGGCGCGCGCCGCGCCGGCCGGCCGTCGCGGCGCATTCTAATTGGTAGTTTCACAACCGGGCGCGCGCCGTTCGCCGGCGTCGGTGAAACCGCGTCGCCGGCGCCCCGGGCGCTCCGTGGCGCCCCGCAGCGCCCCGGGCGCCGGCCGGCCGGCCGGCACGCGTCCCGAAAGTGAAACTTTTCGCACGGCTGACGGCCGCCGTTTTTCGCCGCGTGGCTGAAGGGCGTGAGGCGCCGTCGGCGTTTTTGTGAGGTCGTCACCCGCCCGTGCCCTCCCTCCCCTCGCATTGGTCGTCAGTGCCGGCGCAGGGCTCACTGATAGGTTATTGTCAGGGCTGAGAGGCGTGGCCGCTTCCCTGAGAATGGATCTTAATGTCTGCACCAGCGGAGGTGGTGGTTAATAAGAAAGACCGAGAATGTGAAGAGGTCGCCGGCACTTCCCAGACCACTAATGTCGGCTGCCGGACCAGAAATTCCACGAGTGAAAACGAGTGCAGGGTATGGTTTCTTACGTTATCCTTCCCACATATTTTCAGCGCCGAGTGCATGACTGGCGGACCTACAGTGTATGACGGGAAATGAAAACCGTCCTTAAGTGTTGCAAAAAGAGGTAATGCTACTTTGTGTTGCAGATCATGCGCTTGAAGTAGGTCAAATGCGTTTAAGTTTTTGTTTGTCGTCTTGGTGCCCTTTTCCAAGTACGCTAGCTTCTTTCCCTTTGCTGTCCAGAGGGGCACCCAAGGGAAGGGTTTATGAGATTGCCCCTCGTTCAGCACGGAGGAAGCCCCCTCCAACCCACCGCGTATAGCGCGGAGGTGCCCGGATTTGGGATCGGAAAGTACCCCGGCGCGTAGCACGAAAAGGTTCCCTGTTTTGAGGTCCCCGGGGTAAAGGACATCATTATTACAGGCTCTTTCTCTTAAGGGGCTGCTTGCCATCTAAGGCCACTTTGCTAGCTAAGGGGTCCTGCTGGCTTGTGGAGGAGGCACCTTCTGGCCTGCAAAGAGGGCTCCTGCCGTCCTGTGAAGGGTCTGCCAAAGGGCCCGTAGATAGGCCTCATGCCGACGTGTTAAGGGTCCTCTGCTACCCAGTAAGCAGGTCCTGTGCCGCCCTGCAGACGGGCTCCGCGCTGACCCGTAGACATGCTCTTTCAAGAGGCCCCATGCCAGCATGTAAAAGGTTCCCTGCTGGCCGACAGAGATGCCCATGCTGGTCGGTGAAGAGCCCGCCTACGGACCTACACATGGCCCACTGTCGACCCGTAAGAGGACTCCTGCAGGCTTGATTGGTTAGCCTATAAATGGCCCCTGCAAGTCTGTAAAGGGCACGCTCACGAATCATTAAATGGCCAGCTACAGGCCTCTTAAGGGTCCTACCCCCTGCTCCGTTGGCCTGTGGAAGGGCAGTCTAGTGGCCCGTAAAGGGGCCCTCTGTTGACCAGTAAAGGAATCCTCTGACGGCCTGTAGAGAGGTCCCTGCGGCCTGTAGAGGTGGACCCTGTAAAGAGTCCCAAACGCTGGCCCCTAAAGGGCCCCTGTACGTCTGTGAAGGAATTTTTGCACTTGCCGGCCTGTAAACGGGCCCATTACATCCTGAAAATTAGCCTTCATCTGGCAGCACAAGGGAGCCTGTGCTCCTAAACGGACATCCGCTGGCCTGCGAACAGCGTGCCCTTTTTACAATCATCGTATTCTCGCTCCAACAAAGGAGCCTAGGCTGATCTGTAAGGAGGATCATTTCTGACCTACAAAGGATTCGTGTTGAGCTGTGAAGGAGGCCTCCACGGGCCTGCAAACAACACGAACCCGCTTTAGATGCCGTCATATCCGATAAAATTAGCCCTGTGTGACATTTTATGGCAATCTTAAGTTGAGGCCCATGAATGCCATTCATTATGAACAATTTTGATTTCATTTCTCACTTCCGTCGGAGCACGTTTTTCCGTTTGAGGTCTTTTATGCCTATAGTGTAATTAGAAACCCTCGCTGACCTTGCAAGAGACCCATTTTAGCTGTGAAAGGGGCCCCTGCGGGCCTGCAAACAGCATGAATCCGTTTTAGAGGCCACAATGTCCGATAAAATCTAATACTGTTTGACTTTCTGCAATGAACTAAGACTGGTGCCCATCGGTTCATTTGAGAGCAAACAGCTTTAATTTACTCGTAATGCTCCACTTTTACCGTGAAGCTTGCTTTGTTTGCCTTCGGGCTCTTCTCATATACATTTACATACATAGATATGTATATGCATGTATTCCGGTTGCCAACCAGCCGCAGAGTATGCTGCCAGAACGAGGAGGCATTCTGAAATCGGAGACCCCCGGTCAAAGACCTAGCCCCGCCCCAGGAGAAATTCCTGGTTGTGCCGTTGATACTATCAGGAAAGTCTCCAGACTTCGAAAGTTAGTTGTCATTCAGACATTGCATCCCAGCTGTAAAATATTTCCAGGCATTTGGAGGGACAAAAGTTCATTTTCTATTCTGTTTGGATTACATCAGTCGTGCGATACTGCATACATTTTGAAACATAAGTCATTTGGTTCAATTCAAACCATGCAAACAGTTGCATAAAAGACATCCATGACGAATTTTTCTATCCAGTTACCAAAGTCACCAAAGGCGCAAGGCTTTGAGAGATCAAGACATGATCACTTGGACAGCGTTGTTGTCACGAGGCGAAAGTCATTTCAGTTCATTTCGTTACGGAACAAAAGATAGTTAACCATCTACGAGAAGCACAACAAAGTGATAGGTTTTGGTACAAATGCCAATAGCATTAAACACTGTAATCTTAACATTATCTCCCATTCTCAAATGGCTTTGGCATGCGGCGGAAAAATAATTTCCTCTTTTGGTGCCGATGAAGAATGAGACGTAATTCAATGAAAAGGAAGACCTGTAGAAGCTGTGGTGGTACCTGGGAGAAAGGTAGATGGCGCCGGGCCACAGATATCTATCGCATGGCCCGTCCCTGCTTATGTAACCCGCTTTCCATCCCAACGGCGGAGGAAACTACAGCTCCCGGCCTGGAGCCACCGCGATACGGACCAAAACGCCGCAGAAACGGAATAGCCACCGAGAGCCATAGGAAACTGCAGATGGTCGCACCTTTGTGACAGGGCTTTAGTTCCGGATATATTTCTGCGTCGGTTGTCGACCTTTCATTCCAAACGTTCCCATGAGTATGATCTGCACGAGGCCAAAAAGGTTGCAACTATTTGCTGCTTGGAACCCTGTGCAGACTGCGAGACCTGCAGGGACTACGAATCGCGTGATTTCGAGCTTTGGTAGCTGCAAGTGTTGCATGAGATTGTGTTGCATGCGCCTGTGCCGATGCCGTCTGTTTCGTGTATCTGCAAATATGCTACCTTCCACGAAGTTACAAAAAATAACTGCTCATCGATTTCAAGCATAGCCACTGATACTTCACAGCGTTCCGGAAAAAGCCATCTTTAACTGTCCACAGGTAAAAAAACGTGGACCTATGTTGTATCTGGCTCAGTACAACTGCGTACTGACCTCAGGAAAAGGCCTCCGGCTAAATCGGACGGAATGTCACGGGTGCCCCAGCATTTTCCACCATCTTTTCGTTTGTTCTTTCAGTCATCACGTCGTTGCTGATGTGGCAAAATGACAGACATTGCAACACAACTGTCAGCTATCAAAAAAAGGAAAATCCCTAGCCTGAGATGTCTCGATACGGTGTGCGAAGCGCAAGGCGAAAGGCGCGAACCGTCCGGTCGGTGGCGCAGCGGAACAACACGCCGTACACGGTCTGACGCTTCGGGCACCCCCTCGCTCTCTCTCTCTGCAGATTTGCGAATACGTGGCTGTGGACGAATGGAAGGTGTACCGGCCCTACCCGGAGGAGATGGGGCCGTATGCCACCCTTGGCAGGCAGTGGGTCGGCTACGACGACGAATTCATCGTCCGTAAGAAGGTGAGGCGGTGGCGACGACGTCGACAGGATGGGAAGGCCGACCTTATGGTCTGCATGGTTTGGGAGCAGGCGACGGCGTTGTAGCGTTGCCAGTGTCGCAGGAATCGGGTGCCGTTAATTAGGCATGACGCCGGTTGATTCTTGTTGTGGCTGTGTGTGAAGGCGAACTTCCTCACTTTGTTCTCATTGCCTGCAGTACTTCGCTCTGCAAAAATGCAATTTGCTCGCTAGTTCTTTATCCAGTACTCCGCGTTCATTGCGTGCCATTCCGTGGAGATATGAGTGAAAGGTTAAACATGTCGCACTAGCTCGTATCAAGTCGCGAAAATGGACCAACAGTCTGTATATCTACCCGTGACGGTGGTGGTGACGTGCGTGACTCGTGTTTCTGCTGGTCAAGCACTGGTGGTGCGGAAAGGAGCCGATCCCTGTTTATGGAAAGTCTAGAGCAGTGTTTGATCAGCGACTGACACGGAGCCCAGCGGTGAAACTCACGAAAGCGTTCTAATGGCAGAACTCGGAGGAAGCTGCCAGGATAGACGAAAGGCATGCAACTGAACTCATCAAGTTTCTATTGTCACGCTGAACAGGCAACTACAAAGGATGTTGCCGGCCTCTAATGCCATCATAAGTGCCTACAGCGCATGACTGTCAGACTACTCCAGATTTTCCCATTAACCGGTTCTCTTCGCTATCGCTTTCGCTGGCATTAGACCAGGAGGCGTTAGCGGCGATTGTAAGGGCAGCACGTTCGTGTTGCTCGGTCTGCAGCGGCGAGGGATGGAAGTCGGCGGCAGTCAGGACTGCGGTCAATCTGTCGATTGGCCAGGCAACGTCACACCTTCAGGAGGTGGCTTTCCAGGTTCAGGGCGGTTTGTTTTCCAGCCCTGGCTGGACTCAAATGGTTGGGCGTTGACTGTCGCACCCTTGCTGCAGACCACCATCGGCTCGGGAGTTTTATGATGCCAGCAGAGGCTGCTGTGATCAGCAGCTGGCAGCAAACGGCCTCGCCATTTCATTGCGACTTCCTTTTGCAGATGCCCACTACACTATCCGATTGTACGCAGACGTTATAGAAATTACTCCAAAGGTTATATGCATCTCTCAGCCATTTGCGAGCGTTTTCGGTGGCACACACATGTTATTGAATGTGACTGGTGGCCTGACATTTAGTGCTTCTGACCCGAAGATGACGCCTAATCGAGGCCAGGCACGCCCCCGAAATTCCTGGATTGGTGAGATAGTGAGCATTGGTGTCATCCTCCTAAGGATCCACCAAGGTTTTAGATTACAGTCTAACCGACTTCACGATACACGGAAGTCTGTCTGAATCAGTCACCGAAATCATCGGAACGACGATGACAACAAATCATCGTTTTTGTTTTCAGGTTGGCCATTTCAGGACCAGCCACCTAGCCGTCGAATTCTGGTCCGTTCTTTTAACAACAAACCCCGCTTCACAGGCTGTGTACGCCACGGCCAGCCGCTAAGTGTCGAGTTCTGGTCCACCCTCTGACAGCGAACCCCGCTCCGCAGGCTGAGTACGTCAGGGACAACCGGCTAGGAGGCATCATGTTCTGGTCGGTCGACAATGACGACTTCCGGGGCCGCTGCTCGGGCAAGCCGTACCCCCTGATCGAAGCCGCCAAGGAAGCCTATCTGGCGCCGCCTACCCGGGTGAGTGCCCGCCACGAGGGTGGGTGCGCGGCACTCGAATGGGTGCCGGGCGCTCGGATGAGTGTTCCACTCGGACGAGTGTCCCGAACTAAAGCGGCTGTTCTGTGCACATGCGCTGGTTGGATTTAGATGAGTGCCATTGGAGCACGATATGCCTGGATTAAATCCCATCAGTCAGATGAGTGTCCTCTTTAAACCGAGATTTGGTGCGTTTGTGACAGACAGATGCCTTTCCACATGCACCGTGCCCGTTATGTGCCCGGTTCTCTTATTTACGTCACGATTACGTGGATTTAAAAAACGTAAATGAATTCGCTTGCCTGCATGTTTGGATTCATTGCCGAGAAAAATGAATTGCCAAGAGCTCATCGTCTTCCCCAAAGCGTGTTATTCCGCTGTGCTCTGCTCTCGGTTATTAAGCTTTCTGACTCTGAAATGAGCGTCTCGGTTGAATGTTGTGTACTTCGTGCTTAGCACTCAGAGGGTCGTCGACAAGGGCAGCCCGGTTCATTCGATTCTCGGGAGCTGATCATGTCATCCTCGGGACGACCACGTAGAATTCTTGTGAGCTTTGCATGCGGAGATGGGCGCATGGGAACCAGACACGGATGAAATGGTTGGCTGTCGTCGGTGACAACCAAATCAGTTCGAAATGAATTGCTTCGTCATCACCGCAGCAACTTCTATCTTTACGGTGATGTACTGGTGCTCCGAGTTTGGTCAATGTTCCCGCAACGACAAGTCGGCTTCTTAAATGCGTTTTCCATGGAAGATAAGCGTCAGCAAAGCTGACATCTAAGCTCTACCAGTAGACTGATCATCAAGTTTTCCCTTTGTCGTTTTGCAGAAGCCCTCCGAGGCAGGAGAAAGGTCCGACCCCACCGCCTCCAGTCACCCCGGACCCTGGTGCCGGTGAGTGGTGTATCTGTTCACACTCTGAGCTCTGTAACGCTGCCACAACGACGGAAGACTGCACGATAACCACAGCATTACGGGGGCGAAGCGTGACGACAGGAGCGCTGGCTTGCAGCGGGCTGTCATTTGACGGATAACACGATTGGAAAACCACTTTAAGCGATCTTGTTACCGTACTGCGGGATCACTTAGCATTCATTAACCTTGAAATGACGGAGGAATGTCAGATAATGGAATCCATGCTTCTGGTTGACCACTGTTGTCTGAACTGTTAGCAGCACACAAATTGATGATGTTTTTTGGACGTTTGTATTTTAGTAGTTCGTCTGTACCAACACAAAACGTTTGAAATCGCCCCCGGCCTCAAAACGTCCAAATTTTGACAGACTTCAGCTGCAAGCGGGAGGGCTTCTTCCCGCATCCTGAAGAGTGCAACAAGTACTTCTGGTGCCTGAGCGGCGGCCCGCTGGGCATCGTGCCCCACAGCTTCACCTGTCCGTCCGGCCTGCTCTTCAACAGGCGCACCGACTCGTGCGACTTCCCCAGGAACGTCAAGTGCAAGGTCAGGCTAGGCGAACCTCGACGTTGGCTGCAGAGGTATGAGTTGGTTGAAGGGAAACAGGCAAGGAAAGCTAGGAGATTGCGCCATTTGGACAACACCTGCCAAGGAGAACATGGCCATGGAACGTTTTCGTCTAGGGCGCTTTCACAGTCAGAACGATATTACTCGAACTAAGTTTGATACTGATGCATCATATATCCATTTTTAAAGCTACTGCTGTGCCTAACAATGTCATCCCAAGAAGATTTTCCATTCACGTTTGTGTAAAGGTGTCTTTAACAATGTCAACGTCAGAACTGTGTTTTTTTCTGTTAGTAAACCTCAAAGCGCTACTGTCTTTAAACACTTGCAAATTAAGACCTCCATCCGACACCTCTCCCCTGACCCCAGGTGGTGGCAAAGAAGGTGGAGTCCATCACGTTCCCGCCCACTAAAGAGCCGGCGATCACGACGGCGCGGCCCTCTTCGCCGGGCGAGGTGACGGCCGACCCGCTGGCCGACTACTACGAGGACTACGACACGGCCGACCTGCCGCCGCTCGACCTGGACTTCCCGGACCTGGCGGCCGACGTGCGGCCCTCGTCCGGCGGCGAGCCAGCGCCAGAGGTGAGCCGGCAGGACAGGACGGCCAGCGCCAGAGGTGAGCCGGCAGGACAGGACAGCTGGCGCCAGAGGTGATCCAACAGGACAGGACAGGACAGGACGGTCGGCACCAGAGGTGAGCCGACAGGACAGGACAGGACAGGACGGTCGGCACCAGAGGTGATCCAACAGGACAGGACAGGACAGGACGGTCGGCACCAGAGGTGAGCCGACAGGACAGGACGGCTGGCGCCAGAGGTGAGCCGACAGGACAGCCGCGACAGGACAGGACGTTCGGCGTCAGAGGTAAGCCGACAGGACAGGAGAGGACAGGACAGGACGGTCGGCGTCAGAGGTGAGCCGACAGGACAGGAGAGGACGGCGCCAGAAGTGAGCCGACAGGACAGGACAGGACGTTCGGCGTCAGAGGTGAGCCGACAGGACAGGAGAGGACGGCGCCAGAAGTGAGCCGACAGGACAGGACAGGACGTTCGGCGTCAGAGGTGAGCTGACAGGCGACAGAACAGGGGACGTCCGGCGCCTGGCGTGAGGGGATAACAGACGGGACGTTGGACAGTCGGCGCCTGAAGTGAGAGGGCAGCCGACAAGGCGGCAAGAGGGCAACCGGACAACCTTATCTGGGAGAACAGCCGGGCAGCCGGACATTCGGAAAGCCAGCTAGACGAACAAGTCTGCAAAGGCGACTGCAACGACAGTAACTCTCGCAAGGGCGTAATATTCTCCTGCGTCTTCGAACAACGTGGCCGCGTGCTGTCAATAGAATACCGACAGTTCGACGTGTCAATAGTTTGACTGCTACCAGCAGCCGAACCGGACATCGCCTGTCGTGTACGCGAATAGGACATTCAGCGACATTTCCTGTATTTTTGTGCCTTTTGCCGACAGATTCTGGGAGGCTCCCGCGGCGGCGCCACCTCGGTGAGGGCAGAGGCCGCGGCAGCCGCGCCGGAGGAGCAGTCCGACCCTGCAGAGCTCAAACAGCTGCTGTCGCTCATCCAGAAAATCGGTCAGTCGCCCGGGACGCGTCTGACGGACATCCAGGAACGCCTTCAGCCGTTCAGAAAACCTGCCGGGCTTTCGTGAGGCGCTGAGCTGTTCGTTTGTGACGCTGATTCGCCACTCGGACAAATGAGAAGACACCTCAGGAGAATGGACTGAGTTGCTCTTTGCCACCGTCATGGTCCCATCAGCCAGAAAACAGATCGGAGGGCCCAGGTTTGAACCACTGGCCTCTCTCGTTCTCTCACTGACCTCGCGTTTGTGGCGTGCAGGAGGCGTGGAGGGTGTGCAGCGTCTTCTGGAGGGAGGTGATGCGGACCCCGCCACTCCTCAGATCAGCGACAAGGACAGGAAGACACTCAACAAGATTGTCGGCGAGCAGACAAAACAGAACACCAGACCCCAGTAAGCACAAAAGTCAGGTGGTAAACAGTTTTGATTTTGTAGAGCTCAAGCTACAATCAAGCCGCCTTTGCTTTTGATGGCCACAAAAACTCGTGGTGTTTTTTCTGAAATACGTCATGGTTTGAACTGCAAATGGTTCATTGCTTTCAGACTCGTAGTTTTTATCCAGACGTAATGCTCACACAGTAGCAAATAATTTTACAAATCGCAACATTTTATTTTATTTCTTTCAGAGTAAACACCAGGAAACTGTGTTGTCGATGTAAGTCTAGTCCGTTTTTGGATGAATGTCCACAGGCGCAGGTGGCCGTGTGTGTTGACCGCCCCTCCCCCCCCCGTCAGGTACACGGCCATCGCCCGCAGCCGGCCTGGTGCCGATACCGCCCTGGCCGCCTCCTCCGCAGAGGCGGCCCCGACCCCCGGCCGACAGTCGACCACCAGCACTCGCTCCCGACTGAGGCCAGGCTCCTCCAGCCGACGGCGGCCTGCCGCCTCTGTTGCCCGAGACTCCACTTCCCGGCGGCGGCGGCCCCAGACTGACCCCTCCCCGCCCGAGGTCACGCCGGGGTCAAGGTCGAACGCGCGCCGCCGCCGGCCGCAGCCAGCCTCCCGCGAACCAGAGCCGGCCGCCGAGGTCACGACTGGGACGCGGGGTAACGCCCGAAGACGGCCGCAGTATTCCAGCATCGAGAGGACCAGGTGAGCAGGGGCAGCGTTACCCAGACGGGTGCTGCTGCATCCAGGGCGTTGGGTGGCCAGGGAGTTTCTGGACCCTCCTGCGGTATTCAGAGGGATGGGTGAGGGATCAGCGTCTGCATGCCCGCAATTTTGTTGAAAGAATTAACAGAGAATGCCCAAAGCTCACCAAGAAAGCTAACCAAGACAGCGGCAGCGTTGACGTGAAAAACTGAAGCGAGACGCATGTGTGACCGCAGCAAGTGCCAGTACCGATTTAGCATCGTTCCTGACAATTTTTAGATACAGTAGCAACAGCGCACAGGTCAGGTGGACAGCGGTTATTTCTATCATACTCATAATGAGGCTTTCAGGTATGACTCACAACGTTAAATGACTAACAACAACCCCTAACGCACAGGGGTGTCGATTTCTGTAAATGATTGGAGGGCCGAGCCAAGGGCCCGACAACCTAACCTCCACCGAAATGTGGGTTTCTTAGTGGATTAAGCAGGCTTTATTTTGACCAACGGCAATTTATAAGTTTTTTTGTTACTATTCACAGGATATAGATAGGTAGATACATCGACTTATATTTTTTCTTTACTTTCTGCCTGTCTCTTATTTACTGTGGCCGCTCTTTTCGTTACTATGACTCATTTCCCTTCAAAACCAGCAGGAAATATTGGGGTGGCCCAAAACCAACATTGGGTGGCCCAAATCAACATCGGGTGGGCCAGGGCCCTTTCAAAAGAAGACAAATCACTGCTGAAGCAGACAGAACATAAAGATGTTGCTCCGTATGAAGGGTCACTGTTCCCGGAGCGTCCAGCTTATCTCCGCCATCTGCCCCCCGTCAGCTCACGCTGTCCATCGTCATCCCCAGGAGACCCCAGGCTGCCGAAGCGTCCTCGAGCCGGGACCAGGAGCCGGTGTCCGGGCCCGGTCAGCGACAGTACGTGACCCTGAACCGGCGCCGGCCGGCCGCCGCCGAGCCCGCTCCTCAGGAGCAGGAGCAGGAGCAGGCGCAGATCGACCCGGACACGGGCAGAGAGTGAGTGCCGCTCCGGGCGGGGCTGTTGCTCTCACTGAACCTAACTTTGGAATTGAAAAAAACATGCCTGGATGCCGTAATTGTGACGGCCACTACCATGGTTGATCATCGAAGTCCAGTGCTAACGCAAGGCCTATTTGGAACTCCAGTACAACCGCTTAAACATCTCGAGTGCTTGAAAGGCAAACGCGACGGATCTGAATTACCACGTGCTATTACAACGGACACCATAACACGTCAATCTGTTAGCAACACCATGGCGCGGGCGTTCCGTGCAGAATCAGTGACTTTAAAGAAAGTTTTCAGTACTGACCTGGACCGTGTGATCCCCAGATATGTGACGCTGCGGAGGGCTCGTCCCACCACGCCGGTCCCGCCGCTGGAGGGCGCCCCGGAGCCAGCCCCACCGGCCCGTCGTCCCCAGGTCAGTCCCGGTTGACCTCAGGCTGACCTCTGACCTCAGAGGCCCGCCTGAGGCGGGCGATGGCTGTGGTGTTGGGCCGGCGAGTTGCTTTTCGTGTTTGGCGGTGCTGAGTGGCAGACGGCGGGTGGGGGCCGGCTGCCGAGGCGAGCGAAGCCTGTACATCGCTGACGACAGGAGCTCACGACGACCTGATACGTGTCGAGAACTGACGACGTTAAAAATGGGCCCGTGGACGCCATTTCTAGGAGACTTCTTGGTACGATGTTTACTGCTGTGTTGTGCACGTTAGCACTCATCTAGAGCGTCGTTAGAGTTTGTTAGACTAAAAGTATTGCCCTAATCGGTCGGGTTTTGGAAGTGGAGGTGGTGTGGCAACCTGACTAACGCTTTAAACAGTACAAACGACCACTCGTCTTAGGTCAGAATAGCCAGGTCGACTCAAAAGGTACCAGTCAGGCACAGTAACTGTGGCATGACCTTTGGTCACGCAGTGGCACAACGGGTTGCCTGCTTGGTTGCTCTGCCTGTGGGTTCGGGGCTTTTGCGGAACGCTGACGGTTGCCATGGTTCTGCCTGCGCTTCCAAAGCCCGACCTTCGCCGGCCGTCGAGGGTGAGGGAGTCGGGGCTCGAACGCCGGGAGATGGGACGCTCTCTGACAGCGGTGGCGTCGGGCACGCTGAGAACACTACGGTGTTTCTGTCAGAAACGGTACCCGGTCTCGTCGCAGCGCAGAGCGGGAAAGCTCCGGTCTGGTGAGACGTTCCTTCCGACGCCCCGGGCAGTTCGAGCCCCTCCCCCTCTCCCGACAGCGGGCTGGCTGCGGCGGTTCACTGATGCCCTGCTCGGTTCCAGGCGACCGACTCACGACCTGACGACCCTGCAGACCCGGCGCTGGCCCTGCTCAACGCTTTCGCAGGCCGCGTCCCCGCTAACACCGACGCTAGCGACATCTCTGTAGTTGCCAACCAACTAACCGACGCGCGCGCGCGCCGTCCGGACGAACCTCTAGCTGACGCCGCTGACGGCCCGGAGCCGACGACTCCGCCTCGAATCCGCGTGCGCGTGCGCCGTCCGTCGCAGAGCCCCATCCGCAACGGCGACCGCGTCGAGGAGACCACCGTCGACCCGACCGGCCAGCGCAGGGTCAAGGTCATTCGGCTGAAGCGGCCGCGCGGGCGGACGCCGCCGGCGGGCGCGGAACAGAGCCCGGCGCGCCCCACCTCGCCTTCACCGGCCACCAGTCAGCTCCCGGAGGTCAGCGAGAACGAGGTCACCATCGACGACCGGCAGGAAGCGCCGCCCGAAGGGCCGACCACGCCGCAGCCGACCGAGCTGGCGCAGCTCGCCGCCGTCTCCAACCGGCTGACGGAGCGCGCGGACCAGACACCCACTGAAGGCGTCGCCGAGCCGGCGGCCACCGAGCCGGCCCCGACGGCCGGCAGGGTCTCCGGCAGGGTGGGCAGCAGGTTCACGCGGCCCGGCGCCCGCCTCAGCTCCTCCAGGAGGCGGCTGAGCGGTCGGCGGCGCGGCAGCACGGCTGCGCCGACGGCGGCCACCGAGGCGGCGCCGGCCGACGCCGAGCCGACCGCGCCGCAGACGACGCCGACGAGCAGCGGCCGCGGCGGACCGCGCCGCCTGCGGCCGGGCAGACGGCGGAACCGGCTCCGGCCCGGACCGCGCCGGCCGCAGCCGCAGCCGCAGCAGGAGCGGGAGCAGGAGCAGGAACAGGAACAGAGCACGGAGCAGCAGCCGGCGGTGACGACGGAGCGTGGCTCGGTGCGGTTCGCGCTGCCCGGCCGCGAGCCGTCGCTGCGCGGCCGGGGGCGTGGCCGCGGCCGGCTCCGGGTCGGCCTCCGCCCGACCGCGGCCTCGGCCAGTCGGGCGGAGCTCCAGCTCACCGAGCAGGAGCTGGCGGCCATCTCGACCACCGGCCGGCGCGCCTCAAACACCTTCCCGCCGCTAACCGACGACGAGGTGGCGTCCACCGAGCCCAGCGCCGCTGCCGACGCCGACACGCCCGCGCCAACGACGGAGCGGCCGGCACGCGGAGGGTTGTTCCGCCGCGGCCGGCCGACGCCGGCCGCCGCCGCGCCGCCCGCGACGGAGCCGCCGACGGAGCGGACGTCGCTGCGGCTGCGGCCCGGCCAGCGGGAGCGGCCGGACCCGCTGAGCCGCGGCCGCGTCCGGCCCAGCCCGCTGACGGTCGGCCGGCGCCGGCGGCCCGGCCTCGTCGCCGGGGCGGAGCAGACCGGAGAGAAGCCGGCCGGAGGGGCGGCGGCCACCACCACGGAGCCGCCGCCGGCCACCGAGGCCACCGAGCCGGCCGAGCAGACCGAGCCGCAGACTGAGCAGCAGACGGAGGCGCAGACGGAGGCGCAGGCGCAGGAGGAGGAGATCCCGCGGCAGACGGTGTTCGAGCTCCGCAGCCGGCAGCCGGACGGTGAGACGACGTCGCGGCGGCCGCGGCCGTTCCCGTTCCGGCCGCCGGTCGGCCGCCGGCCGAGCGGGCTCCGCGAGCGGCGGCCGAACCCGTTCATCGCGCCGGCGCCGACGCCGACCGACGCCGCCGACGAGCCGACGGAGGAGCCCGCCAGCACGGCGGCGCCGACCGAGCCGAGCGCCGAGCGGCCGCGCCGGCCGCTGCTCTTCCGCGACCGCGAGCCGGCGCCGGCGACCACAGCCGCGCCGCAGGAGCAGGAGCAGGAGCAGGAGCCGACGCCGACGGAGCCGGCGCGCTCTGAACTGCCGCCGGCGCTGATCGCGCGCCGCGTGCCGGCTGACGTGGGCGATGGCCGCCGGACGCCGTTCCGGGCCCGGCCCGGCTCACGGCTCAGCCTGTTCGAGCTGGTCAAAACGCGCGAGGAGGAGAAGAAAGCCGACGTGCAGAGCCTGGCCGAGCAGCTGCGCTCGTCCATCGCCGAGCAGCAGGGGCTGGAGGTGCCCACCACGGCGGCGAGCACCACCGAGGGCGGCACGGAACGGCCGGCGGCCGAGACGACCGCCGAGCGAGGCGAGATCGCCACCGTGACGACGGCGGCCACCACCGAGGGCGGCCCGGTGGCCGAGATCGTCGTGGCGACCACGTCGGTGACGCTGAACGCGCCGAACGCGCCGCTGACGGAGAGCTCGGCCGCCGCGACGGACGCCAGCACTGAGCGCGGCTCGACCGCGCAGGAGACCACGTCGCAGGAGACGACCCCGGAGGAAACGACCGCGCAAGAGACGACTCCTGAGGGGACGACCGTGCAGCAGACGACCCCGGAGGAGACGACCGCGCAGGAGATGACGGAGACGACCGTCGACTCCACGGCCGCCTCGGCCGCGAGTTCCACGGCGAGCGCCGCCTCCGAGCCGACCACGCAGGCGGCCGAGGACACCACCGTCACGGCGCAGGAGGTCACCGAGCCGGGCACGGCCGCGCCGGGTGCCTCGCGCGACCCGCGCGTCTTCGTCGTCGGTCCGGCGCCGTCGACGACGCGGCGGCCGGCGGTGGCGGCGCCGGCCGACGGCGCCGTGATCGTCACGGCCGCCACGCTGCCGCCGCCGGCCGGCTCCGGCGGCGACTCGTTCGTCTCGGTCAAGGTCAGCGTGTCTGAGGAGTCGGACGGCGGCGCTGCGGCGGCGGCGGCGGCGGCAGCGGCGGAGGGCGTCACTACGCCCCGGCCGTCCGTCTCGCCGGTCGAGGCGCTCTTCACCATGTGGGCCGACGACGGCGCGCGCCCCACGTCGCCGCTGCCGCGGGACGACGCTGACGCCGACGAGGACGCCGACGACGTCGACGCCGACGATCTGGAGGACCACGCCGATCACGCCGACCACGCCGATCATGAGCACGGCGACGCCCGCACCTCGTCGCTGCTCAACAAGCCGCCGGCGGTGCTGGAGGCCAAGGCGCGCGCGCCGGCCGCGTCTAAGGACACCCTGTTCGACGGCGAGGAGGTACTGGCCTACTCGACAGTGACACCCCGCTACCGCGACCCGGACAGTCTGTTCAAGCGCAAGACGTTCCTGGACAGCGCCGCCGCCGCGCCGGGCCCTCTGGCCTGGACGGTGGCCGCCGGCGCCGCCCTGCTCGTCTGGAACAGGCTCTGAAGGAGCTGCGCTAACGCCATCGGCGTGACGTCACTGGTCTACCGCTGTGCTCAGGCGCGGGCTGGCGGTGCAGGGATGAAGTTTTGGAGGTCAGTGAAGGCCAGAACAGTTAGAGAGTGGGGACCGCTCGACGTGAGGAAAATGGTGGCAGAGATTGCAAGGCATATCTAAGAAGTGACGCCAGTGGAGGGAACTGCTCATGTGACGCGAACGGCACTGCTTACGTCCAACAGCAACGTTATGATGTGTCCAGCGAGAATGAATGGTCGCTCAGCACGGAGAATGCATTGCCTGTTGTATTAACATTAGGATAGCTACCCAGAGGCTTTGCAAACGACAAGCTCCTGAAGAACTTCGCAGGGTTTGAACGGCAAGAAGTGCACAGTCCTGTGAGACTTTTTCCGTCACAGCCAGTCATCGAAAAAAAAATGCCAGCGATTCCTCAGTTTATGATTCCTTCAAGCTCTTCATCTCACTTTAAGACGTCTCCCAGTTTTGAACGGTCTGACTGCCTGAAAACGCGCGCAGAATGGGTTTTAAAATCTAGTGGGCAGCTGAATTTCAAATCCGAGACACGACATCTGCAGCAACTTTTTCGCGTAAAATCAGCAGGCGGTGCGTGGTATGTTGGAATGTCAGAGGCTGTTCAAGATATTCAATAGCGTCTCACGGTGAAGCATGAAGATGTCCGCGATTAATTTAAGTCCGGCCGTGGGCGTTACGCCTGGCTTGTAAACTGGTGCGTGCGTGACATTTTGTGAAGAAAGAATGGAGTGTGAAGTGGATCGTGTTCTTATATACCAAGCTTTTAACAGGAGCCGTAAGTTCAATGAATAACTGAGCCAAATGACGTGTTGCTCAATGTTTTCTTCAAGCTCGTTACGTGTTAAACGTATTTACTAATGTATTAGCTCTTTTGTTTGTTGTTCTGTTACGCGAACGTGCACTATGTCAGTTGATCGTTGACTGTGTTTTCTATGCTTTTGTGACTCCGCGTCTTTCGTAAGCTAATCGTAGCGCGTGCATCGAGTCTGTGCGAATCGCGACAATACAAAGTGGAAAGCCGAGTGTGATCCGGCCTGCCTGGCCAGTGGAGACGCTGCCGAATCGACGTTGACCAGGGCAAGATGCTCCCCGCCGCCCCGACCAGACGGCAGACCCCTGCCACGTTCCCTGTAAGTAGCTGACGCATCTGACCTTCCGCTGGACATATCGCGCCCTGCGCGGTGTCCGCGCCCTCGGCTCTCCTGCTTTTCTGTCGCCCTGTGACTCTCGTTACCCTCCATCTGGCGACTCCCGACTCGCTCTGGACACGACTGAGCCCAGACCGGACGCAGCTGGCCTGCTGAAGTCGGCAGCTGTCGGAGCTCGAGCTGCGGCCCCGGACCGGCGCCGCCCCTGAGTCTGCTGGCTGTACATTGTATGGTGGAGGAGGTGGCGGCGGTGGCGGCGGTGGCGGCGGTGACTTGGACACGGGAAGCCGGCAGCCCGCTGGCGGCCGCTCCCGACATGGCCCGGTTCCTGCCCGTCCCCTTCCCGGACCCAGCTCCGTCCCAGCGCCGGCTCCTGTCCCGCCCCGTCCCAGCACCGGCTCCTGTCCCGTCCCGTCCCAGAGCCGGCTCTGGTATCGGTCCCGCTTTTTTGTTGCAAGATGCCAGGTGCCAAGGTGCCACTGTCCAGGCTCCTCACGCAACACTGTTTGATTTTCGAACTATTTGTCTTGTCATTCTGGAATCTCGTGCAGGTGAACACAACGCTTATCCCATCCAATGTCTTAGAATGTCAAGACACCTTTCCCTTGCTGGCTAGTTTACCGGAATAACGTTTTGTTCCGTGCAGCTGTTCTTATCTCCGTCTTTTCTCCGTCTTCTCCGTTGCCCTGATGACCATCGGCATTTGTCTGCCTGTCCTCGACCCCGGAGCCGTCTAGCCAATGCTGAAAATAGCGAGATTTTGGAACACGCTTGGTGTAGCGGATAGACTGTCACAGCAGCAGAGCAAGTAGTTGATTGTGGTTGCCGTTTACGGTCACACGCTATCACCCTTTTTCAGCTTGTCGTCGTATCATGGTCTGTATATATTTGCTTCTTATTCCGAAAATCCGGTAGACTTAGCACATCTTAGATAGGCTTGACTTCGAGTGTCGGGTCTTCGCCATGGCAGATTTGTCACATCGCGGGAGATTTTAGTCTGCACTGAGTTCGACGGATTCCATCCATGTTTTGCACCAGCACAGAACCGAATCAATACATCGAAGGCACCATTTGTCACCCTCTCAGCTTAGCTAGAGGTCTCTCTGCAGGGAATCTGTATCTGTATATATGCAATCTGTATAGCGCCAAAGCGAAGGGAGATCTTTCGGTGGGAAGGAGGTTTGTCAGTCGTGACGAAAGATTCTGAGCAGCAAAGGAGACCTTTCGGGTGAGTGGAGTGGGTGGTCAGCTGGACAAAGGGAGGCATACTAAGCATCAGGGAGTCCGTTTAACAGCGAGGGGGATTTGATAGCTCGAAGAAAGGTCTCGTAGCGAGGACGAAGGATAACGAGGAGAGAGATCTGGTAGCTCGGACGGAGATCTGACAGCGGGGACGGGATCTGGTAGCGGGAAAACAAGTTTTTTAGCAGCGAGGTAGCACTGATAGCTAGCGTGGAAGGAATCTGGTAGCGGCGAGGGAGATCTGGTAGCGGCGAGGGAAGTCTGGCAGCATTAGGGATGCCCGGTGGCGTCGAGAGAGGTGTAAGAGCGAGGAGGGAGACCAGCTACCTCGGAAAGGTCTTGCAGATAAAGCTGAGGTCCGCCAGCCGTGAAGAAAGCATGTCGCAAGGAAGAGAGGTCTGCTGGCCATTTCAGTTCAGATAGGAGTCTGGAGTCTTCCAGGAAGGAGACTCTGCCACTTGTCAGCTATGCCTTTACAGAAATGTCTGGCAGCCGGTGCGTAAGTCCGTCAGTCGAGGGGCTTACCCGAGACCGGTGGTGTTTCTTTTTTGTTCGGACCTCTGCCCGTCTCTGGGACGGGAAGTCAGCGGGCAGGCTCAGAGAATCGTTAGCTGGAGGAGGCGTGTATGTACCTCCTGAGAGGGAAATAACATAGAGGGGGAGAGGCGACCTCTCGGGAGAGAGGCGTGGCCCTTGGGAGGAAGGACGATCGGCCTGGGGGCAATACTATGGCATCTGAGGGAGTTTCACCAGCCTACACAGAAAGTATCCTCACCACGCAAGAGTGAAAAGCCCGTCAGCAGAGCGTGACCCCTACCGCCGCTAGGGAGCTGTGGCCGGGCCGCGGCAGCTCGGCGCCGGCTCGACAGCCCGTGCATTTCTGGCGCCTCCTTCTAGGTGAACCGTGGCGTGACCATTCGCCGGCCCGGAAACCGGGCCCCCCAGCTGTTCCGCCTCACCACCACCCTCCCACCCCGCCTGACGAGCACTGACCGGCCGACCGACGACGCCGCCGCCGCCGCCGACGCACCGGAAGACCAGCAGCAGGAGCAGGAGCGGAGACCGGTGTCTATTCGAAGGCCTTCCACCTCGTCGGTGAGTCTTACTGCCAGACGATAACGCCACTGTGAGGTGCTGACTTCATGGTCGACTTTGCCTTTAGCGGCAGGCCTGATGTCGAAGCGTAAGCTGTGATCTGTCGGTCGATTCGCACACGGCGAAGCGACCAGGCCCACAGAACCTGAAGTGGACAGCATCCATCAAACAACAGCGCGTTGATAACTAAGAGCATGTAAAATGTAGGCCTAAGTTACAGCCACAAGGATTCGGCGATGTCGGCGCAAAAATTAATGCAGCGTCATCAGTCCAGGACTCGGTTTTCTCAAAGCAGCGTTTCGCCTTAGAGTGGCCGCGCTGATCTGAACCTTGTTCCTCCAGAGACGCGGCTCCGCCCGAAACCGGCTCAGGCAGCGCGGCCGAGGCTCTTCTCGGCGTCGTCCGTCCGCCACCGCCACCACGACTACCACAACCACCACCACCACCACCACCGCCACAACCACCACCGCCACCACAACCACCACCACGCCGGCCGCGACCACGTTCCGAGCGGAGGCGGTACTGCCGGCGTCGCCTCCGGAAGAGCAGGCCCCGCGGCCAGCTCACCAGGGAGTGCGAGGCTTCGCGCCGGACGCGCCGCCGCCGCCGCCCGAGGAGCTCGAACCTGAGTACGACTACTACTACGACTACGTGTTCGAGTATCCGGATGGCAGCGTGCGCGAGATCCCGGCCGAGGAGCTGCAGAAGCTGCGAGCCGAGATCGAGCTGGCCAAGCGCCTGCTGCGCACCAAGGAAGGCCGCTCCCTGGACGGAGCCGCGCTCGCGCAGACGGTCATCGACCCCCTCGACGAGGTCGCCACGACAGTGGACTCGCGGAGCGTGCCGCCCGAGGAGTTCCAGAGGGAGACCGAGAGACCGCCGCAGACGTTCCAGAGGGAGACCGAGAGACCGCCGCAGAGGGCGCCGCCGCAGACGTTCCAGAGGGACTTCGACAGAACTCGCCAGAGGGCTCCGCCTCAGTCCTTCCAAAGCGAGTCCGAAAGGACCGGGCCGAGAGGTTCCGGTCGCCTGCCGCCCCGTCTGGAGCGGCTGCCGTCGCGCACGACGCAGGCGACGTCGCCGCGGCCGGATCCGTTCGGCACGCCGCGTCCGACGGCCGCGCCCAGCGCCTCGGACAGCATCGACTACGTCGACGTGCCGCCCGGGTACGAGGTGGCCGAGTACGAGTACGACATCGCCGGCGACGTGGACGAGGAGGTGGTCATCATCGAGGACGAGCAGGGCCGGCGCACGGTCAGCACGACGTACCGGCCGGTGGCGCTGGCCGACGCCGACTACCCGCTGCCGGAGGACAGCACGCTGCGATCGTTCCTGCCTGACGCCGCCACGACGCCGCCGCCGCGGACGCTCTCGAACGAGGTGTCGCTCGGCGGCGAGCGGCGGCCGGCGGGCCGCGTCGTGCCGCCGATCCGGCTGCTCAACGCGCTGAACCGGCGGCGCGGGCAGACGACGCCGGCGCTCGAGGAGACGACGACCGAGCCGACCGCGCCGCGCCGCACGCCGGCCACCATCCGCTCGTTCCGACCCGTCCCGCGCCGTCCCGGCGGGCCTACCGCGGGGCAGTTCGAGTCGTTCGCCGGAGAGACCACGACCTTCCAGCCGTTCGTGGACGACACGACGGCGTACCGCGGCGAGCCGGAGCAGACCACCGAGTACCAGCCGTCCGTGGAGCTGCCCACCTCGCAGCCGTTCGACCGTGAGACGGCCGCCGTCCTGGCCGAGGAGGACGAACGGTCGGCCGGAGGGTCTCTCACTCAGGAAGTGACTACCATTCGGCCTTCGCTTAGCCCCACGACCATTCAGTCTCTGCTGGAGCAGCAGAGGCAGCGGTTCGGAACGCTGCGCCCCCTCTCGAGCGGGCTGCTCCCCGACGCCGGCCATGAGGCCTCCACCACGCAGGAGACGACGACGGAGCGCGAGGAGACCACCACCGTCTCCACCACCACCACCACGGCCGCCGCCGAGACGCAGCAGGAGAACGAGGTGCTGCCGTCACGCGGCAGCCGCCGCTTCCGAGGCCGTGGCCGCACCAACCGGCTGCGGGCGTCGTCCCGGCGCCGCGGCCGGCCCCAGACGCGTCCGCAGCCGGCGGCGCAGACCGAGCCGGAGGCGGCCAGCACGCCGGCGCCGCGGCCTCGCCCGGTGCGCGTCCGGCCGACGCCGGGCTCGCGCCGCCGGCTGACCAGCCGCCGGCGGCGACCGTCCCCGAGCGCCGATTCCGCGCGCGGGCAGCTGCAGCCGGAGCAGGAGCAGCCGGCGCCGCAGCAGGGGCAGGAGCAGGAGCAGGAGCAGACGGAGAGGCCCGCGCCGGCGGCCCGCAGGAGGCGGCCGTCGTTCGCCCGCGGCGGCAGTTCCGGCCGGCTGTCAGCGACCAGGACGCGTCCGTCCCGGAGGCGTCAGCCCACTGCCAGCCGCACTGACGCTCCGGAGCCGGCGCCGGCGCAGGAGCAGGAGCAGGAGCAGGAACAGGAGCCGAGCACGGAGGCGCCGCCCCGGCGCGGCCGCCGACTGCCGTCGCGGTTCAGCTCGCTGTCGCGGCGGCCGCCGGGCGGCTCGCGGAGGAGCGCGCTGCTCAACCGCCGGCGGCCGGCCGCCGTCCGGCCCACCACTGAGCCCAGCACGGAGGCCGCCACAGAGCCCTTCACCGAGCCCTTCACCGAGCCCAGCGTCGGGCCCTTCGCGGGCTTGTTCCCCGAACCCACCACGGAGACGCTCTCCGAAGCGGCGGCCACGGAGCAGAGCGCCGCGCTCGAGTTCGGCAGGGGCGGCACGTTCGTGCGCGCTTCTGCTGAGTCTCCGCGGCCGACGGTCGCCCCCGCCGAGGCCGACGCCGACCTCGAGTCGCGCTTCGAGCAGTTCCTTCGCGACGCCGACGACGCCGACACGGACCACATGACGCGCGAGCAGCTGCGCGAGCTCTTCAACAAGACGATCCAGAAGACGGCCGTGTTCGTGCGCCGCAAGCCCGGCTCGGCGGCGCCTGAGATCATCGGCCGCGGCACGGTCATCAGCCAGCCGGGCGGCGACCGCCGGCTCATCGTGCAGAACCGGCCCGGCGGCTCGCCCACCTCCGAGATCACGCTCGTCGAGAGCTCGACGCTCAGCTCGCTGCTCGCGGCGACGCCGGCGCCGCGCGGCGGCATCTCGCCGCGGCCGGCGGCGGCGCCGCCGCTGCGACGGCCGGCCACGTTCCGGCCGCGGCTGCCGGCGCCGCCGGCGCGCGCCGAGCCGGCGCCCGACCCGCGCAGCCCGGCCCTCCAGGTCATCGAGGACGTGACGGCGCGCACGCTGGCCTCGCCGTTCGACGACGAGTTCCGCGGCACGTCGCCGCGCTCCATCGTCAGCGTCGAGCCCGGCTTCGGCCGCGCCGGCGGTCCCTTCCAGCTGCGCACCCAGCAGCCGTTCGTGCTGGAGGAAGGCGGCCGCCTTCGGCGAGCAGGGCTTCACCGACCGTGCCGACGTCGGCTTCGACGGCCGAGGCTTCGCCGAGCGCGGCGGCGTCGCCTTCGACGCGGAGACGACCACGCCGCACGTGATCCGCAAGCAGGTGGTGCGTCTGGTGCCGTTCGGCTCGCAGAGCCGGCGCGTGCCCCAGGGCCGCTCGGTGTTCCCGTCGGCCGAGTTCGAGGAGGGCCGGCCGCGGCGGCCGAGGCTGCTGCCCGCCCGCCGCCGACGCGTCCAGGTCAACCGGCGCATCCTGAACGTGTCGCCGGCGGCCGACGCCGAGCAGACGGTCGGCGACGTGCGGATCGCGCTGGCCGACTCGGAGCCGGCGGCCAGCACGGAGCGGGTGCAGGTCGCCAGCCCGCCGGCGTCCGTCCGGCCTCAGGTGATCCGCATCACCAGCCGGCGCCGCGTCTCCTCCCGGAGGAGGGGCCCGGCCGCGGCGGCAGGGGGGACGCAGAGCGACCTACTGACGGCGGCTGACTTGGACCAGGAGACCGGCCGGCAGCGCTTCAGGACCCAGCAGGACACGGCCGACGCCGTCCTGTCCGAGGCCAAGGCCGACCTGGGGTCAGGCGAGGGCGGAGAGCGGCTCGCCGACGCCCCGATCACTCAGCCGAGCACGGAACCGTCACAGACCGAGAACCCGACCAGCGAACAAGAGCTGCCGACGACCACGCCCGCCCCGGAGGTGACCGACACCGTGGGCAGCTTCACTGAGCGGGCCTCGCTGCCGGCCACCACGCAGGGGGCCGCGGCCACTGTCGCAGACGGTCCGACGGACGCTGTCCCGACCGCCCCCACGGCAGCCGACCCGACCGAGGCCACCCTGTTCCCGGGCGGCGACGCCGTGCTCACCACGACCGCGCCGGCCGACCTCGCGCCCACCGCGAGCGCCGGCGAGCTGCCCGCCTCCACCGAGCTCCCCGTCTACGACGACTACGACTACTACTACGACGACGACTACGTGCGCAGCCTGGTGGCCGACCCGCCGGGCAACAGCCCCGCGCCGGATCTGGCCAGCGAGGGCCCGTTCGCCAGCAGCAGCCGCTTCACCTCGCGGCACCCGCTCTCGCTGGACCCGGCGCTCGAGGAGGCGTCCGAGGCCGCCGGCGCCGCCGCGACCTCGTCCGAGCAGGCGACGGCCGGCCGCCGGGGCGCCGGTCGCCGCCGGCGCGTGCTGGCCTCCCTGCCGACGGCCAGTCGGCCCGGGCCGACCAAGACGCCGTCCGAGGTGCTGGAGGCCGACGCCAGCGTGCCACTGTCCGGACATCTCAGCGACGGCCGCGTGCAGGGCTACAACGGGGCGTATGTGGACGAGTTCGACCGCGTGGCCTGCCTGGACGTCGGCATCTTCCCGCATCCCAGGTGAGGGCAGAAACGGCACTGTCAAAGCTGAAACGGCACGGGCAGGGTGGAATGTAGCTTTCAAAGTACCGCGCAGACAGAGATGGCACAGGCGAAAGTTATATCGATAGGTAGCTCTGGAAGGAATACTACGTGAGTGGCCGTTACGCCTTTCCAACGTTTGTGTTCTGCGCTCATGCACGACGCAGCTCTCTGTGCGCTGCATCAGCTCTTCAGTGCCAGCTGGCGGTGCAGCTGTTGCTGTCCCGGTTACGGCGCAGTGCCGCCTTCCCGTGCAGCCCCATTGGCGCGTCGCTCCGGCAGCCGCCGCATCCCAGCCTCGAGCATTGTCCTGCGCGTTGTTCTGTTACATCTCAGTCTGTTACAATGTCGCGTCGTCCCCAGGTCGTGCCGAAAATTCGTCCGTTGCGTGGCCCGGTACCGAGGCGTGGCTACGGGCAACGTGTACCCGTGTCCGCCGGGCCTCGTGTTCGACCCGGTGGGCGGCACTTGCAACTGGGCCGAGGGCTCCGACTGCGTCGAGTGACCCGGCTCTGACCTCCGGCGCGCCGGCCGCCGACGACAAAGCCAGAGCCGCCGAATAGGACCTGGGAATTGGCCGGCGCAGCGCGGCCTGGAGGACGAGAGTGACGAGATCTGCCCCGGTTATGGAAAACAGTGACCTAATAGGCGTTGGAAGCCAACCCGGCATACATATGTCTCTAAATTTTTGCAGTTTTTCTCCACGAGTGCGAACCAACTACACGCGTATTTTTAACTTCTCGGAAGACTTTTCGGCCGTAATTTCCGGAAAGGCCGAAAATCATTTCCGATGCTTTGCTCGTGGATCTCGAGCCTCTCGGGTCTGCCGGACCGTCGCTGTGGTGTCGAGATGTGGCGAGATGTCGAGGTGTCGAGATGTGGCTGGTGCCGAGCCCTGGTGCGCCGTACCGACACCAGGCTGGCGACCTCGGCGCCACTGGTGTCCCCAAACGGACTGCAGGAGTGCTCGAAGAGCGGGCCCGAGCCACTCTGCCGGGCGAGACGGGCCGGCGGAGTGAGGAATGATGTTATTTGTCAGTGACGTAAGGCGAGTGCCGAGATCCGTTCCTTAGAAAACATGAGCTTAACAAAATAGCACCGGACGTCTCCAGGAAAACCACGAAAACAAAGCGCTCGACAGATGCGACGCTCGTTCCGATACATGCATGAACGAACGGCGCTTGTTCGAGATTGTAACTCAACGCTCGCCCCCGTTCATTTCTGCCCAGTCGTCTTCAGAGAGATTGTAGTTTCGTTTCACGTTCATATGTGAGCCTCGTCAGATGTCATTCATCGTCAATGGACCCCCGATGTGCGTGGAATCATGGTAGGCGCATTTAAGTGTGTTTGTAAGCCACTGGTTTACAGATTTACCTTGTGGTTGTTGGCTAAATTGGGGCAACGGAACCGGTTTTTAAGCGTACCACTGCGGCATTGAAAGCGGAGGACGGCTGATCTAGCAGACTGTGGATACCTAGGAATGTGATAGAGGAGTCTTGAATGGACGCACTATAGTTGTTGACAATAAATAAGGTGATTCATCCAGTTGTTTAAGTCCAGCTGCTCCAGCGCCATCCTCAGAATATGGTGATTCGTTCCGGAGTATAAATCCAGATGCTGCGGCGCACTCCTCAGAGCTTAACGCTATGGCGTGCCTTCAGACTGATTCACATTCAAAGCATCGACGTTCAGCGATCTTTTACAATCCCTTGCTACGAACAGTCGATCTTTCCTCTCAGAAAAGCATACACTACAAACGGACGTTGTAACAAACAACTCGGCGCTTCCACATCGAATGCGTCGTCCGGCAACAATCGACTACAAAATCTTTACACAGTTACACCACGCAAAGTAGGACATCGCCTTCCACATACGCAGACGAAGGGCAAACGGATCACCTTCTCGGCTGAACACATGACGCCGCTTCTACAAGGTCTCGCCAACAGGATAAACAGGTGGCCGCGGGGCAATGAGCAGGCCAACCCTAAGCCGCTGGCAGCACCCAACTGTTCCTGTCATCACGCCCGCCGGCATCTCCGCCCCACTTACCTCCACCGCTTTTGCTTCAGCCTCCGATCCCGTCAGCTTAAGTCTCCACTTCAACCTCTATTCCGGTCTCCGCGTCCGTTTCCACCTTCGTACACGCCTCTATCTCCGCCTCCTTCCTCTCCGACCCAGTCTCCCGCCTCTGCCTGCGTCGCCGGCCCCTGCCCCGGCCCCTGCCCCGGCCCCTGCCCCGGCCCCTGCCCCGGCCCCTGCCCCGGCCCCTGCCCCGGCCCCTGCCTCGGCCCCGGCCTCGGCTCACGCGTCGCCCACGTGCTCCGGCAGGCCGAGCAGCGCCACCACGGCGCGCCGGTACGCCGCCACCGCCTCCTCGTCCTCGCCGACGTTGTGCAGCTGCGTGACGGCGGCCGCGTACCGCGCCACCACCTCGCCGCCCTCGTCGGCGCCCAGCCGGCGCACGGCCGCCTGCGACGTCGAGCCCTCCCAGACCAGCTCCTCGGCGTCGGCGTCCGTCCGCAGTGCCTCCCACGACTCGCGCTTGCAGCTCTCGTAGTAGAGCGCGGTCAGCAGGTAGAGGGCGTAGTCGAGGTTCTGGCGGCGCAGCGGGCACCGGTCGGCCACGATCGTCAGCACGTCCGTGGCCGGGTCGTACCGTTCGCCGACCAGCCGCAGCAGCTTGTCGCGGTCCGTCTTGGTGAGCTGCAGCGCGGCCAGGCGGCAGCTTGACGGCCACGACGCGCGCGTCCGGGTGGCGCAGCGTCGGCGCCGCGTGCACGAAGTCCTGCGTGACGACCTCCAGCGGCCGCAGCCGGTCCAGCTTCTCCTCCGTCAGCGCGGCCGGCCACGGCGTGCAGAAGCGGCGCAGCGCCAGACAGTGCCGCTCCACCGCCGGCGGCGTCAGATGCAGGAAGTTGGCGATCTTCATCAGCTCGGCGTTGGCCTCCTTGCCGGGCGGCGCGTGCACGGCCGGTCGCTCCACGAAGCCCTGCCGCAGCGGCAGCGGCACGGAAGCCGGCTGGAAGGTGCGCGGCGCCGGCCACACGTCGCCCCAGCGCTGCGTCGGCGACTGGCGCTCGTGGCGCGGGGGCGCCGCCGTCGTCTGGCGCCGCTGGCGCGCGCGCCGCACCTCCTCGCGCCGCCGGCCCAGGTCGAGCGGCAGGAACGGCTCCTCGGCGGCCGGCTGCTGGCTGGCGGCGCGGGCGGCCGCCGCGGCCGGCAGCCGGCGCAGTGGCCGGCCGTACAGGGAGAGCATGGCAGCTAGGAGATCGCCGGGGGTCCTCTTTAGCAGAAAATCCTCCTCAGCAGGAAGTCCTCACCACGCAGTCCTCAGCAGGAAGTCTTCAGCAGTGTGTCCTTCCCAGCAGGAAATCCTCAGAATGGCATCGTCCTCATCAGGGTGTGTTCTCCTGTGGAAGGTCCTGTAAAAAAAACAGTTTGTCTCAATGTGCAGGAACAACAGCACAAAATGCTTCTGATCAAATATGAGCAGATGCTCATAAATAGCAGCAACAACCAGAAATCAAATTGACAGATTTAACTATGCCCCTTGACAGCAAAAACAACCAAGGATCACATTTAGATATAGGACTCCAAATGTGGTTTCTAATACTTGCTTGATGTAATTGTGGTGCCATTAAGAAACACACCAGCCTTTTTACTGCAAGGTACAGTCTACAATTATTACAACATAGCATTTTAACCCTATTCCCGGAGGGCTAGACGGTATGGTCGATTCCCGGCAGGGGGGCGGATTCGGCCCCCCCCCCTGAGATCTCGAGAACTTCTTGTCCGATTTCATCGCAACAAACGGCAATCGATTTGCCGTGAGGTGAACTGCATTTTTATAAAAGGAAATTTTCAAAATTCCGAAATTTGTGGATGCAGGGGGGAAAAAATGTCAAAATGGGGGTACTTTTGGAGTTCTTATAACTCCGTTGTTTATGGACCGATTTCGATGAAACTGGCATGAATCGAGAGATTATGGATAGGGCTTTTACCATGGGTACACAAATCTGAAATTTTGGGAAAATTCATGAACGTTTACAGGGTTTCAAAAATAGGGGGATTAGTTTTCCAACAACTGAATGAACAAAAAAGGTAAAAACACTTTCGGCTTCTGCTAGTCATGCTATGCTAAAGAAGTAAAAATCGCATTGCAATGTTTGTATAATGTTAGCATAGGCGGTGCCAGGAACATGAAAAAGGGGGAACTGTCATGGTAACACGTTCTTCAGATCACCTTGTGACCTTTGACCTTAAATGACCTCCAGTGACCTTGGGGTCACCTGAAATGATCTCGTGTGCATATGATATTATCTGTGAACGTTTTCAATCATTTGAATTCACTCCATTCCAAAAATTTCATTTTATGGCTATTGTGATATAGGGTACGTGCATTGACATTTTAGGTCATAGCTCCGTGACCCGACCTGATATCAAGCTGAAACTTGGTACACACGTAGAGGGCATCCCTCTACGTCAAATATATTCTGGGTTTGGCATTTGAAAAAACGACGCCGAAATTATTGCAAAAAAACAAATTTTGACTTTTGACATTCACCTGACCTTGCAGTGACCTCAGGTAAACAAAATTTTGTGTGCACATTGCCCAACTATTTACCTATACATCCATATAAAGCTTTAAGTTCTATCTCAAAAACTCTGTTTTTGGCACACATTTTTCTTTTACCCTGAACATGGCCAAAAATGGCCTGTGGTGCCTCCCAAAAACGTTGCCTGGCTCCGCTCCTAAGCAAAGTAGAATTGTGAAATTTTGCCACAGCGCGTAGAAAAAATAACTAGGAAAAGTCACCAAGTTTCGTGAAGCTGCGTTAAAAAGCCTGGAATTGGCAAGCAAAAAACCCGAGGGGGCAGATTCAGCCCCCCTGCCAGGAATAGGGATAAGGCAACATTTTACTGGCCCTGGAACAATATTTTACCTACACATTTTACCTTCAAAATCAAGAGCACCTTGTGAGTGATATGATCAGGTGACTGATTTCCATCTACCAGGTTGAATACATGGTTCCCCCAAAATTCCACATCACTGTTTCCTGTTTGAAAATGGAAACACAAGAGCACAAAGGATACCATAGTGCTCCATATTCAGTGCTATTTTGCATCACTTCAACATTTTATTTCGCCACACAAATAATGTCATCACAGCATTTGGTTTGGATGCACTTTATTGCTTCACTACAAGCTCCAATTGCTTCTGCCCTTCACACAAGATCCAAGTAACTGTTATGGACACTGCTCCACCTGACTGTTTCCCAGACTTACTTTCTGAGGTCAAAAAGGTGGTTAGGAGATTCTCTATGCATTTAGTCCCTGCAATGCAAGGTCAGTGGCTACTCTGAGCCCCCACAAGGTTTTTCTCATACTGCTGACAAATGACCTGTGTCAAAACCCTGAAACTTTCAACAGCTGCCCTTAAAAATATTAAAAGGTCACATCAGGTGACCAGCTTATGAAGTCATTCTCAACAGCCTGCAATTTGTTGTTTTTTCAAGATATGAGCTATGTTTTGGCTTCTTTATCAAGTCTAGCAAGAAATGAGTCCAGTTTTGTATGCATGAATGCTTTGGTACATGCTTGATGCTGTTATCAAGCTCTGAAGGGACAATGTTGTCTCCTAAACCAAGTGAGATCACTGACTTCAATGCCTGACCTGACCTGACCTGACCATACTGATGTCAAGATCACTTAACTGGTCCTAAGGCATTTTGCATTCATTTCAGCAATGGCACACATGTTTAACTCTCTTGTGTTCAGAAACACCCTTGGTCAGAACTCCACTATGCCATAACAAAACCTAGTTTTTGAAACTCAAACCTTGTCAAAGAGATGGTTGTGATATCTACTCTTGTTGACCTGACCTTGACCCAGAGAAACCAAAGCTTTGTCTGAATACATGGACTGGTCAAATTTAAAACCAAGTTGCTACAAAAGCATTGCTTGCACACCCTTTTGCTATAAAGCTCCTGTGACAATGACACAGACAGTAAATGATGAGTCTCTTTCACTGTTGCCTCCAAGGTCATAAGGTAACCTGAAGGAGTCAAATCAGGTATCTGTTGAGTCAGAAGGAAATTTATTACTTGCTTGTTTTTGAACTGTTCCATTATGTTCCTCACCAGTGACATGAGCAAGAGGTGACATCCATCTTCTTATCTTGCAAACAAGTAAAAATCCTTACATCTATCCCTTGAACAGTCACCAAACAGAGAAAAGAAGAGTTTTGTAATCAGATGGGTGCCTCTGCCAGAAGAGAATGTGTGCCTTGAGACCAGTGCCCCTGGCAGTCTCAGGGCTGACTTTCTCAGAGCCCCTTACTGATTCATTGTCCTTGACCATCTCATGACCCCTCAGACATTCACGTATCCTACCATTCCATGGCCCCTGACCATGCCAGTGCTCCCTACTGTTCCATTGCCTCCTAGCATTTTCAGGCCCCTGGCCAACATCCAGTGGGGGAGGTCACCCCCTTCTCCTTGGCTAAGCCACTAATCCCACTTTATCATAGAAGCTTGATGGCCATACAGACCACAAGCACTACCACCAAATGACAAAACTTGCAAACAACAGGCTTGCATATAATGCCACCATATTGCACAATGATAATGATCCTTCCAGGCACTATTATCCATTTCGAAATTCACTCACTATGACCTTAGTGAATACATAAAAAATCCATGAATTAAGTGAATAATAAACAAAATACATTAAGCCAAACTGCTAAGTTCCATAAGAAACAATGCATTGAGCAAGGACTACACCAAAAAACACACAGTATTATCTGACCATTCTGCACCATATCAGTCGCATAATAATTCAATTCCTTGTAAAAACAAAACGTTAAAAAAGACTGTTATCAGCAATATAAAGCCTAACAGACCATACGCAAAGTCCCACTGCCATAAAAGTACCCTGATACAATCTGACTTCGAAAAGTAGCTTCGGCGTCTGGGAATGAAAAAAATAACTGAGATGCAATGCAGCAAGTCACCTGCTGGACCAATGTACGTAGCTACACTGCAACGCCCCCGAAGTCCTTTGCAGCACTATGCAGTCACGTGCTTGTAGGTGTGATGTGTGCTTGCTTGTATGGGACGAGGCGTATTTGAAGTTAATCGGACAAACGTGAAGTTTGGTGATATTAGTGCTGGCAGAAATAAAGAAAAATGAAAAATGAAGTTCTCTGCAATTTCTTAATGGAAACAAAAGAAGAGCAAAATAAATCACATCTTTTTCCCATTGCCACTTAGATTTTTTTTCATTTTTTGCAACTTTGTGTATTTAACAAAAAGAAGCGTCTCTTTTCCTTCATTCATTTGCACGTGTGCTGCGCGTTGTTTATTGTGAAAAGCGGCTTGCGGTGCCGGGTGGTAACGGCGGTTCTGTGAAATCGCATAAGATTGGCATTGTTCGAGGTATTTTGACGAGCTCCAGTCTCGCCTTCTGTTGGCAAAACAATGGATTGGATCCGCGAAGAAAATAATTTTCCTATTGCAAAGCTTGAATGGGAAGATTCGGAGTATGTTGTCTGCCGGAAGCGTGTGACTGTTGGCCGGCACAGCTCCAAGGGAGGAGTGGATGTAGATTTGGGACACTCGAATTACATCTCGCGCGTTCACTTGGTTATCGTGAATAGCAATGGAGATTTCGTTTTGACATGTCCTGGCAAAAATGGAGTTTTTGTCGATGACGGATTTCAGCGGCCAGAGGATCCCCCTCTCAGGCTTCCATCAAAGTAAGTATCTGCATAAATGTTGCCATGGTTATGTTGCAGCAGGAATTTTTTCTTTTATGGTATTTTGATAACATGAGTAGCAACCATCACAGGCAACACTGCTGCCTCATTGCAAGTCCTCTGCCTTGAGTGGAAATCTTACTGATGCAGAGTCTGATGTCAGTATGTCATGTAATCATCTAGTAACCCTCTGAGTAGCCTTGTTATTAATTTTTTTTTGCAACTTTTCTCCAATCATTCAATATTTTCTAGAACTAAGGATAGTGCATTTGGGGAAAAGTGAGCCACAAGGACAACATGTGGACTCCCACCATTTATAGCTCATTGTTTTTACTGGCCTTGGATACAGATCTGGTATTTTCAATTCCTACTGTGTCTGTTGAGTCTGCCCTTGAATAAGTTTACTCATAGAATATTAACATCATACTTGGGGAGAGTGTTTTGATAATTGATTACATGAACTGGGAAACTGTTCTATAAGGTCTCATTGTTTTTTTCATTGCTTGTTTGTTTCTGTGTTGTGTTCACTACTGTTATGCTACCTCTTAGGTTGCGTTTGTCAGATTTTTGTGTCTGTTACATTGATGAGTATAAACAGTTGTCTTAATGAGATCCACCATTTTTGCCCATCACCATTTTTGCTGGACATTTTTTTGCAACAGTCACATGAATTACATTCCAAATCATGCAAGTGGGCTGAAGCAAAACTTTCTTGAAACATGTTTCAGGTGGAAATTGCAACCCACAACTGTCTGGAATGCAGTTTTTTTGTAGATGAGATGGATGAGTGAGGGTTGGCTTTTAAAATGGTTTAATACCATTGGCTCCACCTGATATCACAAGGTTCCAAAGCTGGAAACAAACAGAAGAGATCTAATGCTGGAAACAGACATTTATATTGTCTTTCAAAACCCAGACTTTCTGGCAGACAAGTAAAAGTTTGATGATTATATGGAGATAAAAATAGTGAAGATTTTGGTCATACCCACATGTCCCTATTGCAGCTGTTTATTCCTCCTACCTTAAATGGTATTGTGGAATGCTCATCTGGTGTCTGCATCAGATCTTTCATCAGAAGAGATCTGATGACTGCCATCAGGTCTTTAACACACCTCCCAACAACATGGACATCTCCAGGCTGCTGATGTTATTCAAGTTATTCAATACACAGATGACATCTGGGTCATGGTCATGGTCTGAGATCAGTGTTGGAAACCTGGTTTTTCTTCCTGGTGTCAGAGTTCAAATTCCCTTTTGGAGTATAAAATGTTGTGTTAATGTGAGAAACATGGGCAAGTTAAGCACTCTGCAAGCATATGTGGGCAGCGGGGACAGATGCAATGGTTCCATTTGGGTGGGCAAACCAGTGTCTTGGGTCTACATGGTAGGTCAGCGGAGTTCTTGACGGGAGAAGGCGGATGGCCGTGGGTTCAGAGTGTGCTTCAGCCGCTGAATGTGGATGGTAAACCACCATTTTGGGAGGAGAGATGCTGGGCAACTTCAAACTCTGGTTAGGAAATACCCAAGTCTTTTTTTGGGGAATGAGGATTTTGGAGTACAAAGTTTTCCTTGGAGTATAATTTTTTTGGTGCTCCTTGACACCAGAAAATGACTGTTTTTCCAGCACTGTCTGAGATCCTCCCCACCATCACAACTGTCCTTGGTGCTGTCCTGCATCTATTACTGCCTACCATTATATGCCAATGGCATCTGCAAGAATCTGACCAGTATTCAGTTTTTTTTTATTTAGTTGCTGGAGTTGTTTAGTTGCTAAGCATCCTGGAGAATGAAATTTAGCCAGTCAGCAGATGTCGGGGCATTGCCAGGGTGGTTGGAAGTTCCAGTCAGACATCACAAGTTCGCCCTACTCCACAAAATTTGTTTGCATAAGGTTCCAGTGTCCATTTTCTCCTCTTTCCAAACAAACTGTGAGGCATGAGTTACAAGCACCCATCAGGATGATGACAGGCATTGTACAACACAGTGCCATTCAGGATGCATAGAATTTAGGTGCAATGTTTTCATGGCATTCTGAAGTTTTTTTCTGCTTCACAAATAACTGAAGTGACAAAAATGACCAAATTGTGCAGGTTGACTCACTCTTGGTTGTGTTTTATACTGTTCTGATCTTGAGATGTGGGTAAGAAATAGCCACAGTTGTCAGGATTTGCCCAAATAAATGTTATGGTGTGGTATGGTGTGATGTCTTTTTGTGCCAGGAAACAACAGCATTTTGAAATGAGCACTTTCCATGGATGAAGTGGCATATTTTCTTCATGTTTTCCTCCTCATCTATGTCACTCATTAGGCATAGGCCCCAGCTTTTCTCATAACTGCTAATGTGGTGTGAGTCTCAAATGCCCGTAAGCTCCCCTCCAATTTTGTGTTCTGTTGCACAGTAATACCAATTGCCTGTTGTATGTCTGCTTGTTGTTTTTGTTTTACGACCATCAGCTTTCATGAGGCAGAGCCATAAATGTTCACTGTGGTATATCATTAATTTTTGGGTGTTCAGGAATCTTAGAACCTTGGTGGTAAATAGGTATTGTTTTATGGTTGTTTTGAGTATGTTAATTACAAAAAGGGACAGAATTCACGTCATCACTTTTCAGGTTGTGTTTTCCCTATTTTTCCCTCAGTTCTGTTTTGCAGGTTACCTCATGACTATTTTGATGCAGGACAACTTCCAGGTTAAAACAGTCTAGTTTTGTATCATTTGAGACTGGTAAAGTCTCTTTGCTGATGTTTAAATAGCATTGTACTGATAGCATTTAAATATCATTGGGTTCCGAAGATTTCTACCCAAACTGTTCTGATGTTTCTAGGGGAGTGAGGGAAGCTGCACCGTATGTACGTGTTTACGAACTTGCACATTTCAGACCAGTTTGATGTCCACACGTGCCGCAGCAGCCTGTTGAAAAGTTGATCGACACGTTCACCCCCGGCAGGTGCCTGATCCGGTTTCCGAGCACGGCGCTGCATGTGAGGTTCACCTCGCTGCTGGAGGAGCCGCAGCCGGGCGGCAGTCCGGAGCCGGACCGGCCGGAGCCCGCCGGCCTGGGCCACGCCAGTCCCGTGCTCTCTCCGGCGGCCACCATCAGGTGGGCTCTCGGGCCCGAGCTGGCTCGCTGTCGGACCAGTCCCCATCAGGGGACGGTAACCCGGCCTTCGCGTCTGCCGCGGTGTCTGCACATCATATTCGCCATTTTGGGCTTGCGTGAAATGTTTTTGCTGTCGTGAAAAAAGTTATTACCTCATGCCAAAAATAGTGAACTCCCATAGCATCCATAGTTCTTTGCACATCATGCGGCAATCTGATAATGTGGGAAGCTCTTTGACACTTATTAGAAATGGAAATGACACTGCGTGGAGGTTTCTGTTTGTGGCAGTAGGAGGCACCAGGTTTTCCCTTACTGTCAGTTTGCTTACGATCTTCTCATGCGCTTCAGGCCCGTTCTCAGTTCATGTTCTCGTCCGTAGCTTGGTTAGCAGCAAAATCATGTAATCCACAGCAAGTTCTTAAGCACGGCTGACTGGTCGTAGGTCTAAATTTATTATCAGGTTAAGCTTTTAAATTAAGGCTGTTTATCATATGATGGTCCACTCAAATTCATATTTCCAGTAATTTGTTATTGTACCCTAGCATGTCTGCACGTGTTAGTTTGTCGGAAATATAATGCATCACTTGCGTCTTGTTGTAATTCGGCGACTGCTCCCATCGTTGTCAATCGACGGCTGACTCAGTCTTCCCTTGGGAGGACGCAGGGCCTGCTTCTTTTGACGGTCCCTCCCCCCCCCCGAGGAAGCAGGACCTGTTCCGTCTGACGGTCCCTCCCCCTGGAAGAAGCAGGACCTGCTCCTTCTGACGGCGCCTCCCCGCACCTCCCCTCCGGAGGAAGCAGGACCTGCTCTGTCAGACGGCCCCTCTCTGCACCTCCCCTCCGGGGGAAGCAGGACCTGCTCCGTCTGACGGCCCTTCTCTGCACCTCCCCTCCGGGGGAAGCAGGGCCTGCTCCGTCTGACCGTCCACCCCCTGCGCCGTGTGCCGCAGCGCCGGGCAACAGCCGGCCTGCCAGCCCCCGGCCGGAGCTGGGCCGACCTCAGGTCGCGGACATCACGGGTCGACCTCAGGTCACAGAGCGGGCCGAGTGGGGTCGGACGGCACCCCTGTTCCACCACAGCTACAGCAGCGGACGGCCGTACTGCGCGGACGGCGGCGACTCGGACCCCGGCCACAAGGTGAGCGGCCGGGTCGGGCTGACGACCACGCGATCGTCAGCCAGACCTTGGTGGCGCGGTAACTTTGCGCCACAAAATCAGCCTTTATTTTGAATGTCGCCGCCGGGGGGAGGGGGTGTCAAACGGCCCTGCTTAGCAAGGCCCCGATCTGTAACCTCACCCCAACAGTCAGTTGAAGCAAGTCAGGTGACGATCTTGGGACCTGTGGGACGTCGGGAGCTGGGAACACGATATGTGTGCCGGCTCAGATGGAATGGGGAACAGAGGCCGGCGGCAGTGCTTAACATTGTCCTGACATTAGAGTGTCGGAGGAGAAGTGAAATCTAGTCATCATTTAGTACTGTCGGGATGAACACGGACGTAGTCCAAGAACTGTTGCGTGGGAGTAGAAAATTTTGGGAAAGAGAGCCAGTGGGGTAGGAATCGGTCGCTGTTTTGAGCGGTTCTTCCATGAGAGAAATAGGTTATAATTGATTAATTTATTAGTATAAATGATATTGGTGTCATTGAGGTCGGGGAACATATTTGGGAAGGATGACTGGCAACGAGATTCACTGTGTATGTATGTATTTAGATCCCGGAGATTGTCATTGGTGACGGTCACGCGTGTATGTGCCTCAAGGCACTAGGAAAGAGCGTGAGATTACGAATGGCCAGTTTTCTTGTAGAGCATTCAATGTGTGGCGTCACTTTTCACGACTGGCGTGGTAAAATGTGTCTGTGTGGTATGGTCGTGAAGTGAGCTTATGCTGAATTGTGTGATCTAGCCAGGGGAGAATTGAGGAATTCCGAGTGATGTAGCCTTAAAACGCGCTTTCCCTCATCTTCTGGTGGAATGGTAGGGTCATATCAGATTTCATTTTTGTTTCTACCCTTGCTGTACGTAAGCACGGATCTTGTCATCTTTGTTGATTTCCTGTAAGGCCAACTGGTGATTAAGCTCCCTTGAGCAATTTTATGAGAGCATTTTACTGGACAGCTGCGTTCACCCATTTTGTGTATTGCTGTCATGCTAGTGGCTGATACCGTCAGTTGCCACACTGTTGTTCATTAAGGAGGTTCGGCGACAATTATCTGCCTTGGCTGAGGACATTTCCCAGCGACGCATCACGCCGTTCTCGTCATGCCTTTGTCGAACACAACATCTGTTTTGGCCACCCAAGCTGTTATCGCCCCAACTTGCGTCTGAAGAACACAGAAGTAACAAACATGATCCATGTTGCCAACTCTGCTACTGCGGCTGCTAACATTGCATCCGCGCGCCTCTCGCTCGTGTTCTGTGACGGTTGGTGGCCCTCACGTTCGCAGAGCAAGACCAAGCCGCCGTTCTCGTACGCCCAGCTGATCGTGCAGGCGGTGTCATTCGCGCGCGACAAACAGCTGACGCTGAGCGGCATCTACGCCTTCATCACCAAGAACTACCCGTACTACCGCACGGCCGACAAGGGCTGGCAGGTGAGACGTCCGCGACGTGTCACCGTCACGTGACGGACCAGTGGTGTGTGGTGACGTGTGAGTGGATGGTGTCGGAGATGGTGGTGTGCAGGTGAATTGAGGGATGTGTGGTGATGTTTGGGGCCGATTTGGATGGGTTATGGCGACTGGTAAGTGGTAAGTGAGTTGAGTGGTTTGTGGCGACAGGTGATTGAATTAAATTGAGCGTGGCGATGGGTGGGTGGGTGCATTGAATGATTTGTGGTGACCTGTGAATGGCTTGAGTTGTGAGATGATGGATAATGGGATTGAGTGACGTGGCATGGTCATAGATCAGTGGATTAAATTTTGTGATGTGGCTGGAGAATGGATTGAGTTGTGTGTGACGATGGGCGACTGGATTATGGTGACAGGTGTGAGAAGTGTGACAGGTGTGACGGATGGTGGCGGTCACATGACACTCTGTGAGCCTATGGTGGGCCAGAGAGCGTGGAGGTCTGCAAAGGGCAGACAGAGACCTGAGCCAACCTCTTTTGTGGTCATCATTTTGTATGTCTGATATAAATGAAACAAGTCTGGCATGGATTGTTATCATGAGCTATTCGTGGAATCCTGTGTCGCACATGTGCTTTGACTTTTCGTTCCCTTCTAAGTGGGTGTAGTCAGCTGCCTCACCGGTCAAGGAGTCTGCGTTCCAGTTCCTCAGCGTTGTATGGCTGTAGTGGACAGCGACACTCAGCGGTGCCTGTGTAAGACTGACCCGTGACGTGCTGTCACCCCGTCCGGCAGAACTCGATCCGACACAACCTGTCGCTGAACCGGTACTTCGTCAAGGTGCCGCGCAGCCAGGAGGACCCCGGCAAGGGCAGCTTCTGGCGGATAGAGCCGCTCTCCGAGGCCAAACTGGTGGAGCAGGCGTTCCGGCGGCGGCGGCCGCGCGACGTCCCGGCCGCCGCCAGACAGCAGCCCCCGGCCGCGTGAGTCCTCCGCTCCCTCCCCCTGCCGCTCACCGCCGGCCCCCAGTCAGCTACCGTCCCCCACAGTCAGGCTGCCGCCAGACAGCAGCCCCCGGCCGCGTGAGTCCTCCGCTCCCTCCCCCTGCCGCTCACCGCCGGCCCCCACGGTAGGGCGCGGACCATCACAGTCTGCTACCGTCCCCCACAGTCTGCCGCCGACCTTCACAGTCTGCCGCCAGACAGCAGCCCCCGGCCGCGTGAGTCCTCCGCCCCCTCCCCCTGCCGCTCACCGCCGGCCCCCAGTCAGCTACCGTCCCCACAGTCAGGCTGCCGCCAGACAGCAGCCCCCGGCCGCGTGAGTCCTCCGCCCCCTCACCCTGCCGCTCACCGCCGGCCCCCACAGTCAGCTACCGTCCCCCACAGTCAGGCCGCCGCCAGACAGCAGCCCCCGGCCGCGTGAGTCCCCCCTGTCGTCCACCGCCGGCCCCCACAGTCTGCCGCCGACCCTCACAGTCTGACGCCGTCCCTCATAATCTGGCGCCGTCCCTCACGGTCTGACGCTGCCTCTGACAGTCTGACGCTGTCCCTCGAAATCTGATACCGTTCCCAAAGCCTGCCGCGGTCCCTCACAGTCCGCCAATGCCGCTGACAGTCCACTGCCATCCCTGACAGTTTTACCGCCCCTTACTCTGCTACCGTCCTTCAGTCTGCTGCTGTCCCTCAGTCTGGTGCCGTCCTGCATTCTCTGCCACCGACCCCTAGTCCCCCAGTGATCCCCGATTTTGCCACTCTTTCTCAAAGTCTGGCGCGGATTTTGCAAGAGGCCGTCAGCATTCGTCTGGAGTCACTGGCAGTTCATCACTGCTCTCGTCTTGGTCCCAGATCCTCGTCACTTTACTGCCGGCCTCCCATGGATCTCACCATCATTCCCCACATTAGTCCACCAGCACCCTTTTGTTCGTCCACTACCTACCCGCACCCTTCCCTCTGCGCCTGAATTCACAGAAAGCATTCCGTGTCGTCAGCGAATGCTTTTGAGTTTCACTATGTTTCTGTTCCATGGCCACTGACCACAAAGTCACACGAGCTTGAAATTGTGATATCAAACTGTTCTACACAACCAGCCAGCCCAGATTCACATCCAGACGATATCCGTTCGTGGCAAGTCCGAAAGTCACCATAGCATCCACTAAGCCAGCGTCGACGTGTGGCAGTTTTTCTGACCTCTATGTGACCTTTACTTTTTCTCTGTGACAGTTTTGAGCGACGTCGGGCGGCTGTCATGGCCGTTTGACCCGCATTTTTGTGTGCTCGGAAAGTCTGTTTTGAAGGCCGTCATATCTATGTCACTATGTCACACAACAGTACGACTGGTCTCCAACTGCCTGAAGACGACAGCTCGGACGGTCTTGGTGTGGTTCTGGCCGATCCTCGTTGGCCCTTACTATGACATTAACCTGTGGCTTTTGCGCGGCAACTCGGAGGGAGGTGGTGGGGCCGGGGCAGTTCTGTGCCCCTGACCTTGCTGTGACCGTGACCGGTGGTGTGTTGGCGGCAGCTCGGAGGGAGGTGGTGGGGCCGGGGCAGTTCTGTGCCCCTGACCTTGCTGTGACGGTGACCGGTGGTGTGTTCGCGGCAGCTCGGAGGGAGGTGGTGGGGCCGGGGCAGTTCTGTGCCCCTGACCTTGCTGTGACCGTGACCGGTGGTGTGTTGGCGGCAGCTCGGAGGGAGGTGGTGGGGCCGGGGCAGTTCTGTGCCCCTGACCTTGCTGTGACCGTGACCGGTGGTGTGTTGGCGGCAGCGCGGCGGACGCTGGCTCCGACTCTCCGCTGTACCTGTCGCCGGGCGGCGCCACGCCGGACGTCCTGTCCCGGGAGGCCTCGCCGGCGCCGCCGCCGCCGCCGCCACCGCCACCGGCCGTCGAGCAGCGGTGTAACGGTGAGCGGTGGACCGGGCCGGCCACAGCCGGTCCGCAGACGGTGGAAAATTAACCCGATGGCATGTTCTCATGTCGGTATTGTTGTGCCTTCGGAGTCAGCACTCGCTTGTGCGTTTTGTCCACTAAGAAGTGGGCATCGTGTGTGCTTGTGTGTGTGTGTGTGGAATGTGCTTTTTTGAGACTTGGAAAGCCTTCGTACATTTCCCATATAAATCAGTTATTTTTTTAATGTCTTTGAGGTAGCCCAGTTGGGCTCTGGCCCGGCGCGAGGATTGGCCCAGTTGTGATTAGATGCAGTCCGTCCTGGGAATGACTAGATACCTTGCGGGGAACAGCGCCTTTGATTCGGTCCAGTCAGCGTCTGTACGTTTTCGGCAGTGGTAAAGGTTTTAACGTATCATTCAGATTTCATGCAGGAAATGTTGGTTCTTCTTACTTATCATGCTGAAATATTACCACACCTATTGTTTGGTGCGTATGTTAAACCCGTTCGTGGTGTAGTTTTATTCAGTTGTCTCACACGAGCAAACTTGTGCTTGATTCTGTTTGACTGGAATCGACTCCGACTCAGTAACAAGGCAAATGACTCCGAATCCAAATCCAATGCCAATCAACCAATTTCAAGTGGAATCGATTCTGAATCCAATTCCAATGTGGCTGAAACTGTCTGATTCCGAATCCGAATTCGAGTGAGACAGGTAATGTAAGTACAGTATCGCTATAACATAATACACATCAGTGTAAGCAGTAA
>CP099852.1:3968186-4260686 GCA_030062745.1 Capitulum mitella | reverse complement strand
GCTTGTCTGTAGTGGTCCTGGCTGGTGCACGCTCTGGCGGCTGAGGAAAGTGTGGGAGGTATCAGTCGGAGGATGACGACTGGGAGGTGTGAGTAAGGCGATTAACCTGTCAGCAGCGAGAATCTCGTAGTGAAGCGATAACCTTATGGCGGGAATACTTGTCAATGCAACGACGAAACTACACTGCATTTCTATGTGAATATGTGCGCTGTGCTGTTTGAACTGTGTAGCCAGGAGAATTTGCGCAGTTTTTTACGCACCTGTTGCCCTACCGTTTTGTAAATCTCAGCTCGTCGTCGTGGTCCGGAAATGTCAATACGCGGCGGCCGATTGTACATATCGTGGCGTGGTGGGACGCGATGCCTTCTGTGGCCAGTACTGAACGGGCGCGGAACGTGACGTCCGTTTGAGTCCTGTGCGATTGCTACGGATTTTCTCATGGTCCGTGTGGGCTTTCTGTTTTGAAGAGCGACTGAGGGGAGAGCTGCTGGATTCGTTTGTTCGGTTCCGGGGCATTTCCTATGTGTTCCGCAATGTTTTTGTCTTGCCATCTTTCGTCGGACTCTGGATGATTAGTGCTTTGTAAAACTGGTAGATGGCAGCACGTACGGCCGAATTTTCTTCTATCACTTTACATAGAACTTGTGGAGCATCTGGACGGTGGGCACTCTTGTCCCTGCTGTAAGATTATAATACATTTTGGAAAGGCGTCATCAGTTCCTATCCATTGCTTGAAAGGCGAAGTATCGAATAAATACTGCGAATGTCGTCAGGTCCTGTGTCATAAAGCTGTCATCTTTGATAAAAAGTCTGGGGCAACATAATCGGAAAACATAAAAGCAAGCACAAACGTCGCAGGTTCCGCAGTACACCTTGTACTCAAGCGGATCTTCTTTTGGCCTTTTCAGGCCATTATATACAACTCCCGCCGAGCAGCATATTTTTGTATAAATTCATCTCAGACGTGTTTTAATGTTTGGCTGACGTTAAGGGCGTGTCCACGTCAGACCGGAGCTGTTGTGAGAATCCGACTCAACTGCATACGTGTCTCCTGACGTATGAATTTCGCTCCGGCGTCGAATCGGGCAGCGTTTGAGAATCGCGAAGAGACACTTGGCCAAGAAGAGGCTGGTTCGGGTGCCGGGCGAAACATCGTGTCAGGCTGTTGTCGAAGTTGTCGGCTCAGATTCGGAAGTTACATTCACTTCATGAATAATGCAGCAAGCAATCAGCTACTGCAAGCGTATTGCCTTTGATTGCGCTTGGATGGGGAAGCTAAAGAAGTGAACGGACTGAAATCCAGAAATTAATAAAATCAGACCGGCTTCATAAAACGGCGTTTCATCGCAAACAACATAAAGCTGGTGATATATATCATAAATACAAGAAGCAAACACAGGCATTCGTGGACTGCAATTGCTTTCCGATTGTCAGTGAACGTATGCGATAGCATAAGCCGGGATTAGTTACAAACAGGGACGTTGGACCCCCCCCCCTCCAACTTTGGGCAACGTTTAACATTGTTCCTATGGCGTTGCATGGAAAAAAAGAGGTAAAAATCGCGTTTCTCCCCCACCCCGCCATCTCCACAGAGGTTCCACCGCTTCTGTTTACAAAATTCGTGGACTGCAGTTGCTTTGTGATTTTCAATGCGCGTATCCCATAGCATAAGTTGGGATTATTTAAAAATGACCACCAGAAGGTACGACTTGGCAGTGACTTCCTGAAGTGGATGACGATGTTGTACAGAAATTGTCCAAGCAATCCGAAACTACAAAGATAGAGATGAAAGGACCTCTGTCATGTCCCTAAAGAAGACCCCGAGGACTGAGACAAAGATGTCCATTAAGCTGTCTTCCTTTTCCGTCATGCTTAAAGCAGAGCCTCGTCGAACATGTTAACTGGGGGGCTCAGCCCCCGCAGTGGAGTCGTCAGCCCCCTAAGTCATGGCAAAATTGGGAAACTGGGGAGGGGGGGGGGCAGTTGGAATGCTCAAAGTTAAAAAATCTACTACAGTATTTTCTCGAGACGTCACGTTCTTTTCAATGCCAAGATACTGCAAAATGTCTTGTCCATGCATTTTTCGGCGACCCTTGTATCACCAGTGTCAATGTTTACAAGCGCACAGTTATGCATGCTAATGCAATAAAGATGCAAAATAAATATGGATACTAGTACAATAAGCACAGGGTTTTCTGTGGAGACATAATAGTTTATCACGGACAAAGTCGTACCAGCGCTGAGGATTTCTGTACAGGATTAAGAATCCAGTACGCTTTTAACACGCGCACTGGAAGGGGGTGTTTTTGTGCCCCCCCCCCCCCCACCTGTTTTTCTTGAAAATCTCGAGTACAGATCGGAGCTGGTTGCTGCTACTTTGTGACATTGATGACAACTGAATAAGTCGTCGATTGACACAGAAAAAAGATCGAAAATCGGCTGGAAGCTTTTGAAGTTTAAAGCATTTGGAGTCAGGCAAACATAACGAAAATAACGTTTGTGCTGACAAATGAGAACTCTGTGAAAGAACCAGCGCCCTGCCTAAGATTACCGTTTGACACAATCACGCAACGTCATTTGGGCATAAGTGATGGATGTACCAAGACCAAAGCCGGGGTCAATAAGGGTCAATGTCACCAAAGGTCCAGGTCAACCAACTTGTGACCTGATCCAGATTTGCTTTGTAACATGTCGGTTTGTATCAGATATGCACCAGAGACCCTAATAAAAACACGTGTGCGCACACTGATACGCTGACATATACCATGGTCAGTGCAGGTCAAAGTCATCAAAGCTCAAGGTCAAATGTCTTGTGGTCTGGTCCAGATTTGTTTTGCGACATGTCAATTTGTATGAAACATGCATTTAAAAACCCTAATAAAAACACTTATGCGCAGATGCGTTTATATGTACCACGGTCAGTGCAGGTCAAGATCATCAAAGGTCAAGGGTACCTATTTGGTGACCTGGCCCAGATTTGCTTTGCAATATGTCTATTTGTATGAAATGTGCATTCAAAGACCCCACTAAAAGAAACGTTCGACTCATTGATACTCCTGTGTATATGCATTTATACATCTACATACATATATAAATACAAAGACTGGAAGTACTCAGTTATACCGGTGTTGGCTACCTTCACTGAAAATACGCCAAAAGACGCGTGCAGCACACTCATTAACAGTCAAGCTATCCCGTGTTGCTCGAAATCTGATCTGCAAAAGATGAAAAAAATGACGGTCAATGACCTGACATGACCTCGGCCCGAAATCCTCAATCAAGACGTCAAATGAATGGAGGTTATTGTATTCCACGTGTTAACGCTCAAACAAACACCCTTTCCCGTTTCGTTCGAAAAGTTGTACGGAATGGCTTGTACGGCCCGAGAAAGTGTCCAAAGTTTACCTTTTCGATCCCATTTAACCTGAAAGATATTGACCTACGATCATGAAAATTGCACGCAATGTAAACCGTTGTAGCCCTACCCTGCCCACAAAATCTCATGTCTCTACCTTTTGCGTTTCCGAGATAGCCGTTTCCGATATAGGAGGGGATCCTTTTGGACCCCCGTTCCAGTGCGCGTTAGCGCGAAACCCCCTTCCACTGCGCGGGTTAAAACAGAAGCTGTCAAAATTGTGTTCGAGACGGAACAAAGTGAATAAATTGAGCAGTGGCAGTGTGTAATCAAGAACCAACGAAAATGCCCACTAGCATAAAATTCCGTTGATTTCTAAGTATCGCCAATGTCAGTAACATGTAAAATGTTCTCGAAAGAATGTGAGACAGAATTTAAGCGCAATACTTGAAAATTTGGTCGACGGGTACCGTATACCGTCTGCAACAACGCTTTCGAGCTACAAAGCTCATAAATGAACTGGTTTGTCTGTAGCATTCCTTCAGGCACGTAGACAAGATTTTCCTGGGGGATATCAAATTCTGTCATGTGCCACTGGCGTATGACAAAATTTATAAGGAAAAGCAACAGTGTTACACAATTAACCCCATTCAACGCCCATGAAAAAGTACATAATGTCTGGTTTCGTAGCATATATATCACCACTGTTCCGTGTTTCTGCGAAGGCGGTAAATATCTAGCATAGATTGCCTGGCTAACGGGGGGGAAGGGCATGACCCCCATGCCTCCCCTTGTCTTCGTGCCTGCATTTCTCACAGAGGACAGCTCGGAACAGCCAATGTTACCCCGCAGACAGGGTAAAACACGACTTGCAGGGGTGAAGTTAAACAAAAAGTGCGGACATGTCTTTTGGTTGACGCCGGGCGCATACCAGTTATCGTGTTTCTGAAAGTCTGCTTAACTGCGTGGTGTATACACCAGCTAGCTAACACAACGAAAACATGTTTTCAGGGTACACACTGAAAACATTTTTACCTGATGACAACGAGTAAACCCAAAATTTGCAGGCTGGCCAACACACAGATCAGGGCAGTGGTAAATATACCAATCGCATAAAGGTTCTTCATCCGTCATTGGCGGGTTCACAACCTGCTGTGGGCGTGCTTGTCCGTTGCCTTCACGACAGAACCTCGTGTTAATCGTTTCGCTTACTCCACATTTCCGTGTTACTCGATGTCGTCACACGCTACAGCGTAGTCAACGCTGGGCGCATACCCGGTGGTATCGAGTAAACCAAAAGCCTTTAACCATATTTTTGGGATCACTTTACAACCACCTGACACGTCGTGGGGGGTAACATACTCGTTTCTAACGTATAAATGGAGCAGGTCCGCGGTCCGCCAGCTTGCGTTATCATCACCCAACGTTAGCATCATGAAAATACCACTACATACGTTCAAGACTCGTCTTCGTTTTATAAAAGTACTCCTGTACCGCTTTGTTATCTTATTATACATCACTCTTGCTAATATGTGACCATCGCGGCACAACCAATGCATTACTAATTCAATGCAATACTGCAACAGAATGAGAACAATATGAATTCACATCTAAGTATACATGGGATGTTGCATAAGATGGCACAATCCAGATAACAATTCAGCTTCACATGAAGAGCACTAGGCAGCCACGTCGGAAAATGTGCGGCGTTTGTGACGAGCCCAAGATGGGCACAGTGAAACACTGCTTTGCACACTTGAGCGAGCGCCAACGACAAGCACAGCGCCAGCACTTTCGCAGCAATAGTTTTGGTGACAGCTTACGATATCAATTCAACAGGCTCTCCTACTTACACAGGTTCCCGGGCAATCAATACACGAATCAGTCTGAAGCACCTCACAACTCACTAACGTTTCGTCACTCAAAAACATGGCGTCCTTGCGGCATTGTGCGCGCCAAAATCTGCCCGAATACGTCGGGTCATTTACTCGCTGATAAATGGTAAGCAGACATGCCGGCGGGTAATCTCTTCCCATTCCACGAGTCAAACGCGTCATTCGTAACGCATGGGTTCGAACCCGGCGCGGCAGGGACAGCAACACTCGAGGCCGGTATTTTTCTATTCACTGTCGAGTAAATTCGGTTGTTAATTGGAAACACTCTATAGTTACCTTCGGCTGCCTCGTAAAATGTATGCAGAACCTTTGTACAGAGGGTTAACTCGCCTTACGCAGGTGAAAATGTTTTCAGTGCAGAAGCCATGATCGTAATAGGGAACGAGCATTAATGAAAATAATACGTAAATGGTGTAAGATTCCTCTGATGAGGTGACCCTCAGACGGCAATTGGCAGCGTCGCTGATTTCGCGAGTGACACACCATGTATGCGTATTATGGACGGTTCGGAAAAATTCCTGTATGCAGGCGTCCTCTAAATTCGGAAAGGTATCAGGCTTATCTTGAGCAAGCATGCAACGGGTGTCTCGTGGGCAGGACGGTACGAGAAAAGAGTAGATAACCTCTGTGTAGAATAATACCTTGATTGGTCACAAGGACACATAAAATATTTTGGAATCACCATAGGATCTTAAGAAGTGAGTGTTACATGTCTGAACTGCCGCGTAAAAAGAAAAACTTAGAGAAGTGGTTTAATCTCTGGTCAACCGGAAGTCTGGCACCTTTCATCTCATAAAAACCGGAGCCCTTTTTCAACTGTCTTTTTAATGTCTGTTTTGAAAAAAAGATTAGTAAGAGTCAAACGAAAAAAAGCGAAGCAATGTTTTGGTTTACTTAAAATAATAAAAGAGATAGAATAGGGCGAATTACGATGAAAAGCAAAAACTGCTTTGGAGGGCTGGAAGTGCACGATGTGTCCGCAACAGCGGACAGGTCACAAATATCTTGGATTAAAGACTTCTCTAGGTCAATAATCGCTGAAAGTGAAAGCACATAGTCCGATTTAGGATGCCGTTGATGAATGACCTGAGTATTCTCCATTGCAATATGTCAGAGTGTGAGGTGAGGGTTTTTTGGTGACAGGTTTCTGTTTGAGGTTTAGCTGGCATGGCGCGACGCCGGTGCTAGTTTGCTGACGATCGGGCCGGGCGTCTGAAAGGAGGTGCTGTGGTTCAACAAGAATTTAAAGTTAGACGTTATTAGTACAACACGACAAGCAAACGCAGAGTATTGTGAGCTGTATTGATTTCAGGGAGAAATAGGGTCGTGGAATCTCTTTCTTGGCAATTTATTCCCCCCAAAAAAACACATCGGTAGTAGGCGAGGGTATCTATCAAAGGCAAACCTTTTCTCGAAAATCTTGATATATTTCATACTCTAAGAAGAAAGCGCAAAAAGGCTAAATGGACATAACGTTTGATAACCACGCGTTATGAGGTAAGCACACCAGCTAAAGCACAGAGCAAATGTCAAGGTGACTTGAATGTGTTCAGGCACTTAGCCAGGATTTTCCTAAGGGGGGGGGTAAATGTCAAACTTTGTCATATGCCACTGGCATATGACAAAAGTTATAGGGAAAAGCAGCAACGTTATATAATTTGCCTCATATTTAACGCACAGGAAAAGATATAATGTTCGCTTTTGCAACATATATATGACCACTATTACGTATTCTTGAGGAATCGCTATACATCTAGCATAGACCGCTTGGCTCAGGGGACGGCCATGGCCCCATGGCTACCCCCTTGGCTACGTCCCTGAACATGACATAGGTCTTTTGGCACTCTATTTTTGATACCCTATAAGAGACTGCCGACGACGTCAGGATTAAATGGCTTCAAATGCGTGCCATCCATAGAATATTCCCCACGAACAGGCGGCCTTGCATGGTAGGTGTCAAGGACTCCGGTGAATGCAAACGTTATTCTGGCCCGAACGATGACATATTACGTATTTTTGGGGAGGGGGGCAATAGGTCCAATGGAAACTTTTGGACACACGTTGGTCAAAAGCTTTTCCTAATCAGCCGCTTCACATCCAAGAAGATTTTGTTAAGAATACGGCGCAGAAACGGGAACCTGGAGGAGGCAGTATGGCGGCAATGCATACCGCTGGGTTAATGACATGTCTGGGTGAGCAGCTGCGCAGAAAGTGCGAATTAGAAAGGCCCATGATGTTTCTGAGTCGATACATGTGCATTAAGTATATATCATATAAGTTTTAAGTTCTATCTAAAACTCTTTGCAGCATCCCTTTCCCACATGGCCAAAATACCTAGTCCTCCAAAACTTGCCTGCTCCCCTGAGAAAATAAATTTCAAATTTCACGGCGTAGAAGAATGCTGGAGTGAGTTTAAGTGCGTTAAAAGCCTGGAATTGGCAGCGATTAAAAGATATATAGACGTAACCAAACTTGGTAAAAAAAAAACGCACCAGGGGTGGCAGGTCTATATGGCCTCTTTCCGTACACTCCAGATTCGAAGCAGCTGGGTTTCCGATAAGACATCGCATACAAGTCACAACCAATCAGAAGACAGAATGAGAAGGACCAGAATTTAGTATTCAACGAAGCATGCAACTAAAGACGAAATTGCACATTATCACAATACGTGGCAAAAGCGACGCGTTGACAGAAGCGGTATAAACAACAAAAGCAAATCACAAAACAAAGAGGAGCCGCTAGAACAAGACAGTAAATCATCCCATCTACAGACATACAGTGACATGTTATGGCAAAATATATAGGTTTAAACGCTAGCATGATCCCCTGGTAGCAAGGCTGAATCTGTTCCTGGAAGTTGTTCTTTGTTACTTATATTAAGCATACTGATGGTTTTTTCCTTTTTTTTGCTTTGTTCTTTACTGCAAGTGTAGCAACGATGATTGTCAGATAAGGTCATGTGACAATGGCTGTGATGTCCATTATGATTTCACGCCTTTAAATAATAAACTGACCCTTCAGTGGAAACAAGCCGAAAGCAACGGACTAAAATCACTGCATTTGAATTTCATTGATAAGCGCTGTGAGCATCTAACCGCGAGACTGGTTGAGCTAAAGTTCACGTTAATCGGCGACATTTTACTCCAGCTGATCGCTGCTGGTTTGAACCTTATCACGACTACAGCTTACTAGTACTGACGTACGCATGTGCATGCAGGCAGTCCGCAAGCGGATCAGAACAGTGGGTCAATCTCGACATGAATGTCACCCTCAGCGGTGAGCAGCTATAAATTAATAGATAGTGCTTGCAGCCGCAGCGGCAACAACGACCAGGGTCACCAGGCTTATTTTACCATGTCTATTCGGGGAAGGGTCATTGCCATCGTTGTTTCATCCATACGGCAATACGTTCCCACTCCAGGTTTTGCAATAACGAGGGCATGTCTTCTAACAGATGACTGCGGTATTCTTAGCAAGATTTACGAAAATATTCACTTAGTGACAACCAGGAATATGAAGGTTTGCAATGACAAGGATAAAGGAGGGGCAAGGGGTCCATCATTCGTCCTTGAACAAGCGAAGAACAAGAGGCCTTTCCAAGTTTCAAGTCCGAAGTGGTCTCCACAGGCCAATCCTCCTCCCCCATGGATACCTGTGGATCCGTTCTTGACTGCAAAGGAGTACTTTTATCGGGGAATGTGATCGCTAACCCTTTTCCCGTATGGGGGGAAGCTTCTGAAGGCCCTCTCCCTCCCGGAAGGAGGAAGAGAGGGGACTTCTTTTTTGCTTATTTTGCTCGCTTTTTTTTTTTCTTCGCCATTTCTTTGGTTCTTGAAGCGGTTTCACCGAACTTGGTGACTTTTGTTACCAATTCCCACCGTGTATCATGCCAAATTTTCATATTTTTTCTACGGGCGGAGCCAGACCAGCTTTATGGGAGGTACCTCAGGCCATTTTTGACACCGTTGAAATTAAAACTAAAATAGCTGCTAAAAATAGGGTTTTAAGGCAGAACTTAATAATCCAAATGAGCGCATAGCCAAATGAATGGGAAGGGAAAGAATATTTTTATTAATCTGAGATCACTTTACAAAGCCAATTTCAGGTCAAATGCCAAAATTTGGTTTCATGGAAACATTTTTGTGCAAATTGCCCAAATACAAAACCCGGAGCATATTTTATACCGCACAATATTCTCTTCTTGGTTTCATTTCACCAAAATTTGGTGAAATGAAACCAAATTTTGGCATGTAGAGGAGTGAGGGCCTTTTAGGTTATACCTAAGTATATATATATATATATATATATATATATATATATATATATATATATATATATATATATACTGAGTTATAATCTAAAAGGCCCTCGCTCCTCTATTAGTGTTCCCAATTTCAGATCGATATCAAGTCGCGTATATACATACATATATATATATATATATATATATATATATATATATATATATATGTGTGTGTGTGTGTGTGTGTGTGTGTGTGTGACAATGAGCCCCCTCCCCCAATACGGGAATGAGCCCAGAAGTTTTGGGTACGTCAGTAGGGCTAAGCAGACAGTAAGATGGTACAACCTGGCTTATTCACTGCGGAAACATGAAGAATGCTAGTGCCGTTTCTCCACTTCTCCTGTCTCCCCTTAGCACAGAACTCGTCATAACTTAAGCTTCGTCGCTCGGTGCTCTTACTGTTTACCGATGGATGAATGTGAGGGACGACTGTGCACAAAATGCATGTATCACGAAGAATCATTTGTTCTACGAAGCTAACTATATTCCGCTAAAAATTCGTCCCTCCATACCACGCAATCGGTCGTCTCCATCGTCACGATTTGCCTGGTTTCAAGCGCGAGCTCAATGTCACAGATGTTACCCAAGACTCGTGGCTGTCGTACAATGGCGCCCTGTGCCGGTCCGGGGCAGGTACGCTCAGAGTACTCCCCCGCGATTTCCGATAACCTAGATTGGTCCCTCACGAATCAACGACCCTGCTGCACGCTATTTCAGATATGTCGGCGCGTCTGCTGTCGGGGGCCGGCGGCGGTTCTACGGGAATCTCGCAGGAATACGCTTGCAAAATGTGAGCGCTTCGCTGTGCCGTTATGCGGTCACGTCGTCGTCCGAACACCGATACAAACATTTTTTAGATCGCAAGGTCCTAATTTCGCGCTAGTAGGTGCTTTTCACGGATGACGAAACTTTATTACGGGTGTTTGGCCAATTAGCGCCATGCATCTATACAAAGGGCGCGTGCACGGCTGCATACTAACGATTTGTGGTGTCGGGGAAGGATAAAGCCCGCGACAGTGGAGACTTACAGCACCTGCGACACCACTTGCTAATGTACGTTAAGCCGAAGCAAGGGCAGTGGCGCAAACAGGATTTTCTTAAGGGGAGGTTCCACTTCAGGGTAATCATGACTCTCAAAAAAGCCCCGGTTTCGGCCACTTTATTTTGCGATCAGGGTAATCAGTTTTTCTCGTGAAGAAGTTGGCATCTTGTGAATCCCATGGATTATGCTACTAATTATGTTGTCTTACACTTTAAGTCCAGCTATCTTACACGTCAGAAATGATAAATCAACGATCGTACATGGGAAATGACAAACGTGTCTCATAAAATAGCAGTCCCCTGAAAAACACAACCCTTGGAAAAACTGGTCCTTCTTCCCATTTTCGTTGAGAGAATAGCAATTGCTAAAATCGCTAGGAAATCGATTTTAACCACGCCCTCTACCTCCTCCCCTTGGGTGCGCCTCTGGGCACGGGTGTATGTACGTCTGTACCCAAGCTTGTCTTGGGCTCAGACTTGGTCGAGTCTCATGTCTTCGAGCCAGACATGCAGCTGAAGCTGAGCCTGTCTCGAGCCGACTGACTTCACCAGAACACTCGGCCCACCCGCTGGGCTGCCACTGAGCGTAGGTAAGTCAGATGCAGACAGACACATGACTCCACGTCCGTCGAATAGCGCCGAGCTGAAACTTAAGTGAAGATGCTTTCTGCCCAGTCTTCCATGATGGCGTAGATTCCGTGTTGCCCCAGGCTGGCTCAGATATTCTGAGCCGTAGACTGCTTCTCTGCAGCATCATCGTGGATGTCTGAAAAATGAATGTTGACGGCCGACACAGAAAATCTACCTTTTTTGTTTTTATTTGACTGTTTGATATACCCCTCATAGTTAAGTGACATTTCAACTCATGAAACCATCAGCTGCAGTGTCGAAACCAGCGTTGGTCTTAAGCACAACATATACGAAAATTCCGGTACGGGGATTATGTTTACGTAAATGAGCTCTATATGTGGCATTTTCCTCATTTGATACCAGTCCCGCCGAACCCTCACTTCGGACTACAAAGCCTGAAGTTTATTTCAGCGGGATTGTCAAAAATATGTGTAAGAAACATACAGCATGATGATACTGGAAAACAGACTGCAAAACAGAATTTTCGGAGGACCCCGAGCAAACCAAAGTGCTCCCGAGTGCTAAAAGTCAAAGTGGGTGTTGCCAGCGGAGACGACACAGAGTCACGTGCGTGTGCATCGCCGACCCTGTCCGCTCATCGCTATGCGGCGCCCCTGCGTGCAGTGCCAGGCGCCGGCAGTCCTCTCCGGGCCCGGGGTCTGCCGTCCCTGACCTGAGCTGCAGCTGCGGCGCCCCTGCGTGGCAGTGCCAGGCGCCGGCAGTCCTCTCCGGGCCAGGAGTCTGCCGTCCCTGACCTGAGCTGCAGCTGCGGCGCCTCTGCGTGGCTCCTGATTTCGACAGGACACGTACCCAGACGGAGGTGCGGCCGGCGGCGACCCCGGCTGGGTATGGCTAACAGATGAGCGCCTCTTCTGTCATTAGGGCGCGACAGGACACAGCTGACAGACGGCTGTCTCGTCTGTCATCAGACCCCGTCTGAACATCGCTGATAGACAGCTGTCTCTTCTGTTATCAGACCCCGGGCGAAATGGCAGCAGTAGCCGGAGCGCAGTGCAAAACCCAATCATTAGACCCCGTCTGGACACCGTTGACAGGCGACTGTCTCCTCTGTCAGACGGTCCATGTGACCACCTTGACACAGTGCAAGTCCAGGGGGGATGGATCTCGGGGATCCCCCGAAGATCCCGCGATGAGGATGCGCTGTATGGCCAGGGGTGGATTCAGAGGATGGGCAATCGGCGCTGGGCGGCGCTGCCAAGTGTTTCGCCATTCTTTTTCTCACGCACCTGGGGATTTGTGGGTGCGTGTGTGACGCACTATCCAATGAACTCGCCACGAAGTCTCGCCAACAAGTCCATTTCCCATCTACTGATTCCACTTCTCGCTTCCACCACGACGGTACGTTAAGAGCTTCAATATCCCGAAGATGTACCTGTATCTAAGCAAATACATGACTTCTGAACCCTATTCCCGGATGGCTAAACGGTACGGCTGATTCTCCGCGGGCGGGGGGTGGATTCGGCCTCCCTTGTGATCTCGAGAGCTACACATCCGGTTTTACTGCAACAAACGTCAATCGATTTGCCATGATGCAAACTACATTTTTACAAAACGAAGTTCTCAAAATTCTGAGAGGGGCGGATACGGGACAAAACGTCAAAATGGGGGATATTTTTGGACTCGTTATAACTCTCTTTTTTATGGACCAATTTTGACGAAATTAGCATGAATCGAGAGATTATGGACGAAACTTTTATTGCTGGTCCATACATTTGAAATTTTGAGAAAATTCATAGGCGTTCACAGGGTTTCAAAAACAGGAGGAATAATTTACCAAAACCTGAATTAAAAAGGACATTATAGAAACTCCTTTTAGCTTCTGCTAGTCATGTTATGCTGAAGAAGTTCAAATCTTATTATAATGTTTGTATAATTTTTGCGCAGGCGGTGATAGGGGGATGGAAAACGGGAACTGTCATGGTCACATGTTTTTCAGGTCAATTTAAGACCCTTGACCTTAAAAAAACTTCCAGTGGCCCTAGAGACACCTTGAATGATTTTGTGCGTATTTCATATTATTTGAAAACGTTTCCAGTCATTCGAATCCGCTATTTCTAGAATTCCGTTTTACGGCTATTGTGATATAGGGTTCACGCACTGACATTTTAGGCCATAGCTCCGTTACCCGACCTGATATCAAGCTGAAACTTGGTACACAATTAGATGGCACCTTTCTACGTCATGCATATTCCGGGTTTGGTATTTGAAAAAATAGCGCTAAAATTACTACTATTGAACCAAATTTCGGCTTTTGACTTTAACCTGAACTTGTGAAGTGACCTCATACAAACGAAATTTTATTCGTATGTTGCCCATTTCCCTATACATCCGTACAAGGTTTTAAGTTCTATCTTAAAAATGTTGTTTTTGACAGCCATTTTCCTTTTTACCCTTAACAGGGACAAAAATGGTCTGAGGTGCCTCGCAAAGACGTTGCCTGTTTCCACCCCTGAGCAAAATAAAGTTACGAAATTTTGTTATGGTGAGTAAAAAGAATAACTTGGAAAAGTGCACGAGTTTCGTGCAGCTGCGTCTAAAACACCTGGAATTGGGAACAAAAAACCCGTGGGGGCGGATTCCACCACCCCTGCCGGGAATAGGGTTAAGGCATGTATTTGCAGCCCGAAAAATTCCCGTTTTCGTAATTCTTAAGGCATGTATGCAGATACAACGTACCAGCATTCGACGAGTCCCCAAGAAAATTTTTCCCTTTTTTCTCTTTGACATTTTCCTTTTTGCGGAAGTGCGTTCAGCAGTAGCAGCGATGTTCAGAACATGTCAGCATGACTCAGCGTCCTCGGCAGTGGGTCTAGGTCAACGACTTCATCAAAGAAGGATGAATCTCGCAGGACGAGGCTTGTTTTTGCATTGGTAATGTACACATTTGCATAGCACGACAGCAAACATGAAACTTTTTAGCCCGACTGGTTTTTGGAAATCCCCCTGTAAAAGGCCTCTAGAAACATTTTCATTAGTCCTGTTTAAGATGCACCAATATGCCTCGTCGTTTCGGGTTCGAAGATGTGACTAACCGATGTTTAATCTTGGCTGGCATCGTTCTACCGCGCTGGCGAAAACAAATCGCCGTCCCGCCGCTGAAGAGTCCAGTCATCACCCCGAGCCTGGGGCACAGTGACCAGAGCCAATCTGTGAGCAGTGAGCAAACGTGAGCTTGACCCGCAAACAGCCCACTTACGACCGTTTGTGAACCTCGCGAACCATGAGCTGTCATGTCATATTGTGCCCTGTACGTTTAACAATACTAAAAACAAGAGGACGGAAGGCGACTGGAGGGGGCTTATCGCCGTCTCCGTCATCTCAGCAGATGATGAGGACCTGCGGTGAATCCTCTCTCTCTCTCTTTCTGCTTGTTTTGCTGTTCTCTTCCAGTGCATTCATGACCGCACATTTAACCCTATTCCCGGCAGGGGGGGCGGAATCCGCCCCCCTCAGGTTTTTTGCTTGCCAATTCCAGGCTTTTTAACGCAGCTTTACGACGCTTCGTCACTTTTCCTAGCTATTCTTTCTACGTGCTGTGACAAAATTTCAAAATTCTATTTTACTCAGGGGCGGAGCCAGGCAATGTTTTTGGGAGGCACCTCATGACATTTTTGGTCATGTTCAGGGTAAAATGAAAATGTCTGCCAAAAACAGAGTTTTTAAGATAGAACTTAAAACTTTATATGGATGTATAGCTAAATAGCTGGGCAATGTGCAGATATAAGTTTGTTTATCTGAGATCATTTTACAAGGTCAGGTCAAGGTCAAAAGTCAAAATTTGTTTTTTTCGCTATAATTTCGGCGCCATTTTTTCAAACGCCCGACCCGAAATATATATGACGTAGAAGGGTGCCCTCTACTTTTGTACCAAGTTTCAGTTTGATATCAGGTCGGGTCACGGAGCCATGACCTAAAAGGTCAGTGCGCGTACCCTATATCGCAATAGCCATAAAATGAAATTTCTGAAATGGAGTGAATTCAAATGATTGAAAACGTTTACAGATAATATTAAATGCACACGAGATCATTCCAAGTGACCCCAAGATCACTGCAGGTCATTTAAGGTCAAATGTCACAAGTTGATCTGAGAAACGTGTGACCGTGACAGTTCCCCTTTTTCATGTCCCTGGCACCGCCTATGCTAACATTATACAAACATTGTAATGCGATTTGTACTTCTTTGGTATAACATGACAAGCAGAAGCTAAAAAAGGGTGTTTGCCTCTTTTGTTCATTCAGTTGTTAGGAAACTAATCCTCCTATTATTAAAACCCTGTGAACGCCCATGAATTTTCTCAAAATTTCAGATTTGGGGACCCATTGTAAAAGTCCTATTTATAATCTCTCGATTCATGCCAGTTTCATCGAAATCGGTCGATAAACAACGGAGTTATAAGAAGTCCAAAAGTACCCCCCATTTTGACATTTTTGCCCCCTGTATCCACAAATTTCAAAATTTTGAAAATTTCATTTTATAAAAATGTAGTTCACGTCACGGCAAATCGATTGCCGTTTGTTGCGATGAAATCGGAAGAGTAGTTCTCGAGATCTCAGGGGGGGCCGAATCCGCCCCCCTGCCGGCAATCGACCATACCGTCTAGCCCTCCGGGAATAGGGTTAAGCCCCAAGGCCTGCACCCATGCCTTAGGTTCTAGCTGAGCAGCTACATACATACCTGCTTGTGAGGCACTATTTCACTGTGTTCTCTTCGTTCGTTCGGCAGAATTATGTTTTTCTCCAAACTCATTCTCTTAGAAATTTTATGGCATTCTTCACTTGCGACAATTCTGAAGACATTTGATATCTGCCGAAATCTGACGTAATGATAAAAAGCAGGCTGCTTGTTTTGGCAAGGATACCCGCCGTCTTCACCGTCTTTGAAGGCTATTGCTTAGCTGTGTTCTAAACAGCTCCCACGCTCCCTTACCCAGCGTATCTCCCATCGATTTTCGCGTCATCTATCAGCCATGAACGGACTGCCCAGAGTCTCCTGCGCAGCCGTGCGCCGTGCACGTCTGCCCGTCTGGCGCCATCACCCCGTGCGACGCGTGTTTTACGGCCTCGGAGGGGGGGGAGGGTCGTAAGGACCGGTCAGAAACAGCGCCGCTGCGGTGTGGCAACTCCGCCACGACTGGTGTGCCAGCCGGCGCACGGCATCCATCACGTTCTCCGTCTTACAGGCGCCACATGTCTGCCTGCACGTGCTCCCGGACAGGAGAAATGTCTGGCTGCACGTTCCCCCCGGACAGACAAATGTCTGCCTGCACGTGCCCCCGGACAGGCAAACTGTCTGGCTGCAGGTGATCCCAAGACAGGCGCACTGTCTGGCTGCAGGTGATACCCAGACAGGCGAACTGTCTGGCCGCAGATGATCCCCAGACAAGCACACTGTCTGGCTGCAGGCGATCCCCCAGACAGACGAACTGTCTGGCTGCAGGTGATCCCCAGACAGACGAACTGTTTGGCTGCAGGTGATACCCAGACAGACGAAATGTCTGCCTGCTGGAGTCGCCCGGCCAGCTGTCTTCGAGAGATGGCCGAGGTAAGCCGGTATCAGGAAGACAGAAAAAATGGCCGGAAGATTCGGAATTCTGTCGTGATTTAGGAGTATGATTTTATTTTACTACGTTTTACTTCAAAAAAGCATGTCACCTGTTCTGTCTTAAAGTACGGTGCGACAATGACTACCAAAAATATGGTGAAAAGCCATCATCACTCTTTTCCTGTTTTGTAAGTTAGGCCATTTCTGATTTTGGCCTTCATTGAACAGGAAAAGCAGCGCACGATTTTGCCCGGTTGGCTGTCCTGAGGAGCTGGCCATTGTAAGCTGTAGTGAAATGTAAGGAAAATAGGAGTATGTGACGAATCGTTTATTAACATTGGTAGGCCCGATTTCAAAACAATGAACGAACCTGATACAATGCATTTCGACATTAGCAAAACAGTCCCACATTTCATTGTAGCTGAGTAGGTCCGAAAGCCAAAAGATTGTTTTAGCTCGTGCAAATAGAGACCTAATATGCGAACAAATATGTTTGGTTGTCCTCAAATTCAGAGACACGTGGGTTCAAAATATTTCAGAACGGTAACGTGCACAGCAAAAAAATAAAACACCTTCGTGGCACTGGAATGGTTTACGAAACAAAACAAAAAAAGGAAATGCAATGTCACAGACACTCCTGAAAAACTGCAGAAAACGACCACTAACGACTGCTTTGTCGATGTCTTTTCCCCGAAGCGCGGTTTAGCTGGGACTTTTCGCGCTTGTGGCCCTGGGATGTTCCATGATTTTCTGTTGCCGGTGGTTCCTGCTTGCGACCGGAACCCTTTCACAAAGCGATACTGCAGTCAGGGGCTGGTGTAGTCTTCTGACATCACTCTGGAACGGCGGGGTCCCTTCCCCCAGAGCTGTTGGCACATTTGAGACTCGTTCCCCTCCAGTTGGAGAGGTGTCAGATCCCGTGTCCTTGTTGCCAAGAGTCCTCGGGGCATTACTGTACTCGGCCACCAATAGACAGACGTACAGCCTATCATGTCCTTGTATCAGCCTATCAGGCACCGTCTGATCTGCAGGCAGCTACAGATCACAAGGCTGCGCAAGATGCGCTTGTGCAAGACTGAGCCGTGTTCAAGCTTGGTCACCGCACAGAGTTTCTTCATTTAGTCTTTTCGACGCTTCCACAGCGATGCGCACGGCCCGGGCGAACTCCGGGCAACTAACAAAACTATCCAGTCATCTGCTGACACCCGTGAAGGATTTAGGTGAGAAAGTTCGGCCTGTATCTGCTCACCAGGATCCAGCAGATGACGTCAGAAGCCTCCGGACATCCTTGCACAAAGAGCTCCGTGAACAATTTAAAAATTATGGCGACTTGGATGAGCGGATAAACAACTGTGGCAGGTGGAACCCACTCCGTCTATAAAACAGGATCTCCACGGAGATTACACGAGTGAATAGTAAATGATGCTGTGTTCATGTCATATATCTTAAACACGTTCTCGTAAATGTGCTGTAATCAGTCAGTGGCAGTGCCATGAGGTGTCAACGTAGGCCCAGGGCCTCTTAGCCTTGAAAGTAAGCTGAAGACAAGTCAAAAGGTCGATGGATAGAGAGACGAAATGTTTCATGACTTAGCTCCGCCCCCCTCTCTCACATCTGCAGGTGTTCCATGGCAAATGCCTCACTACTTCCTCACTATTACCTCCTCATTCCTTCCTCACTACTTCCGCATTATTTCCTTACTACTACTTCCTCATTACTACCTCACTACTATTTCCTCACTACTTCCCCACCACTTCGTCACTACCACTGTCTGACGACTGCCTCACGACCGATCTGAATCAGCTGCTCTGCAGGTATTTCACTACGACTGCCTCACGATTGATCTGAATCAGCTGCTCTGCAGGTATTTCACTGCCACTGCCTCACGATTGATCTGGATCAGCTGCTCTGCAGGTATTTCACTGTCACTGCCTCACGACTGATCTGAATCGGCCGCTGCGGGAAAGTCCTGCAGGTGTTTGACTGCTGCTGCCTCACGACTGATCTGAATCAGCTGTTCTGCAGCTATTTCACTACTGCTGCCTCACGGCTGGGGCGGATCAGCTGCTGCGGGAAGATAAATGCACCGTCGTATAAATACCAGCGTCGCTGACTCTGGCATGTGATGCGCGTGCAGAGACCGCTTGCACAGCAACTGCACAGCAGTTCCGTAGAAGGACGTTTGCGGCGAGAGTGCCATGGTTAAACCTGCTTCGCTGGCAGCCTTTAATCTTGGGACTTTACGTCATTAACTAGCCATCTTTGCAAACTATACGCCTGGTATTAGGGTCTCCACGTTTCTGATTTGATATCGTGTATTACGCATTTTTTTTTGCAAGGAAAACGAAGCCGTTAGCAGTTCCGAAGCACGAAATGGAGCATTTATTCCTCTAGCAGGAGGATTGAATTACTTTAGTCGTGTTTTGCATCCATTTTTGCAAGTATAAAAAAATACTTTGCGATGGAAGGATGATGTGGTAATCAGATGATTTTCTAAGACACATTTAAGTTGAAACTAAGGAGTCGGACTTGATGAAAAGCTATCTGCTTTATTCTTCAGCCAAGGAGACACTGAAGATGCAGCAATGTAAGACGGAAGACGTATTGCTACGGAAAATGTGTTATTGCAGTCCTCGAAACTGTCCGTATGGCCACGATAAAGCTGTGAGAAATGCACACCAAATGCAACGTGATTTGATGCAGATCGTGGGCCTAACATTAGAGCCAAGGCTATTGGCAACGGGCCGAGTCAATGACATTCAGATCTCTTCAGTACTGGCACTCGGGATATCTTACGACCGTAAGGGGCTACTGATACGCTGTACGTGATGTTTGGATTTGCTTGACGATGGTAATAACTTGAGCAATATCATTCACGAAGAATGATAAACAAAAGACCATGCCGAAGTGAACTGATGGCGCTCGAGACAAAAAGATCATGAATGCAATGGCATGTCTACAAACGTGCATTGGCTGACTGGTTAAATCCATAGTTTACATCCCTGTATCTCAGTCAATATTAACCACAACATGATTCCGATGTGCGCTTGTATTTTTGACCCTAGTTCAGGCGTTCCATTTCATATAGGACAGAATTTGAGCGTGAACCGTCGGCGACAGGCCGCGGGTCGTCAGTGCGCCCTCTGACCTCCAGCGGGAGGTCGCGGTCCTGCCACCAGCTCTGGGTCAGCCGGCGCCGTCAGCGGGACGAAAGGACTCTCCGGAGTCCGCGCACCGCGTCCAGAGTCCGGCACATAGTCGCGTGGCTGCGTCCAGAGTCCGGCACATAGTCGCGTGGCTGCGTCCAGAGTCCTGCGCACATCCACTTGACCGCGTCCAGAGCTGCGCACACGTTCACGTGAAGCACGTCTAAACACATTCATGTAGCCGCGTCCACATGAGGCACGTCCAGAGTACAGTGCACATTCACGTGGAGCATGTCCAGGGCTGCACGCACATTCACGTCCGGACTTCTGCACACCATCATGTAAAGCGCGTCTGAAGCTCTACACATATTCACGCGTCGATACACAGGACGCGCGCGTGCGTGAAAGTGGGCGAATGTTTTATCTTTGTTTGCTCGAGTTCCCGGACGTTCGCTGCGGAACGTCGACCAAGCAAAGTCAGCTGACTTTCCCTGATAGAGATCACTGAGTTTACGGTCGATTAACACCCCTCAGTCTAATGCCGTCCGGTGTGTCGCGGCGGCGGAAACACCAGGAGCTCGCTGCGCTTGTTGAACAAGGTCCACACGCTGCTCCGACCGATTTTTGAACTGCTCCAGAGCTTCGCGTTCCGCCAAGACGCTTCTGCTTCCGCGAGACGGTGCCTGTAGCGACGAGATGACAAAGCTGGTCCAGACACAGTCCTGCAGCAGGCACCCCTAAACGGCCTCTTCCTCGCTTCTGTGTCGTAATGGTCTATACCGGACCGAGTCACGTGAGACAGACGCATAGCTCTGGAAACCAAGAAGCAGCTGCAGCGCTCGGAGGTCGACATAACTAAAACGCCCGGCGACGAGGCTGATCGTTCCAACGGTAGAAGCAAGACCCTGGTATAGTGGTAAGCTTGACAGTGGTAAGCTTTCAACGGCACAAAAACGCCGAGTAAATTTCAGAACAGATTTGCACGGCAGCAAGGCGTTGAACCGAAGTAGAGAGCTGACTTGCGAGCATGTTCCCAGCGCGTTAAAAACATTCCATGGCGGCGGCGAAAATGTTCTGGTGACGCATGTTTGCATCCGAGCAATTCTAGGAACGCTGCCGCACTGGGTGGCGTTCTCAGGGGAGGTTTCCCAACAGCCGACCGTTTCGGCGCGGCTGGCTGGCGCCGTCACGGTGACTGCCCGCTGCTGCCGGCGATCCTGGTCCGAAGTCCGAGGTCGGGCCTCCTGCGGCCTCGTGATGGCATCAGCTGGTACCAGAGGTGACCAGCTGACTCTGTGGTGCCGCACTGTTCCCTGGTAACAAGGCTCACTAGCACCAGTGGTGACCAGTGGGACCTCTGGTGTCACACTGTAGCACACAGTTGACATGCCAGGGTAGTTAATTATCGGATACATTACACTGTACCAGTCGTAACCAGATGGCCCTCTGGTGTCACACCGTCTCCTAGTGACCGGATACGCTGGCACCAGTGGTGACCGGTGGAGCCTCTGGTGTCACATTGTGCCGAGGTGACAGTGACTCACCAGCAATTTTCTTCCGCTAACGCTCATATCCTCCAGTAGGTGACACCACAAGACAAGACAAGACAAGACAGCAGGACCTCCACGGCTTCGGCACACAGGCTTCTTCTGGATGATTTCTCCCGCCCCAGTCGGCGCACGAGCGCGAACAGCGTCCAGAAAATCAGTGAAGCCATCAGGACGATACTCGCATGTTTGGCTGAACTACGCGCTCCTGGCGACTTCAGCCGGACAATAAACGTTTGCTGTTTTCGGCTCAGTTTTAATCCAATAGTTGGAAAGACTGTAAATGTTTTTAATTTCTTGAAGTCTGTTAATGGTCACGAAAGAGCAGAAGGTCATGTGGCTGCTTGCACGGACGATAGCTGTCATGGAACAAAGGGAACGTTTCTCTAGTTACAGAACGGCATTCAGAACATGGCACCGATCAGGTACGAATTAGCAACAGACTCCAAGTCCCTTAATCAGGCTGTTATTAACGACCGCTATCAATTCTTGAGTCTGTCACTGGGTTCTCTGGCAGCCATAAAAGTCCTAAACTTGCTATGGGCCAGACTCTGGAGAGCCGTCGGTGGCATGCAGGCATGGGAACTGTATATTAACTGTGTCGATATAAACTGTGTCTATATTAACTGTATAACTGTGTCGAGTGCTATTTAGCTGCCAGGTATTTCATGGCAAAATGATCTGTCATTGATATCGGTCCCTTAAACACTAGTGGAGTTTCATATTTTTCAGAGGTGCCTCAGCACCTCTTTCTTTTCTGTATCATTTCAATCGCTGGGCCAAAATGCCCAAACCTATCGGAATTAATGAAAACGTAACTGTCGCAATGCTTAGTTTTGTTTGACAAAGTTATGGCAGCATAACATTATCACTAGTTCTCGAATGGTGAGTTATTGAAATGGAATGGATTGGATCATTGAGAATGGCTGTGTATGGTCAGAAAAATGGTTTCAGTTAGCCATGAGCTTGGCTGGACACGTATAACAAACAAGCCGCTTTCATTTTATCAGGATTTATGCAGCTACGATACATTTTATGTTTTACATCATAAGAAATCGGCAGTATGTTCAAAGACACCAACTGCAGCACATTACGAACGCAAAGATAGATTTGTCATGAAATGTTATCATTGCAGTGAAGGGTGTAAGACTGATGTAAAATTGGGAAGTAAGAACCGATTAAAGAAATCCTTACACTCCAAGAAATCGAAGTCATCGTCCATTTTGAGACAGAATGCTTTCCCTCTACACTCCAAGAAATCGAAGTCATCGTCCATTCTGAGACAGAGTGCTTTCCTTCTCTTGCTTTATTATTATTCTAATGTTAATTCATACAGGTAGCCAGAAAATCCGATTTAATGATGCAGTGATGGACTTGGAAATCAGCTGTCTTTGTTCTAAACGGATTTAACACTGCTAAATAGTTACAACCCACAACCAGTCAAGAGTGAGCCAATTTTCAAGATCTGACTGATAAATATAGTTCATAGAAATACCAGTATGCTGTGTCTCGGTTAACACCTCCGAAACGACTACGCTGCCGTTTAGTTCCTCAAAAAATACTACCAGGGGGCTCACAACAACACTTCAAGAGCGCCTTTAGTCTGTTCCAAGACTGGGACATCCAGACCCAATGTCATGTAGGGAAAGGTTAAGTTGTTGCTATTGCGAAATTTAAATCGCGCGGGTTTTGGCGATCCTGAGCCAACTGCCAATGTTACGTCCGAGCTCGATTCCCACCACATCATGCAATGCGGCTCTTTGTCACGAAAATGACTAGTTTTTGTTTGTTTGGAAATCATGTCATCAGAAGTCTGAGGATCCGATTTAAATCGCGCAAAAAACAATGCATAACAAAGAGGGTGGTAAAAAGGAAGGCCATGGTCTGAACGAATTCCATGGTCTGGGACACGGGAGGTCTGGTGGAGGCATGAAGGCTGGTTGCCAGCTTCAGAATTCACAGAGAGGACTCAGAGCAATTCCTCTGTATGACATCCGTGCAGGGCATCCACAAGGGTGCACGATAGACGACCGCAGGACAAAATATCGTATGGCCTAATTTTGAACCTAAATGTATTGAAAGTAAGGCAATGAACGCAAAACATCGTATGTGGTGAAATTATCGATAGAAATGTATATGATAATATCGAGAGAAGTAAGACCAAATACTGAATGACAAAATACCTGAGAGCGATGATTATTAGAATGAAAAACGCCACTGAAGAAAGTGTCATTTTAATGTTGAAATATTGTGGTTTAAATGTTGTTATTTTAATGTAAAAACTAAATGTTAACAGATATTTATACCTGCAACGACCAGCAACATCAGACCACCATCAGTCCCACACATTAAGTGGTCGGCCAGCGACAGCGTAGCCAGCTCTACGACGGCCATAGAGATATCCGACATCCCCCCTGAGGCATACTTCTGGTGCTTGTTGCAACAAAAGAGGGCAATGGTGTGTGGGTCCGCAATAACTTTTTGCTCTGTTGTTAATTGATGAGGTTTTCGGAGCATACGTCAGTAAAAAGGGCCATTTGATTCTATAAAACTTCCAAGTCTTTCGGCACAGCAACGGATATGCCTTTGCTAGTAAGATTAGCAAATCCCACTGGCGAAGGCATTTCAAGCTGGGCCGAAAGACTCAGGCTTTTTGTAACGTCAAAGGAGCGCTTTATTCACGTCTACTGCGAAAAACTTGTAAAGGTAAGCAAACGTAAATGAAAGTTGTTGGGTCGCGATTCTGGTCACAGGCAGGATTGATTACGTGTCGTTGTCAAAAAACATCAACCTGTTATGTAACAAAATGTTTTATTTCCGTTGTCTCTGTGGCCCGGAATGCATGAATCTTAATCACAACAGGCAATGACAATGGCGTCTCCGTGGCGTTACCAAGCTGCGTCGTATCTCATCTGGATAGATATCCTGTACTACGATGAGGAAATTCCCGCAAACATTACACGCGTACCTCTTACTGAAAAATTGGAGTAATTCTGGGAAAAATAAACATCGTAAACTTTACCATTAAACAAAAGGAAGTGGTCGAAATTCGTCCATAAATGAACATTTGGGGGAGGTTAGGCTGTTTGCATGCAAGCGATATGCCGGTAGGACCGACTTAGTACACCCTGGCATGCTTGAGAAAACTCCACCTCTAGCATTAAGCGGAATACTGACTCTCCTACGTGTCGTCCAAAAGACACGAACGTATGAAACTAAGCATATCGTACAATGTTATCCTAACAGAGTCCAGTTCTAAGAACCATGTTCCCAAAGAATAAATCAGTAATGCTTTCGTTTTTTAGCCGGGACGTAGTGACTGCCAAAGGATTAAATGAAGGAAGATTCAACGCGGTCATTTCCTACATTACTCTGAAGATAGAGCGGAAAAGCGTTAAGTGAAAAGTTGGAAACCATGCAAAGGAGCAATGAATTACAGCCCGATAGTCATACAGTAGGCTATCTTCATGCTGGCATCCTAACGGAATATGCTGAATCTGTGCTGCAAAAAGTGAAAATAATGTGGAAAGACGTTCAGTGAAGAACTGGGAACCATGCGAAGGACTAATGAAATACGGCCTGGCAGTCACACAGCAGGCTGTCTTCATGCTGGCATGCTAACGGAGTATGCTGAACCTGGATTGAGAAAGGAAGATGATGATGGATCTGGGTACCTACATTGCCGGAGTTCCGAACTGAAGCGCTATGCTCGATCTGATAGACGTGACGGGACCGTCACTTGGGTGGCGTAAAACGACGTAAAGTGACGTAAAGTGACGCGCGAGTTTTCTCGCGGCCGTCGATAGCTGAACGCCGTAGACTGACGTCAACGTCACCCTGCTGCGCTCAGGCGCAGCCTTGGCTGCCAACTACACATCCAACATCGGCGGAAACAACAGTGTGGCCAACGACCTGCGTCTGTGAACGATAGAGGCGGCAGCCACCCCAGCTACGCACCACAGGGTTCAGGAGGGCAGCAGGGTGCATGGGCCATGAAGGCCGTCAGAGAGAGCCAAGGCAGCTCGTCCAACTACGCGGCCGCATGGCCCATGTCCAGCCGTCGAATGGCCCTCGGTGGAAGACGCAGATGGAACTCTGTGGCTGTCAGCCGTGCCTGCAGGGAGTCATCACCGATCCTGCCGGCTTACATCGCCGCAGGCAGGCGACTATGGCGACCGGCTGTTCCGTCGCCAAGGCCGATAAACAAACTATCAAGTCATGTGGTTTGGAGCTAACTGGTTGAAATATGGACGGCAGCAATATTTACAATGTGCGGGTTCGGCAATGATGACGGAACAGGCAGTGTTATGTTCCATGATATCTTCCCTTTCCATTTGGAGAACTCGCGTGAGATGCTGTTGACTTCGTTTCTGTCTTAACATGCCGCTGTTGAGTGTGTTCCTTGAAGTACAAGTGCCCTATCATGATAATAAAAACAATGACCTTACCTTGAAGGAATCTGACATCGTATGTTTTGAAACGCCCTTATGAAAACTGTGAGTTTCAATTAAGTTTATGCTGCATCGGTCACACGCACAACTCTATCACGACGCGTAAACTTCCTTCCAGACATTTCGTTTTTTCTTTTTTTTCTTTTTTGGCTGGAGGAGGTTTGTCTCGTGGGACTAGTTTACAGAGCACGATGGGTAAACCAAAGTCCAAAGCTATTGGAACCATTCGTGCATCATGAGCAATGGGGGCTCCTGCTTACCTCTCCCCCCCATCCACCCAAACCGATTACTATCGGGTATTCTGCATTCTCGAGCTTCCAAGGTGGCGTGCGCCGTGTGCTGGCCTGTGATGCAAGTCGTGATGCAAGACCACCGGTCACGGTTCCAGGCAGCCGTCCCATTCGCAGACGAGTTACGACGCTGCCCGGGACAGTGGCCGCGCAGGTATCTGGCCCGATCCGGCAGGGCACGTGCCCGGGGAGGATTCTTCTTACCGGACCGAGGGACGTTTGATCGGTGGTCACCAGTCACGCGATGACAATGGGGCTGCACGTGATGGAACGGCATCTTTTCAGGCATGTGGGATTCTCCCTCGGCTTGTGAATGATGTCACCCTTTGAAAGGGGATTGTGCTGCGCCAGTTAACAGGAGTGGTGGTGGCCTGATGTCCTTCAGCAACTTCGGGGTGTCGATTTATATTCTTTTGAGAGGGCCCTGTCCTGCTCCCCCTCTTCATGTAACATAAGACTTCAAAAAAATGGACGAAATGTTTCCAAGACTAGCTTTCTTTATTTCCCTGTGTGGTAAGAGGTAATGGGACATGGGTACAGCAAGAGAGGGCCGGGACCCGCTCCCACCCCCTTAGGCCCGCATTTTTTAGTGAAACCCATTCCACATCGGGTTCCCAGCAGGCAGCTTTTGCATGGTGTTAGTTCTCACTGAGTTCCGTCCTCCCCCTTAAGAAAATCCCGGTTGCCCCCCATTGTGCGATCTTCTAGGAAAAGAAGAGCTGATTGTCGATAATCCTCAAAAGAAATTTTGACAGCAACCCCCTTGTTATCGGATCTTTTAGGAAATGAAAGAGTTCAGTGTCGATAATCCCCAGAAGAAGCCTTAAGAACAAGCCCAGACCCATAACAATTTTAGGCAAATGTACATACTTGCAGTACTTCATGGCATGAAATAGTAGGATCATCGTGCTTTTTACCAATACTTCTGTTAACGGTCATAAATAGACCAATCGAGGCCAGTTCAAGAGGTTACTTTTCCTGCGGAATCCAGACTTTTGACTTTAATATTATCCCTTAAATCACCCTTGCCCCAGTTACTTTTTGTCATCCCATTTCCTTCGCCTCTCAATATACATACATATTTTTCCCCACGAAATCATTGTCACAAAACTTAACATCGAGTTTTTCCCAGCTCATACATCCAACAGAATAACATTTCCGACCAGAACCTGTGGTCCGACTTAACACGCACTTAAGACAGAAAACCTATATCACGTTAAAACGTGCACAATATGTCTCCTTAGACTTTACGACGGCTAATGGAGACGAAATGTTAAGTGCATATGGAGCCGGTAGAGTACATTGCGAAATTAAATGATTCAGATTTCCAAAAGAAACTCTACTGAATTCTGTTTTGAAGAATGACGATTTGAATTGAGTCTACATTTTTTCGAAACTTTTGCAAACTCTTAGGAAACAAGATCTAATTAAGTCCTTTCATACTTTTGCTATAACGTCATTATGGCTAGTTCTTTCCAGTGATGTCCAGCACGTGTGCCAATAATTGTGCATTACACTTCCCTTGACGTTTATATATAAATCCGTTAAAATAATCTTGTCGTCCCCCGAACATTTTATCTGGCTGAACCGCCTTAAAACGTCGATGACAGATGACGCCTGCTCTCTAAGGAAACGTTTTGGTTACGGAAGAGCAGGCTCATCAGGTCCTTCGTTGTCCTTCACAGGCACTAAGCTGTAGTGGCTATATTCCGTCTCGAACAATGGAAATGTTTTTCATCTCACAAAGTTGTTTTCAGTTCATATTTCAGCAGAAAACTTTAGCCCCATTTTCTATCATGCCTTAGGTTCGACGGAGAGAAAAGCAAACAGGATAAAGTTTTGCCATCGTTACATACATGTTGTCACCGTCATCAAGATGCGGTTCCTTAAAAGTCGTCTGAAGCAGGTTCTTGAACCATTCCATGATAAGCCACGGCGTTCAGAAAAAGCAGGGACTGTGTCACAATTTCGGGCCCCAGTATCGGCACTGCTGCTCCTGGGCTCCACCGGGGAAGCAAGTGTTTCTGGATATCGGTGATTTCAGAAATTCTTGCAGTCGATTAAGCACGTCGCGTAAGAATTTCTGAAATGATATCAAAGCGCATTCGTTTCCCGTCACCACTCAAGGCTGTGCATGTTAAAAACATTAATCATGACGAAACATACAAAGGTAATAGGTCCCGGGCTCGATGGCAATCTTAACCCTATTCCCGGAGGGCTAGACGGTATGGTCGATTCCCGGCAGGGGGGGCGGATTCGCCCCCCCCCTGAGATCTCGAGAACTACTTGTCCGATTTCATCGCAACAAACGGCAATCGATTTGTCGTGACGTGAACTACATTTTTACAAAATGAAATTTCCAAAATTTCGAAATTTGTGGATACAGGGGGGCAAAAATGTCAAAATGGGGGGTACTTTTGGACTTCTTATAACTCAGTTGTTTATCGACCGATTTCGATGAAACTGGCATGAATCGAGAGATTATGGATAGGGCTTTTACCATGGGTCCGCAAATCTGGACATTTCGACAAAATTCATGGGCGTTCACAGGGTTTTAATAATAGGAGGATTAGTTTTCTAACAACTGAATGGACAAAAGAGGCAAACACCCCTTTTTGGCTTCTGCTAGTCATGTTATACTAAAGAAGTACAAATCGCATTACAATGTTTGCATAATGTTAGCATAGGCGGTGCCAAGAACATGAAAAAGGAGGAACTGTCACGGTCACACGTTTCTCAGATCAACTTGTGACCTTTGACCTTAAATGACCTCCAGTGACCTTGGGATCATTTGTAATGACCTCGTGTGCATTTAACATTATTTGTAAACGTTTTCAATCATTTAAATTCACTCTATTTCAAAAATTTCATTTTTTCGCTATTGCGATATAGGGTACGCATACTGACATTTTAGGTCATATCTCCGTGACCTGACCCGATATCGAGCTGAAACTTGGTACACAAGTAGAGGACACCCTTCTACGGCATATATATTCCGGGTTTTTCATTTGAAAAAATGGCGCCGAAATTATAGCGAAAAAAACAAATTTTTACTTTTGACCTTCACCTGACCTTGTAAAATGACGTCAGATAAACAAAATTATATCTGCACATTGCCCAACTATTTAGCTATACATCCATATAAAGTTTTGAGTTCTAGCTTTAAAACTCTGTTTTTGGCAGACATTTTCCTTTTACCCTCAACATGGCCAAAAATGGCATGAGGTGCCTCCCAAAAACGTTGCCTGGCTCCGCCCCTGAGCAAAATAGAATTTTGAAATTTTGTCACAGTACGTAGCAAGAATAGCTAGGAAAAGTGACGAAGTTTCGTGAAGCTGCGTTAAAAAGCCTAGAATTGGCAAGCAAAAAACCCGAGGGGGGGCGGATTCCGCCCCCCCTGCCGGGAATAGGGTTAAGTACCGACCTGCTGTCACTGCTGAAAACCAAGTTCTGCTCACTGCCTGGTTTAAGAAAGCACTAACCTGATTTGAAATTTTTCCATTTATTTGCAGATTTTATGAATTTTACTGAATGTTCTGCATCTGTAGATTTGGGCTCGGAGTACATGCTAAGCAGAGCTTGTTGCTTTTGCCTTAGATCCGCACCCAACTCCAGTGCAATTTCAGTTCGACGGACAATTTGGCCTCCCGGCTTTTGGCCAGACAGATCCTCGGATGGATGTTTTTCGAGCCGTACAATGCTACGACACGGCCGCCCCGTGCCAGGTTGATCTTCTCTGGTCACTGCCCAGATGACTGCCAGGTAACAGTCCGGCAAGCAGTTGGCTTTTCCGGGACTCGAACCCGGCGCCACCGGATCCAAGTCCACGGTCTCTCCCCTAGGCCGCGGCACGGCTGATGCAAGCCGGCGGCCGAAGGCTCGCGCCTAATCAGCTCGACCCACATTTGCGGACTTCCCGCGACCTTGACTCCCCCGCCGTCTGCGTGCAGCCACAGCCCCTGGACATGCTGAGTCACCCTACGCAGAAGCGCACCCTGGCCTTCTCGGAACCGGCGATAACCACATGCGACTCACTGGCGCCCCGTCCGGTTTCACCACGCTTCCTTGCACCACCCGGCGACGGCGCGCCGACGTTCGCCGAAGTTTAGCGAGCGATGACCTACTCCGCCGAGCTGCGGCCTAATTTCACTTTCGATGGAATGCGCCTCAGTTGACACCGGTGACGGCTCATTAGGCTGCGTGGTCCGGCGTGGTCAGCGGAGCCAGTCAGGCGTTCACTGCCGGCGTCTGTTGCCGAGCAGGTGGTGCTGTCATGGCGACTGGCGATACGCAGAAGGAAGCCACCTTCCTTGGCGTCCTTGGGTGCCTCAGGCCAGCTGCTTGGTGGATCGTATGGCGTCGTTTTCTACAGCAGGGTTGTAGAGAAAATCTGCAACTCTGGTCTGATAGTTGGGCGGATGTCAGGCAGTTAGAATGGCAGTAGTAGCAGCCTGGTAGCAAACGACGAACGACAGCAACCGACGACGGAATAGAAGTGATGACATCACAGACTGACGGGAGAGTACCACTTGATAAAGAAATCGGTTGACGATTAGGGTGAGCTGGAATGTGGGCACAACAACGACAACAGGAGGCCGTAGATCTTGGTTTTATTGAGCATGTAACGTAGGTCTATGGAGTTGCATATACTGCATTGTCTCAAAACATATTGATAGCCCGTGATTTTTGGTCTTCGGCGACCGTACTTCACAGCGATGCTGCGTTGAACGGTACCGCCCTCTGGTCAGAGCAGGCATGAACTCAGGGGCAACAAAGCCATTTAAGTTAACCATGTGCTAGTGCCATTCTTGAGAATTTTGGAATTTTTTTCGAACTGATGCCTGATTAGAAAGGTCAGATAACCCGCCGATTTGGAGGATGAGATGGAGAAATGTTATAATAGAGTGGGAACAAAGGCCAGGGATGGCTAACAGCGGCCGATTTGCATAATGATGTCGCCGACAGAGGAAACTGTCACCTTCAGAAATGTAGTCGAACCTAAGGACCTTGCCTGGAGTCGTGAGGCGAATTCGGTGTCAGAGATGGATCAAGCGAATATTTTTCAAAACTCCCGGCCTTTCTGAGCCAAATTTGAGGCTTGATGGTTGGGCGATTATATCAGAAACATGTTCTACTTGTGGGAGATGTCTTCAAAGTTATTATAATCTCTCATGCATGCCAATAATGAGCTTAAAATGTGACATTACTGACTCTTACCGTTTGGAAGCTATGTGTGGAAAAATACCAGGCAGAAACGCAAATGTCTTCGAATCCCATCGCATACGAGAAAAGATTCGCATCCACTGATTAGCATTTGCACTCTGAAAATCGTCAACCATTTGGTCTTGGACACAAACGACTTGTTAAAACATACGTCAGTTTCACCAACGCCAGAGAATGTGGCGTAAGCCATTGGATTCTACTGGTATTGTATGTGCAGAAACCTGTCATTGTCCGATGGCATCAAACCTATGAAACGACGGAGCATAAAATCAGTACTATTGTACATCGGACGGTTTTCGTTCCTGCAATGTTGCCAGTCCCACTGTTTTGCCTTCGCCTAGACAAGGCAAGTTTTCGTAGGATTCTCATGCAAAAACATACAATTTGGTATGCATGTTTTAGACAAGGTATGCGCATTTGGCGAAAGCAGGAAGTCTGCAAAGGGACAGAGCAAGCGTCAAACTCCTCAGTGCTTCTTTTTGTAAGATGGGGAATTCATTTGACGTTACGCGTAAGACAGCATAGCCCGAAACCATACATAGTTCCTGAATAAAGGAATACTGTTATCTTGTAACCAATCCCAGCTTCCTCTTCCCTACAGATCCAGGATGTCGAATCTTTCTCGGAAAAGGCCTGCGTTTGCTCATCATGAGCCTAATCGAAACCAGCGGACCTAAAAATCCAAGGCCTTTCGATTTGGCCTTGCGGTTTAAGCTGGTCGGGCAAAGAGTGGCCCAGTAGCGTCAGACAATTGTGATTCGCTAATGGTATTGGGCCTGCCGGCGCCGCGGTGCGTTCGATCATCGTTAGCGGCATGATGGCGTGAGAACGATCGGCCGAGTGCTGGGTCAATGCTGAACGACGCGGACACGCCCGCACCTGCGCCCCGGCGGGCAGTCGGCAGCCCCTCGGCCTTCAAGCAGCTCGCAGTTCAGGGCATTTTCGATCAGACGGGAAGCTTGAACAGTAAACAAAAACTCGCGACCAGTTCTCAGGCAGGTGACATTGAATTTTCTACCACTGACGGTCAAGTGTCATAGGCATATTGTCTAATACTAGTTATGACTATGTTATTTGGTGAAAACTTTCCATCCATGGGTACTCTTGTTTGGTTTGCGGTATTTTATCTTTGTTCTGTTTTTTTAGCCCAATGACTTCAGAACGCATACGCGTTGTTTCCATCGGTATGATCTTTAAGTCGTTTTGCATGCTTCGCTGCGTGTGATAACGCTGTCGTTAATCGTCCAGTGAGCTATGAAGCCGTTCATTAGGGTGCGGTCAGAACCAAAAGACTGCCCATATCCATAAGAAGCATAGCACGCTCTTACATCTTTTTCTCTTAATGACTTTCTTAGGCCATGGCTCTACTAGAGAGGAGGGATATGGGGACATGTTCCTTTAGTTTTTTTCAGGATTTTCCACCGTCCTTATGGGCCTCGCATCGCAAGAAACTGATGAAAAACTTTTTCATCCCAGCTCTGAGTTATTGGTGAGGCCTTTGCCGGGAACATTCTGCAAAGCAATCCCGAAATTTCCTTAGACAATGGCAAACAACTTCCTCATTCATCGCTGCGTTGTCTTCTTAAGAAGCTATCTGTAGTGGCACTGTTAAGACTCACAGCCAAATATGCCCGGGGTTTCACTGATCATACGCATTCCTTATATTCTTCTTCAGATTTGTCACTTGGGGAAGATTATACAGCTTCCATGAACGCGTTAAATGAGATGTTTTGTATTCCCTTGCACAGGGAGCCTGACTTGTGTTGAATTTTATCACAATGAGTGTGGGTTCTCGCATAAATCTGTCCTGTACTGTGCTGCCGTTTTTTTCTCGTCATTGGGACCGCTGGTAATATCCAAAACTTAAGCATGAACGGCATCAAATGCATTTTGTGACACCGCTAAGAACACGGCATGTCGAAACTGCCAAAATACATCAGTTAATCTCTCTGCGGTTTATGTTTCTCCATGGCTCCGAGTCGCGATGTCACGAGTGAAATTTAACGGAATCATCGCTGTGTTCGTTCGCAACCGAAAACATCAGCTCCAACTTGTGGTTTTTCACGCGTCGCAGATATTTTTTGCAAGACTGCCGAAACCCTCTCTCACAAAGCAGAAGACGGCGTCGGTACTTTTTGGGTGCACGGGATAACCAACTCTACTTGACGGCAGTGATCCTGTTGTGGCACACAATCGCCCAGACACACGCAGCAGAATCTTAAGCGGATTTGCTCGATGCACGTGGCGTCTGTTGACGTACTTTCGCACGTGCGTAAGCCACTAAGACGACCGCTTAATGCAGAGTTCAGTTACCTCTCGATCCAGGTGCGGATTTCATAAGATTTTATTTTCGACCTCTGTGTGTCCTCTGCTTGGCCGAGAAGATGCTGTCTTTGTTCATTGAAGAATCAGACTTAGAAACAACATCCTGTACAGATATCATCATATTGGAGTTCATTCCAGATATCACATGTCATGTTATGTTCAGGTAAAATAATGATGTGCCCTAATGTCCCGTCTATTTTCTCGGCATACGTAAAAAACTGACGAATTTGCCGGACATAATATCTCGTCTTGTCTTGCAATATAATTATTAAATCTTTTAACATATGCTGAACGAAATTATCTCCTAGCCAGTGACCTTGGTGGGGCTACGACGAGACCACTCCATTGTGCTCTGGTGTCAGGGCAACGTCCGATCACCAGCCTTTGAGTAGTCCCCGGAGGACAAGGGCGCGTCGTTGGCTGAAGCCCAGCCCAGACGAACGAATTCCTACGGTAACTGTCGATACAGGGCAGATTTTCGGTGATAAAGGCAACATCTACCTGGGTCACACACCGGCAAACCAGTCTGTAACATAGCCGTCTGATCGGTGTGGCCACAGTCCACTGAAAGGTCATGAATTGCGCGATAAAATGTGTGAATAACATAGCGCGGCCCGAAAAAAATCTTTTGAAGAAGTAATCGTCAGCAACAAAACATAAGAAGACGCAGAATATATTTGCCCCTCTTCAAGCTTGTTAGACACTGTGCTACTTATTTGTCCGAAAGTCAGTATCTAATTCGAGGCTCGCAATGTCATCGCCTCTCGCCTCGGTCCCTCGGCGTGGTCTCACGCCGCCACTCACGGCCCGCTCTCGGCTCCGAGCGCGTATGTCACGGTCCTGCGTGGCTCTCACGGCCTGACGTCACGAGTTGACGGTCCTCCGCTTCGTCGCCGCCTCTGGGCGCGCTCGGCCGGCGCCAATTCCACGCGTCGGGCGAGACAGGAGGCGACGCAACAACGCCCGGCGGAAACCGGCCGCAGCACCGCCTGCGTGTCGCAAGGGCTGCCGCAGCGTTGCAGCTGCGAGCGGGGCAGCAAGAGGGCGTCGACAGCGAGGGAGCGGCAGGCCGGCCTCTGTTACGGCAGCTTCACGAGTCCTCGTGTCCGGGAGAGACCGGCGGCTCAGACGCGGCTCGCATGGTTGGCAGCAGGTCATCGTGGGATGACGTATGGGCGCAAACAATCGCAGTGAATGTGGGTTGCGTTGCTCGCCGCAGTTTGCGAATTCAGTCCGTTTCTCGTCGTCTTTATGGGTCTTAAAGCGCTTGTGACTCACACATTTCATTGCGCAATTACGCAGTTGCGCGATCACGGCCCTTATAAAGGTCCTGACCTCCATAAGGGCCGTGATCACACCAATCAGACTGCTATGTTACGGACCAATGTCCGGTGTGTGACCCAGGTAAATATTATGTCTTCATCCGCTTCAAGCAGCTCGCTGCATTGGACCAAAATCTTGGCGATCGCCCGTAGTGAGATTCTCTTATCCTGAAAATATGCGCCTCCTGGACACTCAAACAGCCTTTCTAAAACAGCCGTTTTGGGGCCTTTCATTCACTGTTTGTGTGCGGACATTGCCAACAGCTTGAATGCTTATGCACAAACCAATCTGGCTGTGACGTCATTTACAAGGCTGCGGTAGATGTCCTCCGCACCGCCAATGACGTAAGCGTCCAAAACGACCGCTTGTTTGGTGCTTTTACGATCTGAAAGCAATCAACAGGAGCGGACGGCGGCATGCCTTCGTGACGCACGAGGCTCGCCACCGCCTACCAATGAGGAAGAACATCTCTTCCGGTTGGGGCACAGTGGTGGCAGGTAACGGGCTTCGGTGTAGGCTTCCAAGCCTTGCATATTTCTCCGTCCACTGTTCATTGGTATCTCTACACATCCTTGTATCCTGGTGGAAAATGGCGAATGAAAGAGGACGCGTTGTTAAGAATGTTGTAAGAGCATAGCGTCCGCAAAGCATTGTGAGTTCCTTTCTCGGAATCATCGTGATTGATTGCGCGTTTCAGAATTTTACACTGTCCGAGGCGATGAGAATCTTTTGCGTTTGAAACAGTAAATACTGTGCAGCAGATGAAACCTGTCCCGGAAGTGTTTGTTTACGGGAGTTGTAAAGTCAGTGATACCCAAAGTCCTGAAAATCTTCTATCCACTCTGGCTCTTAGCGCAGATCAAACTTCGAATGAAGCCATCCTCCCCTTTGACGTCATAAATTCTGGGATTGCATACTCCGGCATTCCTTTAACCGTACCTCATCTGACGTCATTGAAGTCCAGAATGACCCGTGGTCTTCAGATTCCCTCCCGTCCGCTGGCCCGAGCCCCCTCCGCATCCCATCCAGCAGTTACCTCTGATCCCCTCCCCCGGCTGAAAATTATCAGTCATGCCTTCATTTCATTCCACACGAGCATTCAGCTTTCGCAATTCGCAAGTTATTGAGAGGCATCAGCGCAGCAAAGCGCACGTGTATTTGCGACATGTAAAAAAAGAGGCCGTGCGCGAGACGGTTTGCTGGAGATTACGAGCCTTACAACACCATGAATGCAACATGGAGGTGACATGTGACACATTCCCGAACCGTTCATGGTAGAAAGAAACGCAAGATTGCGCTTATGGCCAGAAGGTCTGGGCTCTGACGTTAGACGCTAATCTGTTCCGAAATCTGTTGGGCGGTTGCCAGGGATTCCAGATAGGATTTGATTGCATGGTGTCATCCAAGATCAGTTCATGGGAAATTTCGGCAATTCAGAGATGAGGACAGCTCTAGGCACATGTTTCAGCCTTGAAGTTACCGTACCAGCCAGAAAGACCATTTAGCTCGATGTCATAGTTGTCCTTGGCTTATCTCAAAACGGACCGTTAAAAGTTATCCTTTGAACAGGACCCATTTCGCGTGACACGAAAGTAGGAACGGCACAGCGGCGTCGGGTCTTTTTTTCGTTTATATTAATACTAAAGCACGTATGACATACGGCATTACATTAAAGTGTGTCAGGGCAAGCGGAACTATCATTCCGTCGTTGACCTGTTTTTCGTACTTTATTTATTTGTATACACTCAGACTATCATAACGGCTTGGCTGACGCTTTTGAACCGTCCTTATGGCACTTCACATTGCCGGTAAACAATTGAGGTAGCCTACTTGCGTAATAAACATGCACTGTACATGTCTCAGGACACACTGTCAAAGATCAAACATCGCGACTCAGAACAGAATACTGGCATTTGCCCCTGTCCTCGCAGCTAGAATGCCACATCTCCAACCAAAACAAAAACGAAAATAAAAAATAACCAAACGGAAGCCGAGCCTAGCATCTCGGCACCTCAGCAGCGGCGGTCCGCCAGGCCGGCCGGCCGTGTCAGTGATCGGCAGGAGCAGCAGGCCTCCATACGTCTCCGAGCGGCACAAGGTCGGCCTGCGCCGCCGCCGGCATGAATAAAACATAGCGGTGTCTCTGCACGGTCGGCCTTCGCCGGCCGCCGGCCAGGAAGTAGCCGGCTGCGCGACGCGGCTCCGGTGTCGACGGACCGGCTCAGGTTTCCGGCCGGGTCGGCAGGACGAAGAGACGGTGCGAAACCACGAGGTCAAGTGCCTGCGTGTGACATGCGTTACAGCGGCGGCGAATTTCTTCATTCGCGACCGTCTCGAGTAGATTTTCTCCCCCGGGAAAGCAAGTTCAAGCGAGGTTTCGAGGTTTGAGATACTGTCTCGCTCGAGTTTCCGTTTGAAAGGCGCCTCATTTGCTCGCCCGCATTTCATTTGCATGCGCAAGCCCGTAGATAGCTTCTTGAGCTGGTGGGGCTTGTCTGATATTACGCAGAGAGCGACGCCAACAGCCACCGAGGACGTTCGGTGGCGTAAGGCCGGATCTGGCGCCAAACCGCCCCGCCGACGGCCACGTGACCCCAGCGAAGGCGAACGGTTCCCCGCATGGCGAGAATGAGCGGCAAGATCTGGCTCAAGCCCACGAACGGGGACCTAATGTCATGCCGTCTGTTCGGGGTTCAGCTTCGGTCTTTCCCGGGTGTGCCAAACATCTGCTTATGATCTGCAGCTTCGAAGAACGGTGTTCTTAACGATTGATGCGATTTTCAAGAATGCGTGGTTTCCAAGCAAAACATTGCATCTTGGTAAATGTGAAAACCGAAATTATTGCGAGGGCGTTTATTTACAAATCAAGCTTACGAAAAGCAGATGCAAATACATGCATGCAGCCGCAGTATACGAGATATGCAGGTAGTGAACTTGCCACGAGCATTTACATAACATTTTGCGTTTGGTACTTTACAGCGTACTTGTAATGCATTTAGGTACTCTGATGACAGTTCTGATTAGAATTATATTTAGCTGTTTCTTTGAAAATGTTTTTCTAACATCATTATTTTATAGATATAAAACTACCAACTAGACATTTTTATCCAGTAAAAGACTGTCCGAAGGTCGCCTTACAGCGATGACTACTGATTTCTCTTGATCGCGGTCAACTAAAACGATAAAAAGGCAACAAAACAAAATCCGGTGAATCGAATTTATAGCACGGACGCCAACTTAGCACAGCATTAACCGCTTTTAGCCAGACCGAACGGACAACATTGGTCTGTGCCTGTTTAGTGAAAACCGAGGTATTTCCCATCAGGTTTCTCTGCGCAGCGGCCTTGAATTTTTTTACGGCCGAGGCCTACTAATCTAGTCTTAGCCATCGCAGATAGCTTTTCATCTTGTGTGCCATCTGTGTGATACACGGGTGAGGCATTTCTCACGTGTGTCTAAAACGCTATTAACTTGCTGATGGTTTTTTCTCAAGGTTCCTGCCAGAATCAGGGCGCGTGTCACAGTGTGATGCGTTTTCGTTCGTCAAATTGCGATGATTAAAACTTGACCTCTAGCAAAGTCGGCGCAAGCGACCCGGCGGCCAATACAGCGATTGGGCTCCTTATTTCATTGCGAGGTTCCACGCTCCTACGTCATCAGGGCTTTCGTGACGTCAGGGCGCGATAGCGTCGGAGCGGCGCAGGTAATCACCGCGTAATGCCGTTTTTGTCGGTCGTGCGCCGTCATCGTCACGCCGTTCGATGCTTTTGTCTGAGCCGGCCGCAAGGCCAGCACCCGACTCCAGCCGTGGCAGATCCGGTGCTCGCAGAATCTCACAGGACTACCTCACAGAGCGACAGGGGACGATGTCACAGAATCTCACAGGATTACTTCAAAGAACGACAGGAGACGACCTCAAAGAACCTCCAGGACAACTTCGCCGGTCCCAACAGAATGGCCTCACGGAACCTCACAGGTCATCCTGCTTCTCATCCTCGTTCGCCGATCCTTATCCTTTGAACCGCCTTGATGCGACGCATCTAAATGTCACTTTCCCCATTCCTTCACTCCATGGCTCCGCAATAACCTAACGGGTCGAAGGAGCTCTAATCACATACCCCCACCCACCCTCACCTCACTGAACGACCTCACAGATACCGTGTCGCCTCGGGGCAGTCGACCGCCGAGACGTGTTATCCTGTGGCGCCGGACGGTCGCCGAGACGTGTTATCCTGTGGCGCCGGACGGTCGCCGAGACGTGTTATCCTGTGGCGCCGGACGGTCGCCGAGACGTGTTATCCTGTGGCGCCGGACGGTCGCCGAGACGTGTTATCCTGTGGCGCCGGACGTGTTATCCTGTGGCGCCGGACGTGTTATCCTGTGGCGCCGGACGTGTTATCCTGTGGCGCCGGACGTGTTATCCTGTGGCGCCGGACGTGTTATCCTGTGGCGCCGGACGTGTTATCCTGTGGCGCCGGCCGACAGCCGGGAGGACGCGCTAATGGTCCTCGGGTTATGCAATCGGCGTCGGGCGACGGCGGCGGCCTTCGCCGTCGCCCGGGGCGGTGCGTCGGCCGACTCGTCCGCCGCCAGCCTTGGCACGAGCTCGCCGAGCCGCGTCCGCCGCCGACTGGGAGCCATGAAGACGGACACGCGCGTGCAGACACGCACACACACAGCGGCGCGCACAAAGAGTGCACAGGCGAGCGCAGCTGAACGCGTTTGTGCGTGTGCACAGGGAGACGTAGGCTCTCACGCGAGTTCAAGCATCAGCGCACACAGAGACGTGTGCGCGCTTATGTGTGCATAAAGTTGCATGAATGAGACCTAGACCATTTCTTTCCATTCGTTCATCCATCATATTCATTGATTTATCATTTCATTATCTGTTCTTGAAACTAGTACATGCGCCCTGATTTCTTTCCGTCCATATAATCGTTTTTATTCAAAAGGGCTCACTGAATAAATACGTGGGAGCGCGCCGTTGTAAAACTGTGGGTAGCCTGGACTGCGGTGAGCCGATCCTGACGATACGTTTTATTTCGATAATTTTTGTCTTAGGGCGTACCTTGAGTGGTGCCCTTGAGATGTATCCGTCTGCAGGTCTACCGGGCTAAAAATAGTGCTTCGTGCGCAATAAACGTAATGTCGTATTCCGTATATTGCAGCAGCCATATGACTTCTGCGCATTTCTCGGCGATAACCGGGATCTCATGAGCACGGGTCTGAGACGGCTTTCTTGCAATGTCGGCGCGCAGTGTTTTAAAATTAATCTTTCATGCTGGATTTGTCCCAGTATGCTCGCATCTTCAAGAAACTTCGGGCTCCTCCAATCATTTCTCCGAATCCACCTGATTTGCGCCGAATCGATCGGCAGCGACACCCTCGAAACGCACCAGCATATTGTGCAGGGTTTTTGATATGCATAGCAAATAGGTACAGCCGAGCATCCTCCAGACATACGAAGGGTAACGTATTACACCAAATAAAGTAAGGCTGCCCTAAAAACAAAACCCTTTCTAGTATGTAACCAATGGCTGCTTCTTAGAATCGCATGGCGATCATAAAGATATTAGGTCTCTCTCTCTCTCTTTCGCTCCTCCTCATTTCCTTTTGGAGAGTTCAAGTTGCTTTACTTGGCTGAAACTAGGTAAAAACACCGGCCTTACGCTGTGACTCTTTCTGGTTGTGTCTGTCTGTCTTTGCCTGGTACGGCCATTGAGCAGCTATCCGTCTGTGAGCAGCACTGGTAAGGAAATTATCTCTTGGTGTCATAAAACTCTACAGTAGGGTATGTACATAGACATGTATCTAATAACTATATAACAGGGTAGACGCAAAGGTATGTAACTATCTAAAAGGCGTACGTAATGTTGATAACTTCCTCCAGGCAAATTGACCATAACGAGTCACCTGAAGGGACGGAAATGCTCAAAGAAATGATCAACAAAACGTTCTACCAAGATTTCTACACACTGTAGTCATGGGTGATACATATCGTTCACGCTGTAGTTCAATTTATGGCCTTGGTAATTCAACGATATTTTCGATCAAGATACCATGAAGAGTTTTGAGATTCTAGGGTAACGCCTCGAAGGAAAACTGATATCACAATTTAATTGCATTTCAATTTAATTTCTAATATACCAAAAGGAATGTAATATCATGATATTGGCAAGCTAAGAATGAATCATAATGAATATACATATATGTATATATATATATATATATGTATATCTATGTATATTTAATATATATATAATTCCTTACAAATAACACCTAGCTAAATGAATGCCAAAACTACACCAGAATCTTGAATACGTGCTAAAATATGGAAGCTTACAAACAATACAAAGCTTGGCAATATAAACTAGACGCGGTTTCAAGACCGCGCATATATACACGCAGGTTGGCGTTGTCTAACTGACGCGTCGCCCCCTGACATGGCAATCCAGTTTCGTTGCCATGGTGATCCAATCAGGTATCCAAAGCATATTGGCTGTATTTGGGCATTGGATCTCTATGGCAAAGCAAGATCCTTTATGTAATGGCAAAGCGGTTGGTATCGCCATGGTCAGGCAGCGTCAGCACGGCAACGCCAACCTGCGCGGTATTTGTAAGCCTCTACATTTTGGTACACATTCCAGGTTTTGATTTCATTCCGTATACATCTAGCTTAGGACCTTCATGCACCTTTATTATCGTATCAATATGCTTCCTGGATTAATTCTAACATCTCGAAATCGTAAAATACCTGGTGGTTTAGGTACCTTAGATCCAACGCCCAAGTCCTCCATAAGCCTTGGAGAACCCTGGATTTAGATCTTGGTTTAGAGTTTAAATGCGTCTACAACGAGTGCAATGCATTCTCAGCTTCTTTCACGAGCAATTATGAGTGGCAAAATTCATCACTCTTCAGAACAAGCAACTATGGCGCAGCGTCAAAAAAAAACTGTTCCGTCTGACATTATGATAGAATGTTTTGATGCTAACTCCGGTGACCTGCGGGAATTTCATTTTCGTAGTCCCAAACTTCCAGCCTGAACAACACTCACAAGCTGGTTTGGATGGACAAATAAAGCATTTAATAGTATACATTTCCCACTATGATTGAATTTGTCTCCTGATTCTTCACAAGTTTACCATACATAAAAGAAAAACGACAATCAAGTGAACATTTCGTAACCTTCTTTGTCCTTAAATTTGAACTGTGTATTCAGATTCATTTAGAATTTGTCTAGCTAACGATGTATCCCCAATTTTGCAACATGCTGACAAAATCATGTCACTAGGCGCTCAGAACGTAAGCGCACTGGCTTTTAACCAGGTTGAATCATCTATTTCACAACTTTCATGCAGACAATTGCCGGCACATTTTCCTAATCCGTTTTGAGTGCACTTTTCCTTTTTATTCACGTTCGCTATCACCAAATTTAAAATCAGCATTGTATGCAATTTTCGTTTTACCGGTTATGGTCGCCATTCAGACCCGAACATCAAATCTGAAACATTTGAAACAATTGGTATATCAGACTTACCAACACGGGAAACAGCGCAACGAATGCATTTGTTCGGAAGAATGGCATAGTTCTGATAGAAAGATGACATGGATAAAAATGCACATCGTATGGCGGAAATAAAGACATGGGTTACTTCGATACGTTCGGTGTAAACCACTGAAGTGAGAGCAGAAATCAACATTACGTTTTCATCTCCTCGTGGAAGGCCGTTCAATGCAAGGAACGAACTTCAGCAAGAAACGTCGTCAGGCATTGTTGCCGCAGTCCTTTTCAGCAACAACTTTTGATGAGCGTGACCAATAGTTTTGAAATTTTGCACCTCCGCAATCAAACCCAAGCCTTTTTTACCTCTGTGTTTAAGCATATAACTAACTAAATACTAGGTATTCTTATCATTGATCGTTAATGCAACGTTTCTAGGTAGCGAGGTGCTTAATAAGTAGTTTTTTTTAATGAAGTGTTGAAAACGGGGAATAACGCAGCAAACCACGTGGCTTTTTTCTAATAAGTTTCTTTCCCGCAGCCATGTTAGCAAGTGGGCTGGCAGCGATGACCGTTAGAGATAACCTAGTAGCGTCTCCACCAGGATATTAGAAGCAGCATCTTTAAATATCAATGGTAAGATCACTTAGAGCAGGACTTATTCATGGTCTTCGACATGAATTAGGTTTGATTTCTAAACATACGTAGACAAACTTTTGCATCAGCTGGCCGATACGTTCAAAAGTTGTCCTGGAAAACGTGGTAACAGGCTCTGGTCATATCACAGGAACAAACCTACAAGTTTTTTGCTATTATAAGTTTTGTTATTGTAAGGCCAACGATGTGGCTTTACAGCCACAGTCGACTACTCCTTAATATTTCAGCATTCCTAATAGTCTGGGAATAGGTTCCTTCTTACCTTCACTCGCTATCCCAGAAACTCAGATTACCCGAGGACACTTTAGGAAAAAGCCGGGGGCCTGATCTGTGAGGCTCTTATTTCTTAGGCGGCCGTTTTTTTCAAAGTCGCTGTATTTGGCAAACAGTGCAGGCAGATGCGTTTGACCACTGTGCGTGCAGTCTGGTTTAAAGGCTAAGAGACACCGAGTATGTTAAAGAAATGCAGAAAAATGGGGAGCTACCGGGATTGTCAAGCACCTAGTAGACTTGCAATGAGCACAGAGATTCATTTCCTGTTGTAGTTTTTTCGGTAACTGAGTTCTAAGCATAGTTCTAATCAGATAGCCCTACTTTGTCCCAGATTTCACCGGCTTGTAATCAGACATTCATTTCGGTGTTTGGCCACCAGCTAGATCCTGGGATTTTTCCCGCCTGTCTAAAGAAGTAATGGTCGAACTATTGTCACTAAAACGGCAATGGATAGTCCATTATCGGAAATGTTCAGAAGTGATATGTTTATTGTTCTCAAGGTCAAGGTTTCACGACAATTCCAGCAAGAAAGTCGTCAATTAGTGCCAATGTATAAACTTTTTAAGAACTCACGTCCTCTACAGTAATGTTATTAACTGCAGACTTGGTATCAAAATTCCCTATTTGGCCACCAACCTTTACATGATACTGAAATCTGATCCGAACCTACGTCGCAAATTCTAGTGATGCCATGACTTTCATTCATAACTCTTTTCATGATTAATGACCTCTGACTTTCAGTATGACTGTAGCGTACAGTGCTACAAAACTGCAACAGGGGACTTGCAACTTTGATAATCGTTTTTTTTAATGTATGTTTCTTCGAAAAATGGAATAAAAAATGTTTGACGATGTTGCGCGATTTACGCCCATGGGGGTGTCGATTACCCCCGCGTGTAAAATCGTCACGGGTAGGATCGCGCAGACGCTGAGAATGCTGCGGCCGATTTCAGTTCTGTCGCGTTCGGCGCGGGAACGTCAGCACGGCCGCACTTCGGAGAGCACGTACGTCGCTAACCCTGCCGCTAACGGCCCAGGCTGTAGTTCTGGCTCTGCCCAGCGAGCCCTCCCCAGACGCTGGGGCGCAGGGCTCTCTCCGTCCCTGCGGCGGTCGGTGGTGACTCGGTCCACCCCTGCAGCGTCCGGCGGTGACTGGTCCACCCCTGCACCGGTCGGTGGTGACTGGTCCACCCCTGCAGCGGCCGGCGGTGACTGGTCCACCCCTGCAGCGGCCGGCGGTGACTGGTCCACCCCTTGCAGCGGTCGGTGGTGACTGGTCCACCCCTGCAGCGGTCGGTGGTGACTGGTCCACCCCTGCACCGGTCGGTGGTGACTGGTCCACCCCTGCAGCGTCCGGCGATGGCTCGGTCCACCCCTGTTACGGTCGGTGGTGACTGGTCCTCCTCTGCAGTGGCCGGCGGTGACAGGTCCACCCCTGCAGCGGTCGCTGGTGACTGGTCCATCCCTGCAGCGGCCGGCAGTGACGGTGACTCGGCCGGCCGGCTCTGCTGGGGGGGGGGGGGGTCGCGGCAAACAGACGCACCGTTTGATGTGGACGACGCGTCGGCAGCGGTGCCGGCGTGTGCACAGCGGTCACGCCGGCGCGGCCTTCTCCGACCGTCTCGCCGCGGCGAGGTCACGGGTCGGCCGGCGCCCCGGGCGACGCCGGGGCGCGCGCGACCTTCGCGCCGGCCGTGCCAGCGTGTGACGTCATCCGAGAGGCTGTGTGACGTCACGGAACGTTCTGGGGATGGGCGGTCCGGCACTGGAGGAGTGAGGGTGACTGGCCAAGGCGACTGGCGGCAATGCTGGTGGATGACTCTGTGTACCTGCGGTGTTTGAAAGGCGCTTGGACTGAAATCACCAGTGATTTCACCGGACGATGAAAAGAGGCTTGGAACGTGACAGAGCTTTGCCTGCTTGGAGAAGAGGGTGCTTTACAGGCCCCTCATTCAGTTATTCCTCACCGCAATGCGTCTTTTGTCAAACTTTACTTTTCTGACGCCCGAACAGTTACGAGAGCCGAGAACCACCTCTGACACTGCAGTGGTCCACTCCTCGTGTTTTCCGTTTGGTGCCTCGTGCCTTGACGTTTACTGCTTTCAGGATGCCTGACTTCTTGCGGTGAACTGTGGACCCCGCTAACCGTTTCTTCGCATCACTAAAGCTAATCCGGCCCATCGGAACGGCTCTGGGAGCTGCATGACACATAGTTTCCCCCGCACGCATCGTTCAGGTATATGATAACAATGTGGTCAGCTGCACATTGCCGATATGTGTGACCGCTGAGAGAATGGATAGGTGCTGGCAATGTTCAGGGCAAGGCCGGAATTCTGCCAAAACAAGCTGGCTGCATGCTGTGAGGATTACAAGTGGCGGCCAGCGATTCATGCTGTTTTGAACGGTTGCCGCAAACATGACGTCGATTTGATGGATCCGGCGGTTTTGGGACTACTTCGTCATGCTGCAGGATGTGGCATTCACTGGCGCATCGATATTTGCATGAATCTGCATTTTTTCTGGCTGCACGGCTCTCAGTCATTGCCCTGCTAGTCAGCCCCAAACCCGCTCTTCGGCATTGGGGTCATCCGGGAGAGTATTGCGACATTCCGTGGCTCTGGAAAGGCCTGAGAACTCAGATGAATGTGCTTGACAGACTTATCTGCGTTACTGCATGTTGGGTTCGACCCTGACTTAATTGATGTAAGATATGCAAATGTGGGGCCAAGTCAACAGCATCAATAAAGTTTATAATGCAGTGATAAAAGAGATTTTATAAATACAAATGAACAAGGCATCCAGTTTACAGGATCTTTTGTGAACCACACAACCGAAAAACTGAGTCTGGAGTTTTCTTTAGGCCATCGTCAAACCATGACATTCCACTTCTCGCCCACCCATTTCATTTAAATTAAGTGATAATTCATCTTAAAATAACAATGCGGTGCAAATCAACATCACTGGCGATTCTGCCGTCACCTGCAGCGGCCTGCAGATTCTGCCGTCTGCCCGGGATTCCGCCGGCACCGGTCGTCGTCAGCGTCGAGCTGCGAGTCCTCGCGCGGTGAAAGTTGACTCGACGCTCTGTACAGTCTCTGGCAGAGCGTCGCCGCCGGGCTCCGAGCCGTGTGGGCTTGGGCTACACAAAAGATGTGGAAGTGAAATGGCGGATCGATGGCGAAGCAAGATCTTATCAGAAACGACTGATTTAAATGGTAGTTCGAGCTTGGTGTCCAGTGAACTCGTGTTTAGGCGGCCAGTTGATGGCTAGCAATTTGTGCGCAAATGCAATAATTGTTGATTGGCGAGGATTCGAGTGCATGGTGGAGAAGCATTTGGATGCTGTCGGTGTGCTATCATGATTCGCTTCAGCTACTTAAAATGTCCTCTTTTGACGAGGAGGTGCGAATGCGTTAGCTCAACGCTGTATCTTATTTCCCAGAGGGTCAAGCAATTCATTTTGTCTTGTGCTGCGTTCTGACCACCAGACTGCCATCCTACCGGAACAATATTTTGCCGTATATTCCACTGCAACCAAGCTAGTAACTATTTCTCACGCGTGGTTTGTTACAACTCATACAAGAAACTTCTTCCATTATGACACATATCTAACGTAGTACCCTGCTAAGTGCACTCATCATGAAAAACAGTGGATGATCGGCAACTGTAAGACATCAGGCCCTTTTAAGACTAAAAAGTACGGCTGTTAGATATGAATCTTCTTTGTATGAATGTTTTTACTTTAAATATTTCTTATCTTTAAAGCATGAATAATGGATACCTCAAAATATCTTTCATTACTTTTTCTTTGTTACAGAAAACTGAACGTCTGATTATGTAATCTTTTCATCGTTACACCAAGGAACATACCCAGTTTCGAAATCGGTTTCAGATTCGGATTCGGATCTAAGTTCGGGATTGGATTCGGATCCGCATTGAGACTGGGACTAGTGGAGTTGAACGCATGCGCAGCTGTCTGAAATATACTTTAACACAACCGAGAACTGTTCAGCCGACCCGCCGCCGCCGTCGCCAGGCCAGAGAACACGACCCCCGCGCCGGCTCCGACACAGCGCCGCGGGAAGCCCCGTCAGCTGATCGAGCGGCCGGGACGCGCTGCCAGAGCGCGTACCGGCCGGCCGCTTCACGACACGCGCCCGTCGCGACCGGGCGCTCGCCAGTGCAGACGTCGGCGTCGCCGCGACAGCATTCGCCGCGGTTCAGCGGCAGGTGATCGTGCGAGAGCTGAGCCGTGCCCGGAACGCAGCCGAGGACAGCCGCGCACGCCCGCGGCCCGGAGCATGGCGACACGGTGGGTCCGCGACGCCGACGCGTCGAGTCGGCGCCGACGCCGACGGCGCGGTGGAAAGCCGCCGGCCGGCCGGTTTTTGTTTCCGGCTGATGGGCTGTTATCGGGTGGGAGGCGGGCGAGTGCGTCGGACTTTCGCTTTCGTAAGGTCGTTCAATCGGGTTTTTGCGGGGCCGATTCGACGATGATTTCTCCGTGGCATAAGCCACGCGCTGCGCGCAGTTCCTGGTGATAGCTGATCTCCGTGGCATAAAAGCCACACGCTGAACGCAGTTCCTGGTGGTAGCTAGCATGCGTCAACGCAGTCCCTTAGATACTTTGTTGTGCAGGCAGTTCTGAATGTAGTCTCCGTTGCGTCCGGGCTGGGTAGGGAAAGCTACCGAGGCTACTGTTGACGCCCCATATTCCTCTGCCGGCGGAGAAATTCGCCGGCATTTTTCGCCTGAGAGCGAGGAGAGCCACTCCTTGAGAGAGCTGAAGGCGTCAGCACGGAGCTGTCGGTAGGCCAGCGCGCGAAAGCAGCAACTAAGGCCGGCCGAAACAACGAGTTTGTGTGAAGCGTGGACGTTACAGCGATGTCCAGCAACTCACACGGCGCTAGTGGGTTGTCTAATTTCGTTACGTTTTACGTTACGTTATTTTTTGGCATCCTATGCCTACCTGACGCCAAAAGTCTCACGGACTTGTTATGGTTAGGGAGGACTGTTCGGTGAAAAAGTGGACCTGCTGGACACCGGGCCAGTAACGACCCAGCAAAACTGACGAGTTGTACGATGTGTAATGAGCGCGTCTCTCAAACGACGGCCCCTCAGCTCTGTCCAGTTCGACACTCTGCCTGGGTGGCGGTAACATGAGTCTTCAACTGCGGTCGGCGTGCCAGCAGAATTGCCTGAAAACGGGCGAGCCGAGCAAATGACTCCTGAGAACCAGGACGGTCTCTGCGCCAATTTGACACCCTCTCAGCAGGCCACCGCCGACGCTGGGTCGGCCGTCGACGGGCGGCGGCCGCGCAGGGGTGTGCCTCGCGGCGCGCGCAATCGCGGGCGGCGCCGGCGGCGCCCAACTGGGTCAGGCGGGCCGCGATCGGCGACCGACGCCGCTCCGGCCGCGAAAACCGAGGGCGCGGCCGCGGCCAGGTCGCGCCGGTGTCGCAACGCGCGCCGGCCGCCGGCTCACGCCTTCACTTGGACGGCGGCCAGCGGCGCCGCGCCGTTCCCGACTTCGAAAGTAAAACCGTGCTTACTACGGCGTCGGCGACCGCAGCGCCGGCAGCCGGCGGCCGACGACCGGCCGCCGGCTCCGGAGCGCCTCAAACATGCGAACGCACCGCGGGCCCGCGCGCCGGCCGGGCTTCGACCGCAGGGCACGCGCCCCGGTCGGCCGGGCTTCGACCGCAGGACACGCGCCCCGGTCGGCCGGGCTTCGACCGGAGGGCACGCGCCCCGGTCGGCCGGGCTTTGACCGGAGGGCACACACAGAGACTGGGCTTTGATCGGAGGGCATGGCGTTGGCCGGGCTTTGATCGTAGGGCATGGCGCTGGCCGGGCTTTGACCGGAGGGCATGGCGTTGGCCGGGCTTTGATCGGAGGGCATGGCGTTGGCCGGGCTTTGATCGTAGGGCATGGCGCTGGCCGGGCTTTGATCGTAGGGCATGGCGCTGGCCGGGCTTTGATCGACGGGCATGGCGTCGGCCGGACTTTGACCGGGGGCGGGTACGGCGGCGAGAGTGTGTGCTCGGATTTCGGCAAGGACGGCTGTTGCGGATCGACTTGAGTTTGGAAAACGTCTGGCCTTATGTAACCAACGCACCTCGGTATTTGGCCTCGGCCAAGGATAACTTGGTAAGCTCATTGCAATGACCCTCCAATTTAAGCTACTTTAATGAGGAGTGCCCATAGCTGACTGCGTCTTCGTCCTTCATGTCTGCTTAAAGCTGCGGCATTTTTCCGTATCTGCACAAAGGAAGAAACTAGAAAAATAGTGTGGCTGCAGTACCGTTTAATACAAGAGCCCCTTTGGAACGGAAGCGGTTTGTTTTTGCTCACGCGGTACTGCGCCATGATGTTCCACTAGTAACAGACCATTTACCCCCGCTGCGAGCAAATGGCTCCAACGTTACATAATCCTTTGTTTACGCACCATGGCATTATTGAACAAAAACGCACTCGCCGTGAATGGAACAAATAAAGAGCGTGAACAACACGTTAAACACCACTTAAACGACGGATGAATGAGCACCTTGCGGAAGCGTGTTGCCAAATGGTCGTTTTGGCGCCTTGGTTTGATGCGCCGCTCCGCTTCAAGGGAGGCCACGTAAAGCACCCCCCGGGTTACTGGAATGCATGGTCAGTGGGGTCATTTGGGAAACGTCAGCGCTGTTTTTTTTTCTCCGCCATGAAGTAGGTTATATCAACAGCAGTTCTGTTATACATCAAGTTCTTGCACTTGACTGTTCTCGTTGAACCTCATCTAATGTGCTTCTCTGGGCTATCGACCTGGCGCGTCTTTAGCCTTTCGCCAGCTATTTACCCGTCCTGTCACACCATCACCTGGACTGACCTTCATTGCTTCGTCGTGCCTTCTGGCACCTCCAATCAAAGAAAAATCTTACCCCTCTCCACACCACACATCTAGGAGAGGATCGGCATTAGTGAGAGAGGAACCACCTATTCCGCGGTCGAGGAACTGTCTCGGTTCGTCCCCGCTTCGATCTTCCGCGGAACAGAGTCTCCCATCCGGTGGTCTTGATATTCCTGTGGGAGATTTTGCCTGCATCTGTCGTCCGTGGGAGGAATACGTTTGGCTCCTCACACAGCCGGCCAACCTCAAGCATGGATGGAGGCCTCACTTATCGGTCAACTCAGAGTGAGGCCTCCATTGTCGGCCAGCCCTGTTTTCTGTCAGGAGAAGACCTCCAAATGTTTGCGCCCAGGCCTCGCCTGTCGCAGGTTGCACTCAGTCCCTGCTGTCCATGTTACAGAGGCCTGCCGTTCCTCAGCTGAGTCTGTCACAGGATGTATATTCTGATACGGAAGCCTGCCGTTTCTCAACTGAGTTCACCACAGGCTATATATTCTGACACAGAAGCTTGCCGTTCCCCGCTGAGTCCACCACAGGATGTACACTCCGATACAGAGGCCTGCAGTCGGCCGGCCGCGGCGCCGCCGGCGATGTCGACGCTGACCTACTAGCATACAAATGGCGGAGGCTGCCTCCGCCGGCCGCGGCTCCGCGACTCTCCGGCGGCGGCCTTGAGGCCACGGCGCCGAGAAACGGCACGGATCCGGGCGATGGCCGAGCCGCCGCTGGTAACGCCCGTCACCGGTGCTGACGGTGCCGCCGTTGGTGGTGATGATGACGGCACGCGCGGGTCCGGCAGCAGGACAGAGGCACGAGCACCGCTTTGCCAGTATTTTTACGGATTCTCCCTGAATTCTTCAAGTCTGTAAGGAACTTTGGGGTAGAGACTGCGTGCCCATCCTCTTTTCCATCTCGCGAAGTCCTTCAGAGTCTAGGATTCTCGGCTAGGTGATGCTGCTGCTGCTGCTACTCAGCTGCTGTTGACAGTCAGGGCCGGGGAGTGGTGCCCAGTCGTGTGTGGTGCCGGACATGGGCTGGCTCTGGGGACCGGGTCATGTCATGCGTGCATGGGACTCCGCCGGCCCGGGCAGTCTGGTGGTCTGGACGGCGATGTTCAGATAGTCTGGTGGTCTGGACGGCGATGTTCAGACAGTCTGGTGGTCTGGACGGTGATGTTCAGACAGTCTGGTGGTCTGGACGGTGATGTTCAGACAGTCTGGTGGTCCGGCCGGCGATGTTCAGACAGTCTGGTGGTCTGGACGGTGATGTTCAGACAGTCTGGTGGTCCGGCCGGCGATGTTCAGACAGTCTGGTGGTCTGGACGGCGATGTTCAGACAGTCTGGTGGTCCGGCCGGCGATGTTCAGACAGTCTGATGGTCTGGACGGTGATGTTCAGACAGTCTGATGGTCTGGACGGTGATGTTCAGACAGTCTGGTGGTCCGGACGGTGATGTTCAGACAGTCTGGTGGTCTGGACGGTGATGTTCAGACAGTCTGGTGGTCTGGGCGGCGATGTTCAGCTCTAGAACTGCGTGGCAACAGTGCGCCGGATCGGACAGCGGCGATGAAACGGTTCGCGCTGACGGCGCTGACCTTCGAGCGCTTAGACGGTGCATGGGCAGCCCGAATTTCATCTGAATCTTTCAAGCAAGCTATCGAGGGTGTCATGACGTTGACTGAATATTGGGCCGATGGAAGAAAAAATATCCGGGATTTAGGCCCGAGCTCAGCGACTTCCCGAGTTTAATATCAAGTGTGTTACAAATGGATTTCACCAAATGAGAGTCTGGATTTGTTGAATTGGGGAAAGGGCATAATGAATTGGGATATAAAGTAAAGGGAAGTTTCCTGGTGGCCATCCCGCCGACTGCACAACGCATTGTCCCACGACATTTTCACGCATTGCGTGCAGTTTCGTCATGGTGTTCGGCGCTCAGCATTGAAATGTTGAGCAATTTAAAAGTTCCTCTCGTAAACCGCTTAATAGACTTGCGTCAAGAACGCAGACAGCACTAGCAAACTGCCATTGTTAAGCCTCATAAACAGCACGCAGCATTGACGTGATGAAATGCATATTGCACGGCTCCTGATAAAGTTTGACATCAGCAATAAAATCTCTGGCACAATGGCTGCGCACTTGCGGAAGCGTGGTGGCGTTGTGAGCTCGCACGTAAATTTCGTGATCGGGCTGAAGACGCATGCCGGAAATTAGTCAGCTCCTTTCTGTTTGGAATCTCCGGCACGTTCAGCATTTGCGTGGGCCATCCTTGTCGGCTATAGTTTTGATGCTATCAACGCAGGCTAGGTTTTTCAAGGTTCCGAGCTATTAAACTCGATGTTTTCCGCACAATCTCCTTGAAGCATTCAAAGATACGCGCCGCTTTTTCTGTCTGGTTGCGTAGGCTTAACTTCAGTAATCGGTTCAAGACATCCCATGGCCACACATACGGAGAAATGATGTCTGAAACCAGTTTTTGAGCTCGGTCGTTCAGGGACTCGGATCATCTTCCGGGAACGTATCTCATGTGGAGATGTTTTTGCACGCCTCTTGCGCTTTTGTACTCTCTTGCCTGATAATCATGATAATAATTATGACACCGAAAACGTTGTTAGCCCATGTAAGAATACAAGAACAGAAAGGATAAGTTAATATCGCGCGCTTGCAATCGGTAAGGCCGTATGCCATTCTAGCGTTCGCGAGGATCCTCAGCCCTGCAAAGACGCTACAAATAGATTTCGGACATGCAAGTCCAACTTCTTGTGCTGGTCTCAATAGCTTAGCAACATGTGAGGGGGCCCTGGAAGGACACTGCAGTGCGTGACAACGAAACGGCCTTTACCTGCCAGAAGGGGGAGAAACATGTACGCCAAGCTGAGCTTATTTGCCTACGTGGCGTCTGATGGGAAGGAATGTCGCGAAAACTCATTGTTCCCACATATAAATACAAATACACCACATCCCAGCCCACCCACCACCAACTCTACCACGACGCTTTCACCCCACGCTGGGGCCTAAAGGCTAAAGCATTCTTGTTAACCTAGCAAGACATGGAGGGTTTCAGTGGTAGAATTGCCTATAAAATACCAAGCATCCCTCCGTTGTAGCCTTTTTCCTGTTAATCAAACCGAGGCGAGACAAGGAGAGAGAACATCGTGTTATAACAGAGCTGTCGCTCAGTCCTGGACCCAAGGAATCATGGCCCGTGGTGACATTTATGATGTGAAAGTGATTAATGTTTCCTACTATTCCATTCCCGGGAGATTAATGAGGAAACCGTTTCGATAACGGCTATGTTACTTCAAGTTACGTGGTCCGTGGTCGAAGACCGATTCATTAGAGTTTGATTCGGACTGATTGCGAAACATCTATGTCCGTTATATAGATGTATAACACGGGTCTATAGCATCCATCCTGAAGAGCAAAACTGCAACGCTACACAGTCAATGACTTGCTCTTCAGAGCAACATATGCCGCGTAATACCTTCGAACAGTAACAGAGACTCCAGTCAATCCCGTTTTGTTCTTTCGGCAACGAGTTTTCGACGACCTTATCGAGGCCAAGCTGGCCGCGTCGCTGACACACGGCCAGCCCGGCTGTCCGGCCTCCTCCACCACCGGCGGACCTCGCCGGCCGGGAAAGTAACGAAAGCAAGAGCGCCGCCTAATCCCCAGCCAGGCCGGGGCGGCGGCGGCGGCGGCGGCGGCGGGCCCAGTGCTCTGTGTGTTCCGGCCGAGCGTCACCCCAGTTTTCACTTTCGACAGTGCGCGGCGGCGCCGGGCCGGCCGGGGAGCCCGCGGACGATGACGCGGTCGGCAGCGCTGGCGCCGTCGCCAGCACGGGCGGGTTTTTACCGGGGAGCAGCGCGCGAGCTTTGTTTTTGTTCGCCGCGTTTGAGCGGAGTTCATGACACGGGGCGGTCCCTTTGGAAATGGTACCTTATGGGATTGGAGTTCACAGACGAGCTTTGAAACTGATTGGAGCAAAGACTTTTTACGACGTTCGTTATTCTTCCGAAACTTACGGCTGGTTAGCAGTACCCACTGATATAAGCAATCGGTTTCTAGATTCATTATGTTTAGTGCACACTTTGGTGTAATTTGGCCATTTGTGTGACTATTTTCGTTTCATATGAATAATTTCTGAGCAGTTCACTGCAACAAACGCTTGCCAGCTGCAGAATGTGAACGAAAAAAAGATGGGAAAGTCTTTACGCTAAGATACCAATATCGAGCTATCTCCAGACGTTAACAAGCAGGTTTCCAGTGACCTTCTAATTATGCTGCACTCCTAAGAAGCCCCGCACCAAATCGAAAAACTCAGAACGGCCACGCATTCCAGTTGCCTGAACGCAAGGTTGAACAAGGCGTCCTGCCTTGACCGACAATCTCCCCGCCTCCAGACTCGTCTTCGAAATCTGCCATGTCAATGCTACACGTCCGGTACGGCTGACCTGGATATCCAGTGCAGCCGATACTGGTCGCAGTTTCATCACAACCGGTCGCCGGGGACAGGCTCTGGTCGAACGGGCCCGGAAACCGTCCTCGGCCGCCAGGACATGCGGACGTTCCCTCTCACGGCGGCCGTGCTCGGCTGGATGGCTCCGCGTCCACGTTTGGGAGTCGGCCAGCGCCGAGCGCCGCTCGGAAACCTGCCTTCGCTGGACGGCGCGCAGCCAGGATCCTGTTCACGCCTCGACGTTTGAGAAGACTTGCCGGAAAGAAATAATGTAGCGGTGACTTTAATGGGTGATTCCCTGCAGGAAAATCCGTGGTTACGACAGACGTGCAGACTGCCGTTTGGCCGTGGAAGCGGGAAGTGTACACTTTGCTTACTAATTTGTCCGGACAAGGTCGATATCACCGAGCCCTCCGGCCGATGCCTCGGACGGCGAAAAACGACTCTAAATGACTTCAGCCAACATTACAGCCCGGCGTAACGGACCCGAACCCTTCGCGTAAAACACCGCAAGCACTCCAAGCGGCATTGGCATTCCAGTCTGCTCACTCATAGCCTCCGGGCCGGAGTCATGGTAGCTTCATTGCGGGGTTAACCGCCCGCGAAAACACGCTGTGGCCTTGGCACGCAAAGTCGGCAGCTCGTTCGGCGTTCGAGCAGAGGCGTTTTCTGTCCCTACAACCGCAGATCGCTTCTTCGCGCTCCAGTTGTCGCACCGGTGCAGACCACGACTCGGAACGTGAGGTCCACGCGGACGAGCAGCACGCCGCGCCTACTACGCCGCAAACGGAACGGAGTGGCCGCGAACGGCCCGCGGACCAGCGGACCCCTCGGGATGAGAGGACGAGACGGTCGACCCGCGGACCAACGGACCAGCGGACCCCTCCGGATGAGAAGACGAGACGGTCGGCCCGGGGACCAGCGGACCCCTCGGGATGAGAGGACGAGACGGTCGGCCCGGGGCAGGGCGCTCGGCTGGCACCTGTTCAAGGCCGGCCGCCCCGCCTCTGCCCCCGGCTGGGGCGGCGTGGCTGCAAGCCGCCGGCTAGGGCGGCCCCTGGTTCGTGTTCTGGGGGCGTGCTGCGGCCGGGCGCGGCCGTCGCTGCCATCTGCAGCGGCCGGCCGACCTTCCCGCCGGGTGTCCGGCTCCGGGCAGCGCCGGCTGTTTAATTCATGCGCCCGCGCAATGGCGGCGGCCGCCGCACCGTTGCGTCAGGCGCTGTTGCAGCGGGGCGATGACGGCGCCGCGCGAGCATCGGCACGTGCCTGTCACGGCTGGGCCTATCTGTTCCGGGCACGGGCGGCGCCAGGCCGCTCGCCGGCGGGCCGGTGACGTGTGAGCTTCCCACGTCGTTTCGGACACTCGCGCGCCGAGCGACGGGAACGGAATGCCTGTGACGGACACGGGAGGCGGCGCTCGGCCGGCGTCACGCGCCGTCGGGCGGCTCTGTCGCGGCGCAGCTCCGGGAGAGAGCGGTCGACGACGCGACCTGCGCCGGCCGCCGCCGGGGCGACCCGCGTCCCATTTGCATATCTCCGGCCGGCGCACGACCGGCGGCCACCCCCGGGCAGCGGGGGTTGTGCAAGCGGTCCGGCTGCCCCCCGGCCGGCGACGCCGGCGGCCACGAAAGTGCACCGCTGCAGGTTGCAACACGGCCGCGCGCCGCCCCCGGCTCCGCCCCGTCGCCGCCCGGCCGGATGCCGCGGGGCTGCAGGGGCCCGGAGGGGGCCCAGAGGGGCCGGACCCCTCGGCTGGCGGGACGGCGGCGGCGCCGACGCCGGCCGGCCGCCGGTCGGCCCGGTTGGAAAGTTGCAACACAGCCGGGGCGGTGACATCATAGTGAAACTCGGTCCGGCTGGCGGCCGCTCCCGGCCCGCCGGCGGACGGCGCGGAGGAGCCGGCCGGCTCCGACCCGGCCGGACAGGGCGGCCGCGTCCCCGCGCACCCCACCCCGAGGAACGGCTCGCTGATCCACGAGCGGCCTCCCCCAGGCAGGGAAACTGACCCGCTCTGGAACGGGACGAGTCCGCTAGGGAGTGAGGAAACAGACCGTCGAGAATGAGGAAGTGGTTGAGAGGAGAGGGACAGGCGTCCTGTGAGGTCGGTCTGGCTCTGGCGGTCAGGGAAGAGGCCCGCCAGGGAAGAGGAACCAACATGATTTGAAGGAGGGAGGAAGGGGACAAGGGAGCGGGCACAGCCCGCGGAGAGGACCGGAACGGAAGGCCGAACAGATCCCAGTGAGCGAAATGAATAGCTCAGGGTAGAAGTGGGTGTATCTCCTGAGAATAAGGGCGAACCTGTTTAGGACGAACCCAGCCCGTTCGGGGAGAAACCTTCCGAAGGCGTCGAAGTAGAGTTCTAAGCCGAACAGCGAACAAGTACCTCTTGTCAGTCGGGCGACCCAGTCGGCTTTGAATGGGAGAGATCGCTCGTGGCAGCCACGGGCCTCAGAGCTATTGTGGCCTGGAAATCTGGCACCAGCCGCAGAGCTTAAGGCTGGACTGTGGCGGTGAGAGCTGTGGACTAGAAACGAAACCGAACACTCTGAGCGCGTTGTGTGGGGGCGCTGGTAAAACTGCGTCTGATGTAAGGACCTGGCTGTTTGTGTGGAACTCGACATTTTATGGCAATGCCGGCAGTTCCCTGGACTTTTTGCCATAATTCCTCCCCATTTTAGCAGTTTCCGTCGCAGTTAAACGTGTCTTATCGTATTCCAAAAGGTCCCACACATCTCTGGTGAATCCATTTCTACAACGTTTACGTCAAATTCCACGCCAGCGGGTTATTTAGAGCTCCGATTTATCTTGTCAACGCTAACCTATCCAACATTAAGACCCCTTCTCGCCGTTTCACACGAAGCACAAACCTGCTGGTTTATGACAACAGGGGCTCAGTCCTGAACACACAAGGATTGTAGGCAGAGGCGCCGCCAGACGAACGCTCGGACTGGAAGGTGACAAACTTTGCAGACGCTAAATTTTGCAGACGCCGAATTTCGCAGACATCAGGTTTTGCAGGCGCCGAATCTCGCAGAAGCCGAGTTTTGCGTGCTGTGTAGCCTTGTCTTCCTTGGGCGATTATGTCCCGGCGGCCGGCGCAGAAGGACAACCGGGCGTGACAAAAGAATCCTAATGAGCCGCCGAATGTCAAGGCAGCGGCGCTGCAGCCGGCGCCAGCTGCGCAAACTGGTCGAAGGAGTGTCAAGTGGACGGCTACTGCCTGAACGGCCAGCGGACGGCCGCCTGCACATGGCTGAACGCGTCGACTGAAGGACGCGTCCTAAGTTTTCGCAGTCACCGACCGCTCCTCTAAGGAGATTCAATAGAGCAAAAGCGTAGAATTGTCATGCAAATGCCCGATGTACAGGCCTTCGGTTTCCTTTCAGACTGCATGTCTTTACAACAGGTCATAATAAGCATGAACATTTGTAGCTCTGAGTGCAATAAAATATCCGGCTTTGATACGGAGACATGAGTGAAAACCACAGTAACGGATGCAGAAAAACGTTTCTCAAATGATTCAAACTCTCCATCGGAACATCTAATGATGTCATAATCTTCTGCAATCATCTATGAGCTGACGCTGTTTTCATGAAAAATGCTGAATTGATCCGACTGTTCAGTTTCAATACTGTGTCTGTCACCCTAGGGTTTCCTCAGACACCTCAGGATCAGAACATACTTGATATTAAGTCGCTGTACGGGTCCATAGGTATCACGCTTCTGTGTGATTTCGACCTTTCGGACAACACTAAAGTAAGATCGAGCTCGATAAAAAAATCAGACCATATATTTCGGACGATTTTGCTCGTTCATGGACACTGGTCGACTACAGGCCTTCGGTTTCCTGTACTCGACCAGTATCCAAAGACGAGCGAAATCGTCCGAAATATATTGTCTGACTTTTTATCGAGGTCGACGTTCTTTCAGTGTTGTCAGAAAAGTCGAAATCACATAAACTAATCTGAAGATAAACGACAACGAAATGGCATTGCGTCAACATGTCACGCTTCTGACTGGAACACGTGGCAGCATTGTCCTCATGCCGTTTTCAGGACCTTTCTTCCATCTTTTGTGCGGTAAAAGGTGTAGAACCATGAGTGCAGCTTACTGTCATGTAATCCTTCTCGGTCGCAAGAAAAGGATTTCATTTTTGCTGCTGAGCCGACAAAGCTTCTCCAGGGAATCATTTAATTCGCAGGCTTTCGTCGTTTAACTACCGCAAAAACCCATGTTTACGCAATAAATTCCGGCAAAAACGTGCAAAACAAACAGCGCATCCGCCGACCGCCAGTGAGCGCCGCATGAAAAGCTCTTGCACCTGACGCTCACCGCAAACGCACAAAACCGCGCCACACGTTCAATCAGTGTCCTCCGGCCGAGAAAACCTCTTGTCCGGTTGTGAAGTGCCGTCGGGTGGCGCCGTCGCTGACTCCCGGCCTTTTTGTTTCAGGTCTCTGTTTTTGTTGACCTTATGGGTGTGCGCCGCCGTGACAACGCCACAGCACCACTCGCACGTGCATTTCGATGACAGCGAGGTGGAAAATGCCATTAACGTCGCCGCGGCACGTGTCAAGAGCCAGCTGGAGAACTCGAAGAATGCAGGTGGGTGCACTGGCTGGCTTTTCTCCCATCCATGATGAGTTTCCGCCGAGATGCCTGCGGCCCCGAGGACGGTTTCAGATGCCGGTGGCTGTCGACAGAGGCCGAAACGCTTCCCCTTTGGCGTGCAGTCTCCGTTGATAAGTCGGTGGAATTTTTGAACGACGCGAACGACTGTGGTTTTGGGAGAGATTTGAGAGAGAAATAGGGAACGATGGAGGGGACGGTGAATGCTGAATTACTGGCAAAGCTGGGACACTAGTGGTCAAAACAAGACCGTTGCTTTGCAGCCGTAATTCGCAATCAGTTACGTTGTGTTGCATTTCATAGCATCTTGGGATATGCTCGTAGTTTGCAGACAGTACAACTCCTCTTTCTGAAGACAGTAGAACCCGCTTAAAACTTCTGATTACGGTAATGAATTGGTGCTAGTTTTCCAGAAAAACGGGAATATGGCAATGATTGTCGTGCGCCCATGAAAGCAGAGGTGTGGTTTGTGACACAATTGGATCTCATGGGCATGAAAGGACGTTCCTGCCCACCGTTTAGTGGCTAGGGGCACTCAAAATCCTGTAAATCGATGTAGTTCTTCCGAAAGCTCACTGTGCTATTTAATTAGCCAATGAGGTCCTTTTGGTTTCTAAAGGACAATAAATACCTTTCCTTTAACCATTTTATCATGCCCTCTTACCTAGTTCCCTCAGTCTCATGACCCTCAGGCACAAGACACGGTTACGCCACATCTCGTCTTCGCGCCGGGACCCAACTATCGACCTCATTTACCACCTCCCCTGCCCCTCACACAGTCCCCCCCCCGTCGGTCGCCGGCCGCTCTCCCAAAGGGTGGCTCTGGGCGGGCCGGCGCGGTCGCCGGTCGCCGGAGGAAAGTGACAGCGCCGGGCGTGTCCCCGCTATCGGCCGGATCGGTTACCTAACGCTGACGACGCGTCCGCTCCCCGGCGGTCGGCGGCGTCGGCCGGCCGACCCCGGCGGCGACGGCTGCGGAGCCGGCGCGAGACGGCGAAGGACGCGGCGGCTCGCCGGCGACGCCGATCAGGTCTGAGGGAGATGACCACGGGTGTCGTTGGGGGATGGCTGAGGGTTCCGGCGGGCTCGGGTCGTCGCGCTATTCCCTCGTCTTTCCGGGACAGCTATTTTCCCTAAGCCTCCACTTGCTGTTACTTTGCAGCTTTTACCTACATCACCAAATTTTCCGTTACCCGTAAGCGGTCGGAGACGAAGAGATCTCGCACTTTCAGCGCACACTCCGACCAGGAACAAAATAAGACAACATAAATGAGCAACACACCAACAATCACACCGCCCGATCTTCCAACACCCGATCTGCACCGTCTCCGCGTCTCTCGGCCAGCAGGCCGGTTTAAAATCTCGCCACGCTCGACCGACACTGGCCACTGGGCGCCGACGGCCGGCCCTCCAGCACACTGCTGACCCGCATAACGGCTCATATTGGCACCGCGCCAACTGGTCTACACTCCCGGCTGCCGGCCGCCACCGCTCCGTGACGTCACTGGAGCCGATCTCTGCTGCTCACCGTATAACTGGCGCGATTGGAGCATAAACACATTGTTTATTGAGGCATTTAGCCTGTCATTGCATTTGAGAGTGACGTCTGAAGGGCGCAACGGGGCTCTGAGGCTCATTCCAGCTTGGCGATGATCTTGCATTGACGGAAAAATAAAAACTTTACCTGATGATTATCAGTGTGTAGGCAACGTCTGCATGACGTCCGAAATCAGCTGAGCTAAGCTTTAGAGCAGCTGAAGCGTTCTGTCTCCTTTCGTGTGGACTAACGGCAGCGTCATTTCTCCGTGCGACTCCCGCGTGAGAGTCGGCGGCCAAAGCCAGTTGGCGTAGCCTGGCTGTCAGCGAAACTCATGTGGCATCCACCAGCCTCCGTTAATGGATTACCTTTTGGGCCAAAGCTTTATTGTGCCTGCATGTCGTCATGTCCGACAGTCGACAGACGATGCCGTTTTCGGAAATTCTCCGTTTTCGCAAAGATCTTGGTTGCCGTCTGGGGGTCCACTCACCATACCTTGCACCCTCAACCACGCTCAGTCATCCGTCTTCTCCATAGCGTCAACAAATCGTTCGTTTCCCTTAAAGCATCCGCAGTCATCTTCAGTCTTTCTTAGGACGTCCCCAATCGTCCCCAGTCTTTACCGGGGCGTCCCCAGCCGTCCCCAGTCTTTACCGGGTCGTCACCAGTCATCCCCAGAGATCTCTCGCCTCATGGTCCTCAGAGGGGTTCGGCGGAATCCTCAGAGGCTCCCGCCAGCGTGCCCAGCGGCCGCCACTCGTCGTGGGTGGGCGCGCGCGGCCTTGCCTGTAGGCCGGACCTGAGGCGGACGTATCTGGGGCACGCCACGCGCAGCGGCGAGGTGCCGCCTCCGGCAGTCGGAGGCCGCTCAGAGCCGCCAGCCGAGACAAAGACGGCTCTCGTGCGGCCGAGCGCAGAGCGACCTCCGGCTCCGGTGCCGCTACCCGGCGCAGGCGTCCCCCACATGCGCGAGGGGGTCGGTCTGTGAATCCCACAACGACGGTCTAGATAACAGCAAGAGCCATCTAACATCTAACTGCTTTGAATCGGAATTTTTAAATCAGAAGGAATCCTAGAGATTTAAGGTGGTGTACTCCTGTAAAACATTCAGACAGGATCGCACTTGAAATCGTAACCTCTCTCTTGTAAAAGTATTTGTTGTGGCCAGTACTGCGCGCTCGAGAGCCGATTCTCGGTGGCTTTCCTTGAACTTGGCATCGTTGCTTACGTGCCTGTGTTGGAAGGCCACGAGTCACGAATGTCGGTTAATGCGGCTATGAAGATCAGCTTCACTCCAGCTGATGGCGTGGAATGGCATCGGGCAGCATAATTGCACAACAGAAGCTGTTAACGACACAGCAACCTTATTTCGGGCCGTGGAGCACACCGTTACGCAGGAAAAATGTATTTTCAGGCCTGCTACAAAAAAATGTAATGTTGACACACGACATGGGAAGGCGAAGATCATCCCGAGGGCGCTTGTATGGCATGCATTTGTCTTTTATAAGTGAAACAAGGGCCAACGTCAGAGCATCATTCGTACCAACGGCATTCAGTCACGCCACCAATACGTGTTGCCTTAGTAACAAACACTTCCGGTTCCCTTGACAAAGCCTGGGGGCGCAGATTATGATAACTCTCGTGTATCTTCATGTGTATGAATGACGTTGCCGGGAGAAAATGACGAAGGGAGAGAAAGAGCAAGAGAGAGAAACAGAGAGAGGGGGAAGGGAAACGATATTACGGAGGCTACATAAAGGACTGGAACGATGGAGGCTGTACAAATCGGTGACGACAGACGCCATTTACATCTGAAAGTATTCGTGGTACCTTAATGACATTGGAAACGTTGGCAGCGTCTTTAACGCTCGGTTTAATCTTGACCATGGCTGGTTTACAACGTTGACAAGTTCTTTGCGTGTTTAACATCGTGTTACGTAACAAAGAAAGCCTGTTGTGGCTGAAGAGAAGTGTAATGGGTATCACTGCAAACGATCAAGTCACATCAGAGGATAATATCACGCTTATTTTTCACCTATTGCAAATGACGGTATTATTATCTTTTTATGTACTTGGCTCTTAGCAGCTAGCACAGAGGAATGCAGTGATGTCCTGTTTCTGCTTGTCATCATGTTTTCGTCGATCCTGTGGAATAGACTATATTACTTTCAACGTTGCGCTCACGTAGACATAGAACATAAATTCGTCAGTAAAAACATGCCCTTTGGAAACAATGCACCACGGCCACGATCTCGTTTCCGTTGTTTTCATGCATTGTTCGTGACACGTCACGTTAACTGAAGACAACAACAAAAAACATCAGCATAAACTTGGTGCACAGCTATTGTCTCCCAGGAAGTAACGCGAGACTTTCTGCTGGCTTACGGGTACCTTGAACTGAGTTGCAAGACGATATCACCATGGAGGGTGCAATGCCTTGATCAAGTTACATCTCCATTGCATAAGACGCACATCAGACAGCTAGCCAAATGTCTCAAGTATAGTTCGTGGCCGTCGCCCCACGTATAGCCCAACATCCTCTGCCCTGATTGACCAGCGTCTTTGAGATAGTTCTCGGTGTAGCGGAAGCTGCTGCTTCTTGAAATACCCCTATTCGTTTTTTGCCAAGTGTCAAACGGCGTCAAAGGGACGTTAAATCTGCCCACCCTGCCCTTGCTATACTGCCTTGGCTTCCCGGCTTTGCCTTCACCGAACTCTGCTCTCGGCTGTCAGGTTTCAGTCCTTCCGTTCTCCGCTGTTGATTTCCCGGTGCCATTTCTGGCGCGTCTCACGACTGGTCTCCCGCCGCTGCGCCTGCGTTTCACTGCGAAACGCAGCCAGGACGTTCAGCTGATGGTATTCTGATGATGCCACTGTCGCATTCAGCCGCGTCTTGGTATTTTGCCAGGGCGTCTGTCGCCTTCCGCCGCTAGGTTTCGGTCATCAGTGCACCGTGATAAGTCCCAGACGCTGCCTCTCTCTCTCTCTCTCTCTCTCTCTCTCTCTCTCTCTCCTTGCCGTTCATCATAGCTGGATTCCTGACATCGCCACTGCCGCGGATGTCACAAGCTACGGTGACGTCACCGGTCCAGGGGCTGCGGAGGCGCCAGCGGAGCGTCACACACTGACACAACGCGCCCGCGTCACGTGACGGTGCGACGCCCAGCGGGCGCGACCCTCGCGCTTCCTCGTCACAGCAGCGTCACAGCAGCGTCGCAACAGCGTTTCAACCGTGCCACGGCCCCAAACGCGTGCGTCACAGCCGAGTGGCCGCATCCTGCGGTCGCCAGACTGCGAAATCAGTGGGCTACAGGAGGGCAGAGGGGGAGAGGATGAGAGGTCGCCCGACTGCGAAATCAGTGGGCTGCAGGAGGGCAGAGGGGGAGAGGATGAGAGGTCGCCCGACTGCGAAATCAGTGGGCTACAGGAGGGCAGAGGGGGAGAGGATGAGAGGTCGCCCGACTGCGAAATCAGTGGGCTACAGGAGGGCAGAGGGGGAGAGGATGAGGGAAAGGCGGAGAGAATAGAATGAGCGTAGGAAGAGAATAGTGGAACGAATGGAGATAGAAGAATGTGAAAGAGATAAAGTAGAGAAGAAGAGAGTAAAGAGGAGAATTGGGGAGGGGGGTGAAATAACGCGGTCATTATGTCGTTATGCACCTTGGAATAGTTTCAGGAGCTGCATCTTTGCCCCCAGTCCCTAATGCATCATAAAATGATGATCATGTGCAAGGGATATGATACCAAGCTTAGCCCCACCGAGCTCGCACGTCAGGTCTTGAGGTATGAGCATCTCACTTTCTCCATGCTGCCTGCTTGCACCTTCAAAGCGTGCACGAGCCTCTCCTGATCTCACTGTGGTCTAATAACTTTACAAGCAGCCTGCGAGCATCACCATGAGCATATTCGCGTTTCTCTCGGTGCGAATAATCGCCGATTTTCTCGTCATTGCGCTGAGTGCCTCTGGTGGGAACCCTGTGCTCCGGGTGAAGAGAGCTAGACGCTGACATCATCGCCTGGTGTCGCATGACGTTTCGCTCGCCATTTTTGAGCCGGTTGTGCGCTTTGCGGACCGCGTTGGCGCGCTCATGTGAATTAGGCTATCTCCTGTTTCGTGACCGAAAGAAAGTTAAGCTCCGTGCGTTTTCACTTGTTAATCTGGTTCTGATTTCGGCACGATAACGATCTCGGGAATGGTATGAAAGGAAACGCGAAGTAGTTTTGATGTAAACTGCTCAAAAATTGTCCAGCTACCGGCCCACAACGGGACACTTTCGTTCTGTTGCCGAAAATTCGGCCACCTTGATCTGTGATGTTGCCTAACACAAGGCGTGCTGTGTGCCGACGTTTCCTTTAGAAACCGCTTTGCGAATCGGGTGCCCGGATTTGGCCAGGAGTTGCCGCGGCCGTGAGCTGGCTGCAGCCTCATTAAGGTCGCCCAGACCGGGGACAGGTTGTCACTGGGCTGACGGGCCGTTACGTCTTCTAGCGTAACATAGAAACGACGAGTCCTCAACATCCGAAACGAAACGATTACGACTGCTGCCACTGGACAGCGATGTCCATTTAAAAGTTGAGGGGCGGGGCACTCATCCGAACCGCAGCCTCCTCGCACGAGGCGCGAGGAAGCTCGTGCCTGTCGCTGGTCTGGCCGCACCAAGGCTCTCCGCCATCCATATCAGCGGGGAGGTCGTTCAGCTCCGGTGGGATCCCCCCCCCCTCCCCGCGAGCCGACCACGGCTTCCTCCGTCATTGTCCACGCTATTACACCCCAAGGCCGTTTTTTCGGGGAGTGCTGGAAGCCGTTGCCGGGTTTGCATGCGGACCTGCTGCGGTTGCTAGCGGCGCCGTCGGCGGCTGCGACCTGACTGCTGGCACGCGGCGGACGTCGCTTTGAAGACCTCCGCTGGGCGTGCATTGGCCGTGCGGCGTGCGGCGTGATCGAGTGGCACGAGCGGGGGCGTGCCGCCGCCGGCGGGAGGGGTGGATCAAAAGGCGGCAGGTCGGCGGGCCGCCCGACAGCAGGACCCGGAGGATGCGCAGCTGAGCCCCGAGAGGGCAGGCAGAGGACGCAGGGAGGACGGACAGAGGATGGATGGAAAACGGAGAGGAAGGTGGACTGCTGAACTGAAAGGGCTGCGGAAGCTGGAGGAACCAGACACGAGAGCCGGCGACGCCCCAGCAAGAATCCCAAAAAGGCGGAAACGCAAAAGAAAACTGATTGGAGACTGTTGAAACAGGGGTCAAATGAATGGATGCGACTGTGACTGAAAGTTTTAAGCAGCTGGTCGGCCATTTTCTGTGATCCTTATGTGGCGAGTAAGGTGGACTTATGATCGGGGGGCTACCAGGTAATGTATTTTTAGTCCGTTGAGCCTGAATGAGTCACCGCAAGCTTTCTTCATAACACGGCGGAGAGTGAAACGCCGTGTGTGGAAACTCGCTGCACATATCATGCACATGCTGGCCGACAGGCACCGGGATGTAAGCGCTTATGTCATATGCAGGGGTGGGAGAAAGGCGTCCGGCACCGGCGCCGGCTCGTCCAATCGCGGCGCGACGACGCGGAAGAGCGGTTCCCATTGTTCTCGCCTTGATGGCGGTGAGAAAATGATGCCGGCATCCTCGGCATAATGAGCTCCCCACTTCCCGCCTCGGTGAGGCTCCTTCCGCGTGAGGCCGTCCCGACAGCGAGAAAGGAGTCGGCTCATTCTAGTATCCGCGTGTGTGGATTTTCGCGACAGGCCCCGCTGGAGCGGTAGCCTTGGCCGCCGTGTCGCCAGCTGCGCTCTTCCTGCATCCCCAGCCAGGGGCAGAGGTGCCTTTTATGCCCCTTCGCAGCACCAGCAACCACTAGTAAGTCAGCATGACGTCCGCAGTCATGCATGGGGAGCATGTCAGAGATCGCATCTGTCAACACCGGTAACTTTCGGAAGCCTCCAGCGTCCCGGCTGTTCGGCTGTTCGCGGTTGGAGTGGTTCGCGGGCTACGCTGCAGCCACGGCCGGCCGGACGCCGCCTCCGCACCCTGTCTGGCGCCGTTAGAAAGCCCGGCAGCGGCGCAGCGCGCACTAACGCCTCGGCGCCCGGCGCCGACGGCGGCGGCGGCGCCACATGCTGCGGACAGCCGGCCGGCGCGGGCACGTGACGGAAGCCGATCACTTTCCCAGTCACCTGACGCCGGCGGCCGGGCGGTGGACGGGTCAATCGAGAGCCGCCGCGAAGCACAGAGAAACCGGCACTCCTTGGCCGGCGGGGCCGGGGACGGCTGGCAGCCGCGCAGAGGCGTCCGCTGGTCCTGCCGCGCAGAGGAACCCGCCGGTCCTGCCTCGCAGAGACGCCTGCCGGTCCTGCCGCGCAGAGGCGGACCGCCAGCGTCCACGGTGGACGCCTGCTTGACCAAGTCATGCGTCTGCCGGCATCCTCTTTTCGTTGCTTCTTGTTGGTTTCGCCGACCACCAGCGTTGTTTTGTAACGTGCTCTAGTCGACCTTTGTAGTCTGATACCTCTTTGTAACAGAAAACACGCTTGAGTAAGATTAAATGATCATGAGCGGAAACGTAAGCTGGCTTCATTATCCGTGATCCTATCTTGATTGCTCCAAGCTACTCTGGCCCCTTTTTTCCCGCTGCTTTCACGGCTTAGTGCCTTGTTCATTCACTAGTATTATTATTCTTCTCGTAAGCTATGTGCTGGATCCTTCACCGTTTCAGCGATAGAGCACTGTAATCAAACCACCTGCATGCCCACCTGGATGTTGTTCGGAGCCGCCGCACTGTTGCTGAGCGCGTCGGACGTGCGTACTTGATCGCTTCCCCCTGTTTATCGTCCCGCGGCGTGCGTCGGTAACAATGATGCGCCGTTTTTAACGGCGTGCACGGTGCATATTGCACGCCAGCCGCGCGAGCGATAAAAACCGCCTCACATTTGCACTTGTGCCGTCACAACACTCTGCGCTCGGTGGGTGGCCACGGCATGCAACAGGTGGTCAGCAGTCGTGACACGCTGCCCACAGTGGGCGGCACGTCTGGGATACAAATTCTTCTCCGGTGTTTTTTTCTGTTTTAACTTATCGCGAGACTGGTTTAAATTGATGATCCGGAAGCACATCCATCACGAACGCTTAACAGAGGCAAGTTTCAGCGAAAGAGACAATGGCATGGGAATTGAAAAATACATGTGCTTTTGAAGGCTTTTGACTGTCTGCGAAGAATTCAGGTAAAAAAGATATGTAAAATAAAAACATATCTTACGAGAAAACGCCATTGTTAACACTCACCAGTACAGGGGACTGGTTCAATGCCCGCACCTCGCCCACCCACTTGAGGGTGATCGCAAGTTGCCCCGAACAGCTGCTTTTGCGCTCTATAATTTTGCGTTTTTTTGAAAATTTGAATTTGAAAATGCGAAAATTTGAAGTTGATACCCTTACAGATCACGGTCCCATGGTCTTTCTCTCGAGGACATGTCATGGAGAAATAACGTTACGACGACGGTCCTCTACGGATAACAGATGTTTGAGGCGTTTAACGATACTCAGTCTTCCTAAATCCCATGCATGAATGTCACGCATGGTGCCAGTGACCTTTGTACCGTATGTATTGTAGTCACGACTGGCGCCCAGGTCATCTTAGGTCAAAATCATGAATCGAAATCATTCACCCTTTTTACCTTTTACCGTTCTTGGATGGGTCATGGTGTAATCGACAACGTTAAGTTGTGTACCAGTAGTAGTTTGCGCCCTTATTCATTGTCACAAGCCGTTGTGGGCCTTAAGAGCTCTGTTTAGGTGATGTCTCATATGATCCAATGAAACACCGACTTCACCGACATGGTCTTCTTTGAGGTCGCCTCCAACGTCACTGCGTGACAGAAAAGAGCTGCTCGTTTTTGCTTCGTTGCTCTACCACGTCCGATCTGGAAATGACGGGAGGTCGCGCAATCCCTCCTTCCTGTTCTGTCGAAGGTGGTAAAATAGTAAATGTAGGAGATGTTTAACTCACTGTATATGTGATATGGCAATGCCGGTTACATTTTTACGGGATTAAGAGCATGTCACTTGTGCTTTGAATAATTTGCGAATAGCAGAAGCAACATGTATCTTGAAAACATGGACTACATGTTCCGAAGGCACCTCAACCGACGCACGATGTACACATCGTTTCGTCAAGTGCTCTTTACACGTCAATGAAGCGCATCCAGCGCTCTGTCGTGACATTGCACCAACAAAGGCCTCGGCAATTCATCCGCGCTCTACGCACCGGCACGTGGAAATACGTTAACGCTAGCCCGGACAATCCCCCTCCACCAGCACTGTAACGTTGCCCTCAGCCGTAGAACGGCAGGCGTCATGCCTGAGCCGGCGAAACCGCAACGTCCGCCAGCAGCCGGCGATCCGTCAGCTGTGGTCGAGCGTGATTGGCTTCTCACTCGGCGCGTGTTAACATCGACACGAAACGGACATCCAGTTCGCGCTCGCGCCGTTATTACTAACCACGCCTCCGTGTTGCGTGGGAGTGACGTCACGCCATCGATGACATCACGTGAGGCACTGCTCTCGCTGGTCGTAAAACAGGGAGGTCGTGCTGTGAAGCTCTGAAGTGGACGAGCCACGGGAATGTGACTGCTCGCCATGTCAAGACGGCCAGAGCTCACGCTACTAATCTGCATCGTGTCCATTACCGCTATTTTCCGCTGCTTTCGTGCTCAGTAAAGACCGGATGGTCGGCCTTAGGGTGCACATCACTTGCGCTCAGGCGTCCGGAGGCAGACCCAGACCTCAATTGTCACCGATCAACGGGCTAGCGGCGTCGAAATTCGAACCCATATCCTTGCCACTGTGAGTTCGAGTCTTCATCCACTGACCTAACGAAGGAGAGGACGTACTCGGACAGAGTTCGATTCAGGGGTGTTGATTTATATTTTTTGAGAGGGCCTTGGCCCACCCAATGTTGATTTGGGCCAACCCAATGTTGGTTTGGGCCCACCCAGTATTTTCTGCCAGTTCTGAAGGGCAAATGAGTAATAGCAGAGAAAAATCAGCCGCAATAGATAAGAGATAGACAGAAACTAAAGGATTAAGTTCAAAGCGATGTATCATCTATCTTCCTATGTTTTATATACGTATATATATATATATATATATATATATATATATATATATAATTATGTACATATACACATATATACATATATACATGGGATAAGTGCAATTTTTTATTTGGTAAATAGTAACAAAAAAACTCATAAGTTTCCATTTGGCCAAAATAAAGTGGGCTAAATCCGTTGAGAAACCCACATTTCGGGGGAGGTTAGGTTGTCGTGCCCTGGGCTCGCCCCCCCTTCCCCCCCCGTCAATTACGGAAATCGACGATCCTGCTTCAATTGATCCCCTCGCCGCCGCCGCGCCGCGTTCGTCCTCGTCCGTCAGCTGAACGCGGCAGCACGCACCGGCGCAGCAAAAGTGAAACCGTACCGCCGCGCGCCGGCCACAAAACCGCGCAGCCGCCGCGCCCCCACGCCCGCTGCATCACAAAGGCGGCGGCGCGCCGCGCGCAAACGTTTTTCGCGACCGCCGCGGCCCGCGTAATGCAAGCGCTGATGAACTGCCGGCGTCGAGCCGCCCTGGGTGTGCCTGCGGCCGCGGCCGGCCGACACGCGGCGAACCCTGCGCACCGAAACAACAATGGCGTATTGCACAAGGCGGGGAGCACGCGCGCGCGCGCGCCGTTTCCGGGTTGGCACGCGGTTTACTCGCCGCCGACCCTCCGCCGGGTCGGTTGACCCCGGCTTGACCCGGCTTGACCCCGCGGCGATCGGGGTCGGCGTCGCTGACGAAAGGGTAGAGTGGCGGCGGCCGCCGGGGTTAGAGGGCTGGGCTGTGGGAGGGCGGCCGGTCGCGCCGCCGGCGGTGGTTGCCGTGCTGAGTGGAGGCCGGCCGGCGAGTCGTGTTTGATAACAGTGCTCTGCGGTCGGCGTCGCGTGCCTGGTGCCTACCCAGCTGTTACACAACAAGCTCGGATTATTTTCCTATCCATGGCCGGCGGTGACGTGCCGGGGGAAGGCTGCTCTTGACCCAGGTTCTCATTTGAAGAGCCCGGGCTTCAAAAACCTCACTTGGATGTTTGAGGAAAGTCTGAACACCGGGTGGTGCCCGATTAGACGGCGTTGTGCAATTTTTTTTTAGCGCACGGCTAATTTTGATTGTTATCGTCACAGTTTGTAATGGGAGTGTTGTATGATTTTGGGGTCCTGATTTATCAGTTTTTTGCACAAGGATATCTATTAATTAAACGCGTACCGGTAAATATTGCAAATAAATGAGATGCTTATTAGAATTTACGATAAAATTCACAGTGAGAGGAAAACTTGATTACATGTCCAACGAAATGGATCGAGGTGATTTCGAGTGTGTCCAATATTGCAAACAGTCTGGACATTTGCCACCTCAAACCAACACATCAATTTATTTTGATCATTTAATTCGTGATCAGTGATGGCCATGACTTTCCTGTGGCCGAGTGAGCTCTGCTTACGACCCTATGAATCGGCCAGAGTTTCTCGCTTTAATTACCAGTCGAAAGACATAACTAAGGCCTGCACGGTTGTTACACGGGTGCATTAATGAGTGCATTAGCCGTGAGAACCTTAGCCAGTCGAAGTTATCGCTTAGTGAGCTGCGAGCCCTCCGTAATTTGAGCCCTTGGCAATGTCTGCCAACATCCTTTAAACAGTAATTTATTGTCCACCTTGAACTAAGTACTTCTGAAAAGATACATGCTGCATTAGCGGCCGACTTGCCAGTGAACCGTTATAGTTTTAATATCAGCAATTATCTATTCGCATTATCGGGAGGGATAATAGAGTCAGCACATGCTCCCGTTACGAGAGTGCCCGCTATTTCAGTAGTGCCCAGAAAGCGGCAAAGACCGACGATGTGTTGGGAAGACAAACAAAACGAAACTTGGAGAAATGGAGGCAAAAAGGCAGGCAGAGCAAGCAAAGAGAAGTTGATGAATGACGAGAAAAATGGGAGTCCCGAGTAGGAGTATGCAAGACTCTCGCTGAATGGTTTATTTTGGCTCGCATAAAAATAAGCCACGGTCGCCATTATCCAGACCGCAGCTCGCAGCTCCGCCAGTGATCTCGGCACCCATGGCATTTAGCTTCTCAGCCCACGACGCACTGCGCCTGCCCCTGCAGACTGCCTGGCCGTCTGACCGAGCTGTCCACGCAGACAGGCAGTGGACTGGCTGCGTGAACACAGCGGCCTCCCGCGGCGGGCGCCGGCCACGCAGAACTGGAGCGGCTCGGAGCGGCTCGGCCACGGCGAACGCCGCCCGCCGGTGAAACCGGTGTTTTACCGCGGTAATTTGCGGCTCCGCTGAACGCCCTGATGGTGGACACGAGGAATCTCTGCTCATTTTCGCCGCAGCCTTGCCCCAGTTGCCGCCGACACGGCCGATGCACGCTACATTGCACGGCCCGAACGCCCGCGGTGCCTGCCGGCGCGTGTGCGTTCAGGCTCCGCCACGAACCGGAACGTGCTCCGAGGCGTCGCTGTAGAACTGCCATACTTGACTGTCCGCGAGGCTGGGACATTTCCCCATCCCTCTCCTTCTCTCTCTTTCTTCTTGCCTCTTTCCTTTTCCCTCTCTTTTCTCTCTTTGTCTCCCTCTCTTTCCCTGCCCATCCACCGGCCTCCGTCTCTCGTCCAGAATCCCGCCAGTCGCTTTCTTGTTGACTTGCTCCACTTCTCTTCCATTCTCTCTGTTCCATGCTTATTTTTTGTCGAACAGGTTTCTCTCCTAACTCTATCCGCTACACGATTCAATATGTGGACATCAAAGAGAGAGCAGCCTTAGGTGCCGTCCGGGAATAAATGGAAGCAATCTAGCAAGATAACGCATGGACTTTCACGTTGATTTCAGCTTTGCCGGTGCTTCTGATCTTGTACATTACTAAAGGCTCCCATACACAACAATAAGCTATCTCAGAACGCGCAGACGGTTGTGGCCAGAGAGGTACGTGCTGATGAAGCCGCGTCTGACCGAAGTAAGCTCTGCTTCTCCTACGCTCGCTCCCACCGTTATTGCATCACGTCAAGGCTGCACGGACTTGCTACGTCTGCAACCTAGTTGCCAGCTGCTCACCTCACTATCGCTCAGCCTCACTCGACCCAGTCTCATCCGCGCTCAGGATGACTGTTTCTTGGTCAAACTTTTCCTGCTTGTCTTCTATCAAGAGGTCGTCCTTTCGCTTGTTTTTTTTTCGTCCATGTCGCATTTTCATTGATTGGGTAGCCATCCCAGCCGCACCCTGTCTGCCAGCACAAGACCCCATTTGCAGCTACTGCTCGTACGTGTTCGCCTGTAAGCTTCTCGCTCTGTTCTCAATGCGTCAACGAGTATCTCGTTCTATTCTCACTCGTCTGCGAGTACCTGCCTCTGCTTTCCTAGTCTCCATTCTCATTGCAGGTATCTCACCCCGGCTCCATTCGGTCTTCCAACACCTTCCCAGCTCCAGCCCTCCTATCGGCACCCCGTTACGCCTGCACCCGCCTCCCAAATGCAGCCAGCAACCACCACCACACACCCGTCTCCATCTCACCCGAGGCCGCCCTCCCCAGCTGCCGCGCTCAGAGTGCGCCGGCTGCTCGCCTCACGTGCGCCGCGCTCGCCGCCGTCCGTGCCGGCCTTCGAAGGCCATCTGTCCAGCGGCGATCGGCCGGGCGACGGCCGGGCGGCGGCCCGAGAAAGCCCGGCGATGGCTCCGACACGCACCGACGCAGAGGCGCCGTCAGCAGCGCCGCTGGGGGAGTCCGGGCAGAGACGCCACGGCCAGGGGGACGCTCAGAGGCGGGCGACGGTGTTAGAGAGAGGGGTAACTGTGATGCAGAGGACCCGCAGGTTGCGGCAAGGGAGTCAGCGCCACCGACACAGCGTCAGCAACGAGTCGAGGCGCAGAGACGACGACGGATCCGCAAAAGCAGAGGAGTAGACTGTCGTGGTGCTGTGATGGAATGGACGCTCCATTACGCGCAATCCGGTGCTGCGAGCAGGGAAAGGAATGTTTATGTGGAAGTGGTGGGAGACGCCAAAACACTGGCCAGGGGGGGGGGGCGGGTGTAAGGAAAGGGCGATCTACACACGGGAATTTCGAAAGAAAAAACCTGGCATGGTATGTGTAGGTACTACTTTCAGAAGGATTGCCTCTGAGGTTAGGTAACGGTACTGCGCGGTACGGTGTTTGGTCGCAGGTCGACAGAGTACAAAATCCCAGCCAGAGCGGTGCGTTCCGCTATAAGGCGTGACACCTGCCATGACATCCAGCGATGAATCCGAGAGGTGGCGCAAGGCGCCATGTGGAGGGCAATTCGGTCGGCCTCCGCCGGAGAGGAGGCAGGACCGAAAGCTGTCCGAAGCGACGCCGGACTAGTTAAACTGGTTTTTGCTGGCTTGGGGCCGCCTGTGGCAAGCGAGGTGAAGGACATGGGGAGACGCCGGTCCTGCCCTGCCGACTGCCATGTGTTGGCGCCCGAGCGTTAGCCTGACGCCTCTGACGCTGTCTGAGCTGCGGGCAGCCGTGCTCGGCATGAACGGGTCGTTACCTGCGGCGAGGACGGCGTCAGTACCCGAGTGATCCGTATGTGTTTTGATGCGATCGGCGCGGGGTGTCCTGCATTTGATCAGTTCAAGCATTTCCTCTCTGATGCCTCTGATTCCTGGAAACATTCGCTCGTTTATCCCGTCTTTACGTCCAGTGATCCTACTCATTCATCCAGCTTCAGGCCAGTTTCCATCGTTCCTGTCATTGCCAGAATTGTAGGGGGGCCTTCCATCAACAGTTTTACAATTACATATCCCAGAACCACCTTTATTCCCCGACTGAGCACGGATTCCGTCCTCGTCACGCGATGGAAACCGTGCTGATATCCATATCTGACCATATCCTTTCAGCCAGCGACCGGGGGAGCTGTCCCTTCATTGCCTGCTGGATTTGAACAAATGCTTTGATGTTACCGACCACGCCAAACTTTTGACTAAACTGCGGCTTCAAGAAATCGATATTTCTTGGCTTTCCGAGTACCTCCGCAATCACGCCCAGATTATTAACCTCACTGGCGCTCTTGGAAACCCCTAAAATATCAGCTCCGCTCTCTAATACCATCGGAGTTTTCCAGGGCTCCGCTCTCGATCCCCTGTCCTACTGCGTCTTCACCAACGACCTCGGTCTGTTCGGTGAGAGCGCCATAGTCGTCCGGTATGCCGATGACGCCCAAATTTTGGTCAGTGTTAAAAGATCAGAATCCCAAAACGTCGTCGTTACAATGGAACAGGTCCTGGCTTCTCTTGGCATTTAGTTTTAAGCGAACGGGTCAAAAGCAAATGCTGAGAAGACTCAGCTGATGTTAATGAGTAATGCATAAAATCTGCGAAACGTCCCCAATTTCACGGTAAAATTTCGGAATCGCAATTTCCTCCCCGTTTCGGAAGCCAAAAACCTCGGACTAACTTTTCACCGCTCTGTCAACTCAGATTCCCACGCAACCGCCGTTACCAGGCACTGTTCCGGAGCTCTAGGTGGTCAAGTCTGACGTCTGAGGAGCTACCTGCCGCCTATCCATCATCTCCGCTCTGGTCTATGCTCTGGTTCTCTCGCAGATCCGATGTTGCATCTCGGTATGTGGCAACAGTGAAAACCTGTGTCGCCTCCAGAAAACCATTAACTCTGCAGCTAGTTATTTTCGGCCGAAGAAAATTTGATCATGTATCGTATCTGCTACGGGGACTGGGCTGGCTTAGTCCGGAGAACCTGGAGAACCATAAATTGTACCTGGCGCACAAGATACGCTGCTTGGGCGAGCCTGAAACACTGGCCACTTCAGTAGCCAGTGTCTCAATGTGTAGCGGAGTATCGTGACCAATACACCAGCCAGGATGACAATCTACATGTACCAAGATCTCGCACGGAGATGGGTCGCAGACGTTTTCGTAACCGTGCAGCGCGGCAGCTCAACTCGTTGCCACCCGGTCTGCCGCGGCTCCCCATCTCCTTGTATGGTCGCCCCCTGAGACGCCACCTAAGCAGATATCCTGGGTAAGGCGCCGTCCAACAATTTGTTGTTTTGTCGCGTCTTCTTTTTAGTCGTCGAAATGACTATGATTACATGTAGCGTATGCCTGTGACGACCACTAACCTCTTGCTTTATCTTTATGACGTGAGGCTGCAATAGCCACGAGTGCATCTCGAATGGCTTTAGTCTACTAATAAAACTTAAAATAACCGAGTCCGATTCTGAGTAGGTGGTGGATTTGCCCGGCAACATTAAGAAAGCGCAGCGTTGTGCAGACTGCTCACGTTTAGTTGTAATGTAAGACTTTGGGAAGGGCTCCAGCCTGGCAGAAGCCTAACGCGATGCATTCGTGTCCGGTGATTGGGTAACCACCGCCAAGCATCGCAGTGCGCAATAGCGCGTCAGTGGGAATCTTCGGGGATAGCCTCTGACAGACGGACGTCAACAGGGAGTACCCGGCGCTAGATATGCGCGACCTGACGCGCATTTGCCGCTGAGTAACACCCACCTGGGAACCCCTTGTGCATCCCAGAAGCCCTGCGCAGGCGTCAACAAGCCGCAGATGTGCCGCTCCCCCGAGACGCCTGGTACGCCGGGGAGAGCCCTCGGCCGGACCGGCAGCGGGGGGTCGGCCTCACCCCGGCCAGTGCAGTCCGGCCGCCGGGTCGGTTGCCCCATCGTTCTGCAGCGCAATCCTCGAGCAGGCGGCGCCTCGCCGCGCCAAGCACGTCGCCTGGAAACATTGCGCCACGCGCCGCGGCACGGCCAAGTCGCGAAATGGTCCCGGACACCGTGCGACGAGGTCGGCCCGTGACGGCCGGGTGGCGAGCGGCCGGTCCTGAGGGGCAGTGCGGTCATGCACGCAGGCCGGACGTCCGGCAGGAAAAGCACGTCAGCTGAGCCCCGAGCGAAAGCTTCACCAGCTGGCACCAGCGGTGCATGACCTATTTGTAGAGGCGTTACAGCGCACAGACCGGAGATTGCTGCGCGATTTCAAAACATCGGACATGCCTGAGGAAAGAAGCAAAGCTCGGCGTAGCTAGTTTCACGTGAGAACAGGACATATGTGTTAAGCACCAAGCGTAAGCATTACGACAGGCTTCAACCCCCTCCTAAGGTTTGAGAAATATTGTGTGGCCAGTGAGTGGCATATAGTTTCCGTCTTTTTGAAGCAATTGTATTAAAGTAATGTGTCCTAATATTTTCGTTCCTCGTCACACTGAAGCTGCTTTGCTAAATGGTGCCGCCTCGTGATCATTGTACTAAGTCTTTCCGAATGAATTTGCGACGCATCCTACACAAAACCGAACCCCGCCAGCACGTGCCAAACTCGCGCAGACGTTTCCAATCCAGCCGGCGCCGCCGACCGACGCATATCGCACGTTTGGAAAGCGCGGAGCTCGCCGCCTGCTCGCGCGGCGGCCAGGCGGACGCGAGTGCCTGGTCGCGACTCACTTTCCAGAGCGGCCGAGTCTAGGTCAGCAGCGGGCTGCCCGTTCGCCGGCCGCCCGGCCAGTTTCACTTTCAGGCGCGTGGGAGTAGCCGTTGTTCCGGTTACGTCCGGTGCTGTGACGACTGGGGGGAGGGGTTTGACTGAGGAAGGCGCCGAGAGTGTCGGCATCGTGAGGAATAGTTGCAGTCTGGCTTTTCTATGGTCTGATGAGTGAATTCTTCATACTCGTCGGAGAATATTGGAAGCCCTTCGATGGACATGAAACTATTTGAGTGATTTGGAGACTGAATATCCTTCGTTTGGGATAATGTTCTGCCTATCTGGTACCAAAAGCAACAAATTTACATTTTATTTGCCGACTGGAGGTGGAATTCGCACTGGACTCATTCCTCATACGCCGTGGTTCTGGAAATATTGCCCTAAACGTGTTTGGAACTGACGATTCTAGGTGGTTGATAGCTTGACGCCTACATCCCTTTTGCAAAACGCAAAAGCTACCTCAAAGCGTGGTCTGCCATCGTCACGAGTAAATGTCGTTGGTTCATGCAACCTCTTAGTGCACAACAGTTAAACACCAGCCCTATCACCACGACGTTTAATCCATTCGAACCTGGAGATTCATTACATCCATGTAAGCTAAGTCACAACACATCACCGACTTCATGTCAACAAATTCTCCCCATACCTCTTCGAAAGGACAAACAACCGTATGTCGCCGCACGTGTCGGCACTTGCCGTCAGAGCATCGTGACATGGTGGGAGATTGGGACAGTGCGTCCAGCCACTGCTCCTGGTCCCGCAGCCTTGGCAGGGGATCGGCCATTGTTATGTCAGACGGAGCAGAAAATTGGTCCTAATCCCCGTCAGTCAACTGGAAGATGTGATGCCATCGATAACTCAGACAAAAGTGCCGCAGGCCATCGAAGGTCACAGCAGTCCCGTATTATAGCCGGGAAAGGCCAACGCAATGGCCGGATCTAGGTAAAGGGGAATTTTAAACACGCAAGGCAAAATTGAAAGAAAGCAGACAAACATTCACTCACGTTTTTAATATAGAGCAAAACCGCAACCATATTCATAAGTCGCCATCTTTGCCATTTTCGTTGGTCTCAGCCTTCATTTTTTTGCATTCATTCATTTGCCTAGATTTATTTTACATTTGACGTCTCTACGGTGATGTTTCGTGGTTACCATTGAATATGTTTTGCTGCGTTAAGTACGTAGATGGCAACTCAATGGCGTAATCAATGGTTCATCATGCTGCATAGCAATGATTCAGGCCAAGCGCTGGGTAAACACGCGTTGTTTACGGAGTGCATAGTCCAGCCGTCAGGACCGTTTAGTTCCGTGCGTCCCAGTGTGGGTCAACAGAGTTTTTCCGGCGCCGGTGCGGACCGTTTCTCTTCGTCAGCCGGTCCGGCGGAGAGGGCTGAGTCAGCGGGTTCCGCCGCCGCCGGCCTGAGTCGGTCCGGTCCGTGCGGCGTGACCCCTCGAGCGGCGGCCGCGGTCGCCACTCCCTGTGACACAGCAGCGACCCGGCCCGCTGACCCGGACCGGCTGCCGACGGGCCGGCTTTCGACACGATCTCTCATTCACTCACGCCCCCGCCAGCGACGGCCAGCCAAAAAACAACTGCACGAGCGCTGATATGCAGGCTGGTGCAATGACGTGTTAAAGAGATTTAAAGGCGCAAGCCTTTTGCGGGCCTTAGTGCTACGAGAGCGACCCACGCGTTTTGTTTAAGAATCGCTGCAAGAACATGAAGTACAGATGGATGCACCTACATCGCGACTAACTCAAAAGATTTTCACCAGTAAACCAACTGAATATCGGGAAAAGAATCGTGTTTCTTGGTATACGTTATTAGGCTGTAGGTCGGAGAGGCTGTGACATAGTAACGCATGCAAATTATATACAAAACAAAATATTTTTACATGCTGCTATTTGAGTCGCGTTTGATTCCGACAGAGAAAACAATTCTAAGTCTTATTGGAAAGACTCACCAGCTATTCATTTCTTGAGACCAAAATATCCTCATCATCTACGCTATGACCCGACAACGCTGGCTCAAGGCCACGTTCGACCTTGTTCTGCAACGTCTTCGTGACAGCCGTTATGAAATGGCGGGCGCCGTGGTTAATACTCCTCATCATGAACGCGCGCGCTGCTCGCGCATTTGTGCCGCCGCTGCTCGGCCTCGCCTGACCTCGTTTGACCCGGCGTGTTTGCAGGGGGTCGAGTGGACCCGTACAGCGCGTCGGCGCTCTGGACCGCCGCCCACCTGCCCACCTACAAGGGCAGGAACAGCTCGGCAGTCGCACTCATAGCCGAGGAAGCCACACGACATCTGGTGGTCAGGTAAGCTGGTGCGAGGCTGACGCTGCTTGTGAATGGGAACTGTTTTAGGTCTGGTGCTGTCTATCGCAGGCTTCGGTCGTCGTTGGAGAACGTTTGCTGCGGGGGTACTTGCATGGGTCTGTGTTTATGAGTTCCAGGAGGCTCTTGCTTCATGCTTTTGTGGCTCCCTTCAGTGCGAGAGGCCCCAAACTTAGAAATCGGATTTGAAAACGGATTTGCATTGTTAACCTTATTCGCGTTTCATGTTGTAATTTGTGCTTTTGTTTCCATATCGAAAAGGGTCTGTAATTTTTCAGCCGAATTTTTCACAGCAATAAGCGTTTACATACTGGGCTAGGCTCAACCTGCATGGTCTCGTGAAGATTAAATCTCTATTCAGAGCAAAACCGGACGTCTAAGCGTTCCTGAGATACGTCGAGCGGGCTCGTGGCGTCGAAAAACATGATTTAGTCGTTTTTGCGCAGCTGGGTTGGAATTTTGGGGATAATGACATTTTGCTGAGCCAGATCAGTGTTCCGCAAATAGAAGGCTTTCGCGCATGAAGTCAGACTTAGAGTGATCTGCATGATTGGCAATTTTGGGAATAGCGGGATGACCCCAATAGTAGGATCATCTTAAACTACAAACAGAAAATGCATGAGCGAAATGGGTAATTTTCAAACAAACCACCAATCTCTAAAACAATCTCTTCGGCAAAGCGCACGTCAGTTGGAATAGCCTTAGCAAGTGACGATCGTTAGAAGCAAGCAACAGCAAAACGCGGTTCCAGGGGGCGAAGGGGAGGGGGCGCTCGACGTTTTCGAGTTGTTTCTTCCTATAGAGACGGAATTATATTCCTATAGAGACGACGTTTAATTCCTTGGTGGGAATGGGGGCAGAAGCACCGCTACTGGCTTACATCCTGGGAACAAGAAGCGATGAGAAGTGGATGTTTCATTCATTCATTCATTCATGCATTCATCGCATCCTGCAATGAATGCATCTCGGCACCAAACCTCACCTCATCCGCCTGCTTTCGGGCAACAGCGTGACAACTAGCCTGAGGGCCGGCGACACTGACGATCTTCACAGTAGCGCACGCTGTCTTTCAACCCTCGCCGCCAGTTCACCGGCCCGGAGCGGCCCACCGGGAGCAGCCCGGTAATCGGCCCAGATCGGGCGCGTCATCGTCCGTCCTTGCCCGCCCAGGCGGAATACCGGCTCAGTCGTTCACCCTCACCGCCTGACCGGCCCGGCGCGGGCCACGACCTTGTTTACTCCCCCGCCCCCTCGCCACGAGATTCGACGCCGCCGCCGGCGGCTGCGCATGCGTCAACAGCCGACGGCGGCGGGATCAAGGTCGGCGGGAGGTCACAGACCGCGCCGGCCGGAGAACCACCCGACGGAGAGCGAGAGTGCGGCCCAAGGCCGTCCGGAGGCACGCGTCGGCACGGCGGGCGCTGACGTGTCGGGGCAGATCCCCGGGCCCCGTCCCCCGTGATGGAATCTCGCCGATCTTCGTCAGCGGGTCGTCACGTCACACGCCTGACGTGAGAGCACCAGATGCGGACCTCCCGACCGGCGCATGGTGTCCCAAGAGAACAACATCCGAGTTCGAAGACTAGAACAAAAGACAATAAAAAAGGCCATGATCGGAAGACATGAAAGCAGCGAATGCACCCCCTCCCCCCCCCGCCCGCCCACTCCACTGCCGCGATGTCTCAAGGTAAGAACATCGGAGTTTCAAAACCAGACTGATCAAACCAGACTGGTTTTCCATTCCGTAAATATCAGTGCCTGCTATAGCTAGTCCTTTTGCCACTGGATTTCCGCAGAGAGGGAGTAGCCTTTTTAGGCATAGCCAGATCAAAGCGGTGCTATTGTGATAATGACTGAGGTTCTAAAATGGTCATCTGAATACATGAACTAAAGCTGTCTGTGAGTTCGAATTCGCAATTCTCATCAGTAAGTTCGCATCAGTGCAATGGCTGCAGCAGCCCGCGCTTCGCGAATGAGTGGTTATTAACTCCAGAGATTCCGGCCCTGAAAACGGCAGCTAAAATGAGCACGCGATGTTGAGTAGTGTGTTTCCATACGACCTAAAACTGTGCTTATGGTACGTGCTGAGAGCAACCAGAAATTTAGTTAGTGGCTCATGGCACATACATCTGTCTTAGATACAAATTGCAAAACGTGTAAAATGTTGCAGTGTAGCAGGTTCTCGTCCTCATGGTATTACTAGCAGCCCAAGACAAAGCCCACAAGCAGTGCTCTCTTTAACCTTTCCAAACCTGCTTCCACATTGCACGCTTCCAGACCGCAAATCCCACTCTTTTTCACCGCAGCCGTTGCTGGGAACTGTCCGCGAAACCGCAGCGGCGCTCTCCGCCTGTTCGGAGGCCGTGGCGTCTCGAGACTGCCGCCAGCTGACGTGTTGTTGCCTCGTCTGGGTTAGCAGTCGGGCAGTGACCTTCGAGAGCCAGGTGCCGAGGTCGCTGACCTCGCCTCGGGGATCCACCGGGAAAACTTTCACTAATTCGAGATAACGGATCAGACATTGGGAGTATCTGCTTTTTCATGTGCCGACAAAAACAGGCTTTGGGCGTCACGTAAGAGGCAAGATCTGGCTTTCGAGGAATCATTGTTCGGCGACGTGACTGGTGTTGCTCATTCCAAGGCAGGAATTTTGCTACAGGCTTGAGGAATTCAGGATGTACATGAAGTCAAGGTGAACATCACTTCTCTCTTATTGTTGAAAGATACATTGCTACTGCATTTGCGCATTCCTTCACAAATTTAGAGACATGTGGGCCATGTCATACCATATAAATGCTTTCTATCAGATCTTTCTGTTTGCACCCCTGCACAAAGCATTGTGATGGGTAGATGGGTAGGATGGGTAACAGGGGCATCACATAGATGCCCATCACAATGAGCATCACAATGGGCATCACATAGATGCCCATTGTGATGGTCACAATGGGCATCTATTTTACATTTGCTTTCCGTGGTTCTGTCAAGGGATGACGAGTTCCACCCTTTTAAACTAGCGCTTTTGACAACACCCTCCGTACACTCGTCGAACCATGTCATCTCGAAACCTCGAGTAACTATATACATGTTGTTTCCATTGTTGGTCTTGCCTTAAGAACCAGCCCGCGTTGCAACCTAAATGTAGGTATCCAGCAAGGGGAACAAGTTAAAGAGGATAGAAAGAAATGATGTCAATCTTTTATCTGTTCAGACCTGGTAAACAGTGTCGCCCAGGTGATATTCACTGGTCTGCAAGTTTTTCTACATTAAATGTTTGGAGAGACCGTTTATCGGTGTGTGCTTTCGTTCGACGTGTCACTTTTTCGCTTTTGGTTGTTACTCGGAGCTTTGGTGTCACACATGTGGTTTGATTTGAAATATCATAAGATCCAATATAAGGCAAGATTTAAATTGATGCTCATTAGATCCGCCTTGCTATGTGACTGAAGGTGAACTGAACTCTGATTAAATTGAATTTCATTGTTGCATTCCGCGTCCCCCTGTTTACAAACATAGCCTTCGACGCTAAGATTAGACCTGGGGATCACACAGTTCAGAGTCGTCCCTGATTTCTATTCGACGAAACATGCGATCCATTCCGGCGATGCCAGTCAAACGCCACCCGAACCTCCCTAGACCGCGCTGCCTTGAACACCCGAAACCTCCTCTCTTACGCAAACCGACACGAACACTCGTCACATCCCGAACGGCCGAGTTGCCTAAAGTCCCGAATCCCCGTGCCCTGAGCCGTTCCCGTGAGGTGCGATCCACGGGCTCGCCTGTACTGGGAGCCGCCCGGTCACGTGGCGGCGCCGTTTTGCGCCGTTTTCGGCTCCTTTCTGCCTGCCGGCCGCCGTTGGAGCGGCGTCCTCCGCCGGTCGGTAATTACATCCCGGCCTGCCCCCCGCCACAGCCGCGGCGCAATGATTTATTCATTGACCAACTTTCGCCGCGCGGCGGCGGCGACAGTTGCGCTAATGTCGGCCGGCATCACCCGTCTGGAGGCGATCTCCCGAACGGAGGAACCCCAGCCTTGACGCGGAGAAACGCGCGCGCACCGCGCCGACGGCCGCCGACGGACGGGAAAGTGCGACTCGTGGGCGCCGCCATGTTGGTTTCGTCACGCGGCCGCCGCGGCCTTGCCTGGGGCGGCGTCGGCCGGCGATCGATCACGGGTGTGAATGGGTTCCCGGGCCGACTGCTGGCGGTCGTGCTCTCCTCCCCTGCTCGCGGTCAGGTTGTGACACGCTGCCGGTACGCCGGCAGAGGCAGGTCCGCGCCCGGTTGGACCGACGCAGGTCTGAGATGGGTGCGTGGAGACGTTTTAGAACGAATCTCGAAGGGAGCCGGCGGTGCGCGACTTGAATGCGTGTTTTCCCAGCTTTTGGGCCTGAGCGTCGTGAGACTCTCCGCCGCACAGCAATCACCGGCCTTAGTGACGTCATTGGTAACCTGTTAAGGCCGTACTTTCGGAACGTAATCAGAACGGTGGGTCTGGATACGATGAGGGGGGCGGGTGGCGTGTTGGCTACGTTCCCGCCAAGGTCACGCGTGCAGAGCTGGCGGGAAGAGGAAGCGTCTATCGCTCACGATTTACCGTAAAGCTGAATGGCCCCGTGAAAATGTCTGGCTGTTGTCAGGTGGCTCTACCAAAACATTCCCAGAAGTGAATCTGACAAGAGGTTCCCCAATGGTGTGGAACAAAGCAAGTTCACGTGAAAATCACTTGATATAACACACATATAGCCAAATCGTGTTTTTGAAATTCCCTTTGAAACAGCGTTGCTGGGAAAATATTTAGCCAATTATTTCGTTAACCTTACTAAGTTCGTTTTCTTCAAAAGGCCATTTCCTTTAAGTGCCTCAAGTACAGCGGCTCGTGCAAAGTAAAGAAGAACGTTTGGAAGGATAACATATTTTTATGCTGAAAGTCAGTTTATTTGAGTTACAGAAACAGGCCACGGGATGAATTCCTTTTGAGCACATGCGGCTCAGCTATTTGGGCGCTTAAGGAAAATGTCGCTTTGAAAAAGAGAACCACAGTGGTCATTCCTATTATTTCTTACATTTATCAAGCAACGAGTTCTGTATTACACACACTGCTGGTTTTCTCCTGGCAGACGAGAGGACCATAAACCAAAACGGAGTAGATGAACAACACGTGGCCTTTACTTTGATCCATCTCGCGCCATGCGCAGTCTGACATCGCTCGAACCGCGACGTAATCAGCTGCCGCGGACGCCCATGCGTCCCACACTTCCCCAGAGCGATCCGGTAGATAGCTGCGCTCCAAACAGACACAAAAACGTGAACACTTTTCCACGGCGCCCGAGCCGGGCGTTTTTGTTGCGTCACTGATACCCAATGTTGCCAGATGCGGTCGGTAACACAATGACCTTTCGTCTCACTTTGGCGGCGGTAGGTGCTGCTTTTTGCTTAATTACAGAGATTAGGCGCTCAGATGAACAGGTGCGAGATGCATGAAACTCGACGCAAGGTCGCTCCGCGCCTAATGTGTGAAGAGACCTAATTCAGTCCAGATTACAGCGAGCGCGGGAAATTTCTCACAATATTTCGCGTTTCGAAACTTCCTAACCTAGAGGGCGTACGATGGCATTGCAATATGCTTTTAAACGCCGATAAATCCAGTTGACATTAACCATGGTAGGGTCGTTAATCTGGACGAGAACCCAACCTGGGCAACGGCTGTGCTCATGTCAAATCCCTCCTTTTTGTCCTTCAGCTTCTCTTGGGACGCGTCCCCTTCCCTCCGTCCCCCTCCCCCAACACGGCCGAGTAAAAGGTCTTGTCGGCGTGTGTCACCCTGCGGGCTCACTTTTACCGGCGTCCTCTGACAATTTATGTCTGGACGATGTCGCGTGGTCGCCGTCACGTGAGCCTGCATGGTGAACAGGCGCCCGAGTCACGTGACCTGCGCCTGCGCCTCTAGGCCCGCTGCCGCCGGACGAACCGGTCAGCCGATTGCCACACCCCGGATTAAGCCATCGGGCACCGGGCCGCCGCGCTATCTCGTTCACTTTCGGTGCGTCCGCAGCGGGGCTGTAGGTCCGTGTCCCGACGGTCGCAGGGTGGCGTCAGCCCAATTTTTGTGCCGGTTTTTGGAGATGTCGCCAGGAGCAATTTTGAATGGTTCCGGGGCAGGTAACCGTTGTAGTTCATGCGGAATACAGTCGTTGGTCATTGTGGGTGTCTTAGGATGGGATATGTCAGGACTGGAAAATGCCATACAACAAAGCAGTATCAAGTCCAAGGAAAAAACCGTCTGGCAAGACAAACTGCAAAGGCAGAATAACCCACATTCCTCAAAACCGAATTAAAACCTGATTCGGATTGTTCCATGGATGTCCAACTGACCATTAACAATGCATTATGAAATAACAGTCCTTATGGCATTATGTCTAGTCATCTCAGTACGCCGTTGCTTGTTCCGCTGACCATATGAATTAGGAATATCGAACGCAAAGAAGTCACAGAAGAGGCGGGAATCCATCTCCTCAGCTTCTGTCGAATCGCATATTGCGTTCGTTACGATCGCATGCAAAGAAGACCCCTAAAGATCTATCAATTTTACGCGTGACACTGCCACTGAAAAGTTATCTCCTTGGTAAACGTTTGCAGCCATCTCAAGCAGGCAGCAATGGTTTCGTAACATTGCTCAAGCCATGCACTTTTCCCGGCTTGCACCCTCTCAGCCCTGTAACTGGCAGTTGTGCTTTTGGACGTCTCCTCACATCTTTACGACTTTCAAAATCCGCATCCCATTCACTGTTTACAAAGCCCATAACTAGTTCCATATGCATCTTGTACGACCGATTTCCGCGTTCTGAACTGCACATGAAGGAGTTCTGTTTTGTTATTTAACTGAGGTGATTTATCAATCTTGCTTTGCTCCCGGAACATGAGATCTTTTTGTAATGTGACTAAATGCAATTTTCTCATTTATAAAGCATGTAAACAACAGCTGCGTTAAAGGAGAAGCGGGAATTCATCTCTTCAACATCTGTCGAATCTAGTATTACGCTCATTAGCATCACATGCAAAAAGTGCCCTACAGATCTATCATTTTTACACGTGGCACTGCCACTGAAAAATCCGTAGAGTGTGGACCCTAGGTGTCGAAATTTTTAAGACTTCGGTTGAGTTTTGAAGTTTTGAAGGGTACCAAAAATGTTCATAAATATGAAACATTCAAAAGTCAGAAATTTCTGATAAGCCCACTGGTCTTAATTATATTAGAGAGCCTACATCCAGGCAAATGCCGACTACTGTTATGCATACATCTACTGTTAATAAATAAATAAATAAATAAATATATATATATATATGCACATATATATTTATACATATATATGTATCAACAGCCCCGACATGGGCGTTTCCACCGCGTGTTTCACAATATCGTAGGCACTGCAGCGATGGAAACAAGATAAGGCAGAGAATGTGATATGACTATGTGCATCAAGAATGCCGCGAATGTCATGAGAGACAATGATATTCCTACGAAACCTGGCATCGTTTCTGCTCGTAAAACCCACTCGTGATTCCGGTATTCAAATTCCTGCACGTTGTTTACCGCAAGTCAGCACTGCAGTTCAAACCCATTTTTTACTTCACGATTGCCACACTGGTCTGATTCAGAGAAATGCACGTTGTTTTGCAATATTCCGGGGAGACAAACATCTACATTTCACAGCAGTTTGTTATCGGGGACCGAGTACTATTGCGCTGTTTGATAGCAAACACGGCGCATCATCAGGCATTCGGAATGACATATGCCTTACATGCGTCTGAAAATACGTCCAAAGCTTATAAATTTGGTATCCGGTTACTGTGCATCATGCATGATCTGGTCGTCTCTGGTCGATACGCGCGATTCGGCCACATCCGAAGGGCTTCGGCCGCTATATTTCGTCGCGACATCTCGTTGGTACCTTGCTGGAGTCACCGCTTTGTTTCGAAAACCTCCCCTTGATATGCGATAAAACTGCTTGCACCATTGTTGTAACGTGACTGTACTGAATCGCCTACAGAGCATGATTTTCATTTTCATTTGGTGACCATCTCTCCGACTGCCGGAGGGGCGGGACGTAGTACTGAGTGCTGGCGCGCCACTTAATTTTGTACGCACACACCCTGAATGTTCGCACGGGTTGTGTTTTTGGGTCAAATGTAATGCATTATCGTCAACAGAGAACAAGAAACATGTACGCATTTATCCCCGTCTTTAATCTTGAGGAAGTTCACGTGTGCACGTCTTCGGGCGAGTTTGGTTTTTAGCAGCTCTAGATTTTTAGTAGTCTCCCGTGAGTCGGGATACGTTGTTGTGTAAGATTGCAGTTTCAACGAGTTGCTGTGCAGAGTCGCGGTTCCCAGTCCTTTACAGTTCAGTTTTGTGAGCCATAGATAACGTCGGATCTAACACGCCGTCTGTCCCTTTCAGCCACGGCATGGACATGTCGAAGGTGGGCTCCGAGATGCCCGGCGTAGACCTGAGCGGGACAGTGCTGGGCCAGTACTGCCCCGTGTCCGGCCAGCGCACCTGCCAGCCGCAGAAGTACAGGTGAGACCCCGCCCGCACGACGCCTTGGAAGATCGAGAACAGTCCGCCTCACGGCCCAGGGACATTGCGAACGGTCTGCCTCACGGCCTCGGAAGATTAAGAACGTTGTGTCCGTCACCCGCCCCATAGCTCGTGACGTTTGCTGTAGCCGGTCTCCATATTCAGGGGGAATTTTGTGGCATTTCTGCGCCGTGGCTCCCGGATGCCTTGTCCGTTCTCAGAAGCGGTGGTCCGCCCATCTCGGGGATCACTCCTGAGCGCGCCCCTGTGTGCCGGAAATTCGGCTGTCACCGGCGGGGGGACGATCGCGGTGTCCGCCAGCCGACCGGCCTGACCGCCGCGTGTCGCGTATCGCTGCGACCATCGCCGTCTCCCGATCCGGCGGCCGGTCGCGCAGCCGCCGGAACGGATCGATTCGATGTCGGCGATCGGTGCTGACGGCGGCGCTGTTGCAGGTCACTGGACGGCTTCTGCAACAACGTGCAGCACGCCTCGTGGGGCAGCGCGCAGACGGCGTTCGCCAGACTGCTGGAGCCGGCCTACGCCGACGGTGAGCGGACGTCGGCGCCGACGGCGGCGTCGTCGGTCTCGACAGTCGGACGGGAGCGCGGAGCCCGGACCTGAGGGGGCTAAAGGAGCCTCGGTGTGGACAGGGCGAATCGTTGTGTCTTGTGTCTTCGCGACTGTCCACACTCTTTTGCTCTGGTTGCGTTTTTAGAGGTGGCAAACATTTTGTCCAGTGACGGATCTTTTAGATGACTGCTCCAATATGCGGCTAGTAAAATTGTAAGACTTTAGTCATGCACCGTTTCCTTTCAATGGAAGGTTTTGCCCAAAAGCTGAGTGATGTTAAAAAAGCCGGCGACCCGATACGCAGAACGAGTTAGTCGTGAATTCCGTTCCTTTGGGGCGTTTTCAGCACTTTTTTTCAGTCTCGCGGCGTCGTAAATTCGCGAATCCATCCGAGCCTGTATCGCTCGGTCGTGTGTTTACCTGATGACAAACCGGCGCCACCTCCGGCCGAACCTGGCCGTCATCCGTCATGATCAGCCCGTCACCCGTCCGTCACCAGACCGCCACCGATCCGTCACCGGCCCGTCACCGGCTCGTTATCAGTTCGCCGCGCCATTCTGCGGCGGTTTCGTCACCTGTTGCTGTCCGTTTCGTCACTGGCGCCGTGTCTGCGCCCCGGGAACAAGCACCGGCCCTGGAAAACGTGAAATTAGCGTCACGTCCCGAGTTTATTTCTGCACTTGGGCTTATGGAGTGCTTTAAAGTGTTGTCACGCCCATTTTTGGGGAGAGGCCTGTTGCTTTTGTGTATTACGTCGTTGATTATCTTCACAGGCAGCGTTTTCCTTTGGCTGTCAATGATTCGTAACTGAATCAATCTTTTTACCACAAGGTCGGACGTGTGTTTTGGTGGCATCTCGAAATTTAACAAAGAATTAACGGATGGTCTGGAGCTGCAAAATTAGCCTCGAGGGATTCTAAGTCTATGCAGCAACTCTGCGTCTCATGGGAGACCGATCTGAACATCACCTCAGGAAAACAGTTTGCTTTTATAATTTGGCTTTCATCTGGAATGTTTTTTGGTGATTCCGCAATCATAAAGTCATTTTCCAGGCTGCGGGTATCTTATTGTTTTGGTAGCGGCAATCGATGTCCTTGATGAAGAACGAGACCAGCGCTCCCGACATACCCATGCCTATCAGCCCTATAGTCCGACCTCGTTTTTCATTCCAAGAGTGGCTAGCTTTCTCCCTCGCGAGCCATTTCCTGTTCACACTCTCCTGTTGTCGCGACGCGGCAATGCTCGTCTCGACAGAGCGGACGGCGCTGCCGGCTAATCAGTCGTAAAGTTACATCACGCCCGGTGTCGGCTTCCCATAAAGACAGATGCTGCACATTTCTGACGCGAGTGCCTGCGCTCGCCGGCCGCTGGCGTAACTCGAGCCGGCACCGGGCGGCCACCGTGTGCCCACACCCGGCGACACGAAAAATCGCCCACACGAAAGATGCTCACGAACAGGTGCACGCGCTGTGCCATGCACGCACCTTGCCGTGCACGCGGCGAACCGCAAGCGGCGGGACCACTGCACGCGATGCAGTGGCGACTGTCCGACAGCGATGGGCTTGAGTCCATGTTTTTTTCGGCCCGGCGAACGGATAGAAATGTTGAAGTGGGCGGCTGCACGAGGCGGTCATTTAGCTGCCAGACATTAGTCTAAATCTCTGAAGGTTTGCTCCCAACCGGTTGGATGACGAAGTGTAAGTGTGCATGACAACTTCACGTACAGATCTTGCAGATGTTTTCGCCGTTGACCCAGAAAGGAAAATGTCCCGACAAAGCTGAAGATAATAGAAGGTCTAATGCCTGTAGGAGTGTCTTTGCTTTTACGAGACAGGGCTATCGATTAAAGATTTGGACCTGCCTGACAAGGTCTCTAAAGAGATAGCGCTCATTTTTGAACATTATATTGGCGTGCGCTGCGTAGTGTCACGGACGAAACCAGTTAGTTTGAATTGGGTTTTCCATGAGCATTACTTGGTTTCACCAAGGGGTCTTTGCAATAATACAAATGTGAAATGCTAGGGATTTTTCTTCAACAGAATGCGTATCTTAAATGAATTTCATGGGTCTGAATTCGATGATTTGCTGCAAGCGTGCACAGTCTTGGCATTGTCTACCACATTTGGCCTATCTTGACCGTATAATTGCAATGTTCCTGAGGTATGTCAGACATCAGATTTTTCCGGTAGGTCTATCTCGTGGTCTTGCGTTTCAAAACGTGTTTCTTGTCATTCGCCGAAACTATCTCCGGAGGCGACCTTGTCTGTGAAAGACTGGCCTGACTTCACCTCGTTACCCGCAGCACTGACCTGACCTGATCTTGTTGGGCAGGTCTGTCGGCCCCACGGGGTCAGAGTGTCGTCGGCGGTGACCTGCCATCGGCCCGGGTCATCTCAGGTCGCCTGACGCACCCGGGTCACAACCGGCACGAGTTTGTGACGGCCCTGATGGCCGTGTGGGCCGAGTTCGTCCACCACGACCTGGTCCACATCGCCACGGCCGCCCCCGGTAAGTGCCGAAACGGACGGTGAGTGGAAACGTCTGCGGTTTTAAACGGTTGGCGTCTTCCCGGCACAGTTCACACATAGACACAGGGCTTACTATTTGTAGCGGGGATCTTAGCTTTTTTTGATATTCTGCGCTAAATGCAACAGTTTAGTATGCACCTTGCGTCGCCTACTTCCTCCAAGACTGCCATCACATGCTAGAGTTTTTCACAATCACGCTGGCCTCCATCATATCGCCAGTGGGTGTCGTCGTATCATGACGGAAAAGCTTTGGCTTCGAAACATTCTCCGTTAGTTTGTGTTTCAACACATCTGGCCGTCATAATGGCAGCGTTGTCGCGCTGGTTGTCACGTTGGGTAAGCGAAATGATCGGAGGGTTGTAAGATCAAACCTTCTACAGCTATGCGATTTCCTTTCCCAAGAGGATCAATCTCTCAAAGATGAACAGTTCACGGTTTGTCGGAGGCGTCTCAGACATCTAGCGCGGCAGCATGAAGCGGTTGATCGACTGTCAGTCCTCTCTGCAGAAAAGCGGCAGCATCATTAAGTCTAGTTGTATAGTAGCTTAATGATGATCAGCCTTTAAAATTTGCCAGGTCCTCGTTGAGGTGTTGACAGGCATCAAAGCCGTGGTCTTAAACCTGCAACACCGCTTCGTGACCAAACTGCAAAGGTCTCTCCGGCGATTCGCGATGGCTCGCCGAGCTTTTGACAAGGGAATTCGTTGTTCCGATGCAACAGTCGCCGGCAAGCGAAGTCGTTGTGCAACACACTTGCAATGCTCCGCAACCCGCCATTCTTTCACGCTGTTCTCGGAATCCCTCATCCAGATGTCCGTTTCGAACTTGCCAGTTGTGATCGCCCCTCGCCTCGAAAATCATGACTCCACTAGGGAGTCAGGACCGATGTAGTCTACACCAGACACCGCTTGCCATCAGTCAAACAGGACTCGGGTCAACGCAGAGTGCGGCCCACAGTAGTTTGCCAGGACTCCACCACCCATTCGGGAGTCGCGGGTCCGGGGGGGGGAGGAGGCGCAGACGGCCGTCGCATGGAACGAATAGGATTAAATGGAGCGGTTGCGCCACGTCATGCCCTGCGGCGGTCGTCTTTTGAGACGGCCGGCCGGGCTGGTGTCTCACGGATGTGGCGTTGCGATATGTCGGGCCGCGGCGGACACGTGGTGGACGGTTTGCTGGACTCCGTGTACTGTAGCTTGACGTGTCTGGATTTAGGCCCCGCACCGTCCTTCTGTACGGTTTCATTTCAATAAAGGCAAGTCCTGCCGTAAACTGTGTGGGCTTCGAAACTGATAAAAACACACACACACACATAAATAAACACATACACGTTCAAACGAGAAACGTCTAAATGCGACTTTTCCAGTGACCCACTGGGCACTATACCCTAATACCCTTGAACACTTTTCATAAAACTGGATGTGATGCGCTGGGACTAGTTTTCGGCTTACATTGAAGAGACACGATGCTGACTCTGACAACTTAAACCACGTCCGACCTAGTGGAAGTGCAAGGTATGAGCTGAAGGAAAAAGTGTGCAGTTAGCCTTCTTCTGCTGGATTAGGTCCCGGTCATCTTGCAATTAGTACTTGCGTCACAAACCGAAATTAACGCTAGCACTGCAGGTTGAAAAATGACAATGATTTAAGCAGACAGCGCGGCGGATAACGAAGACTTCCGTTAAATCGAGCCGTGCTTACGCACGTTCCACTGTTCAGTTTTCGGATTATCACAGCGCGATGCCTCCCCAGACAGCCAGCTGGGCCTCCCGGATGTCGTTCCCGCTGGCTTCACCATTCGCGCTGGGCAAGGCAGGTGCACTCGCTGTTCCACGGTTCCCGGCAAATAAATTGCACACCGCGTGGACGTTACACCACTGCACTTTCTAAAGGCGCAACCGCCGCCTCCGCCGCGGCTGGGCACTAAGCCAGCTGCGGTCAGCTGCTGCAACCCCCCCCCCCACCCCCTCGGAACGTCTGGAGGGGATTACCGACTGAGTCAACGCCGAGGCACGGGGTCACGAGCGCTGTGGACGGGGGTCAACTCGCGGACGGCGGCGACGGTAGCTGTGATTTATCGTGTGTCGCTTGTCGGCATCAGAGTTTGGTGCTCGTGAATGCGCGTTTGGGACTGAGCGAAGTTTTTAAAGGTTTGTTTGGTTTTGCAGCACAGTCATTAAGTTTAATCCCATATTGTTCATCTCATTCGTATGATTTGTCAGAGACATTTGGTAACAAAATATGACCGTTGTTGACGTTAATATTAGAATTCTTGACACTGGCAAACGTCACCCAGGTTACATCCTTCATTTCAAAAGATCATTCAGCAAGGAAAACAGTTTCAGACCTGCCAAAAGTATTTGCAGAAAAGTGAGATGCTAAACGCTAGAATGCCCCAACGGGGCGCACAAACGTCACGACCGACGCAATGTTGACCTCGTGTCGTAACCGAAACATCCAGCATTTGCCAGCCCGGCGCGCAAACACCGAACAACGGTCCGTGAACGGCACGACTTTGAGACGATTCCGGCTCAGTCGCCCGCCGCTGCCGTGTAAACAAAGAGCCGGCCGCGCTCCGACCGCGGCAATTTTCTGCTCACCGGCCAATCCGAGTCAATCCGATTCCATAGATCAATCGCGGACTCTCACGACTAAATTAGCCGTTATTAGCATAGGCGAGCGGCTCGACCTTGGCATCGGCTTCGCCGCCGGCGACCGTCCGGACGCTGTTGCCAGTTCCCACACGTAATCTGGCGGCCGGCGGCGGCCGGCGGCGCGTGTGAGCGCCGTGCCGTCGGCGGTAGGTCTAGGTCAGGCCGGCCCCGGCGCCCGAGGCAAGGAGGAGTGGCGGCGGCGGCGGCGGCGGTGGATGCATCGGATTCATTACATCATGGTCTGCGGGCAGAGTCGATCTCTCTCTCTCTTCGCTCTCCCCGCTCCTCTCTGTCTTCCCTTCTCTCTCTCTCCTAGCTCTTTCCGCTCCTCTCTTTCTTCCCTTCTCTCTCCCTGTCCACCTTCTTTCTTTTCCCTCTATCTCCGTCTCCTTTCTTTTAATAAAGGGCATACCAGAGACTGGTTAGTTGGAGCCATTGGCTGATGTCATGGCGAAGCTTTACGACTTCACGACAATCAAAAGGAAACAAACAATTGTTGCGGGTTTTATCTGATAATCCTTGCGGCTGAATGTGACCGCAAGGCTTTATCACTCCTTTATCTTCGTGCAGATACTGTAAACGCCCTTGATCCTTTTTTCGGAGCATTTCTAAGTAGGATTAAGGGAAAGGTGAGGTAGAGAAGATGGTTTTGTAGATGCTGCGATTGAGAATTCCGAGCAAGGAAACTTGCTTCACATACGGTATTTCAAAATGGTGTTTTTAAGAGCGGTATAGAAATAAGAAATAACCTCTTACTTCAAGAAAAACTTGCATATTCCAAAGTTTAAAACCTCTCAATGGAATAGGCATCGTAATCCCTACCGTTCATTTGAACCGCGGCAAGTCATCCTCATTGCAACCAGTCCCCTGAAAGAGAAGCACACCGTACTGTTGACGATCGGTCGCCATGACAACACTGGCCGAGATGCGTTATTCCCTAAAATAGCGCATCGCGCCACCACTGTTCATGAAACTTGGCCTGGAGAACGTCAATATTTACCATCGGGCTTCAGCAGGATACTGCACCAATTCTTATCTTCCCGTTTAACATCTTTAGCATGGAAATTTAAAGCGGAAGAGTACTAGTGCCCCAGAGCCTGGCGGTTCTCCAGCCACACGTACGGACCCGCGGCCGTCGGCGGCGGCCGATGTCTGGCGCCCGCCGTCTGTCGCCGCCGCCGCCGCCAGCGCTGACGTGCGGACAGGCCGACAGCCGACGCCCGGCCACCAACAGTCGGGACAGGGCGTGGGAGGGGCCGACACGATGGCGGCCGTCGCGCACGCCGGGGGTCGTCCGTCACTGCGGCTCTCACGGCCGACCCGCGGCGTCGCCCGCGACGGAGGGACGGCTGGGAGAGCAGATGACAGCCGTGGCGGCGGCCGACGCGGCGGCGGTGCGGCTGCGGAATCGGATGGCCGTGGGAAGCGGCGTTCTCGGGCCTCGGGAGACTTTCGTTGTTGGTTGTTTTACGGTAGCAGGAGGGAGAAAACACACCTGCTGGGCGGGGAGGTGCACCGGGACGAAACACCGCCACTGAAAAAGGGAAAACGGCTTATTATGCCCAAAACCAGTTTACTGCCTCGAGGACCTCTTAGCTTATTTTCATTACATACCTTCTGAAAAAAGAGGTCCAACACATAGAGACGAGTCTTGAAAGTAACGCAAAACACTGTCATCCAGTTTTGGATACGGGAACGTTTTTTGCAGTTGGCAGGACGGGACCCATTTTAAACAGTTTTCCCATGCGACTGCCCAAGATTCACGCTGAAACCCTCCAGCCTGGGCAGGGCTGTCAGGCAACTGCCCGTGGGTTCCCGTGACCACGAATCTTGTGAGCTCACCCCTGACGCCAGTATCGCGGACGATGCCGTTGGTCTGGGACGTGTCCTGCCACGCTCCCCGACGCTCTCCCGAGCGCCGTGGTGCGTTTCGCCGCGCGTCCACCATTACCGCGTAGCCCAAGGTGGTCCAGGGCGGCAGTCGGCTCGTCCGCGCCGGCCACTCGGTCAAGGCTCGGAGCAGCGCGCGCCGCTCCGAGCTCGGCCGGAGCTTCGCGCAGCCGATCCGCCCGCGGCGTCATAGCGGCGCCTAGGAGCGGCGAATGCGGCGGACCTTGGCGCGCGCCGGTCAGTGCCGCCGCGCCCTTGGACGCGCGGCGGCGCCAGGCTCGACTGGGCGCAGGACAGCTGCCGCCGGCCTGATTTACCGAGGGTAGCCGGGGGAGACGGAGCGTGCCCCCAGGCGGGGGAGGGTGCTGACGGCTACAAACGGCTCGCCGGCCGAGACTGGGTCAGGTCAGGAGACCGTGACGGGAGGTAGCTGTGTGCCGCCGCGGTCCCTCTTCGGAGATCTCCGAGTTGGAGGTTCACGGAACAATGTGATCACGTTGTAGATGCGCCTTAAACCCAAATAATCAACCAGGCAACCAAGAATCGATACGTTTTTTGGTGATTGAATTCCTTTGGTGGTCTTTTTTCTGCACGCTCGAAAAAATGTTGTCATATTATGTTTTGCTCGTAACGCAGAAATGTGTGCATTACGCACAAACGTAAGCCGATGGGTCCCAGAGGCAGCAAGATCACATGTAGCGACGTGGTAACACCATCGTAGCAACCGAGCCCATCAGCTCTGTCCGCACACCCAGAGCTGCAGACGGTGCATGTGCTCAAGGCTAACGCCAGTGTTTTTACGTTTCCTGGGGAGAAAGATGTCCTTGGAGCATTTCAGCGCAATGGATTACATTCCCTTTTTGTCTCCTTTGTCTTAGACGTTTTCCTTGTGTATTTCCTTTCAAGTAATTCCTACAATTGCCTTTATCTTCATCTCTTTCATCGTCCAGAGGTTGCACCGTCTGCCTCGCACAGTAAGTGCTGCCAGTCAGATTGCATATCTAGATACGCCGCTGTCCTCGATTTTCAAATACGTCGCTTCGTCCAATGTCCACATACGCTACCGAATCCGGTCCAGATATGCAACCGAGTCAGCCACTCCGCTGCGCAGTGTTCCGACACTCAGCCGGTCTCTGCTGTTCAGACACCCAGGTCTGTCCAGTGGTATCCAGACACCGAGGTCTTCCCGGTGTTACCAGACATCCAGCTCCGTCCAGTGTTATCCAGACACCCAGCTCTGTCCAGTGGTATCCAGACACCCAGCTCTGTCCAGTGGTGTCCGGACACCCAGCTCTGTCCAGTGTTATCCAGACACCCAGCTCTGTCCAGTGGTATCCAGACACCCAGCTCTGTCCAGTGGTATCCAGACACCCAGCTCTGTCCAGTGGTATCCAGACACCCAGCTCTGTCCAGTGGTATCCAGACACCCAGCTCTGTCCAGTGGTATCCAGACACCCAGCTCTGTCCAGTGGTGTCCGGACATCTAGCCGGAGTCGGTGAAGTGCGGCGAACGAAAGAGAAAGTCGACGCATCCGTGGGCGTGTGCTTTTCACCGGCCGGGCCAGCAGGCATGGTCTGCGACGCCCAAAGGTAGCGACAGCGTCGCCTAGCAACCGGCCATGGGGACGCTAAACGTCAGCCGCCTTGATGCGCAGTACCTGTGACGCGTGACGCTCGCCGATCAGACAGTACAGGTAGACGGGCTATTTTAGGGTCTTCATAAAAACTCCGATGCGTGTAAAAGGAACGGATAAGGTGCAAAGTCGGAGAATCAAGGACTTTATCGCATGGCTTAAATAGATAAAACGCAGTTTCGTGGCTACTAAATCCGCCAAATTCCTCTAAGCTACCCAGTCATGCTGGAAGTGCAATTGATTTGGCGCCGTAACCACAATGTCATTGGTTTGCGTGAAAAGCTGATTGCATGCACCTGTTCATGCTAAGCAATTTATGTCTTTTTTGGTGGTGATTACGGATTGTCAAACGTTTGCCCTGCACTCTAAGGCACTCCGCAAACCTTCCGCAACCCAACACGCGACCTCGTTACTTAAAATAGCTTCTGAGAGCTCCGCTGGGAAGTTCCAGGCGCTAAAAGCGTCTTTGGAGTCATGGCGGACGGAAATCTAGGAGGCACATCTAAGAGGATAATCCGTTTTTTCGGAACTCTCCGGATGTCTTCGCGTCCCCACAGAGCGGGCTGAAACCGTTCACGCCTCCAGAGAGGCGCTGCTCCTGGACTGGCCGAGCCGGTCACGGAGCCACCCCGCGGCCGCAGCCGGTCTTATCCGTGGCGGCTGCCGGCGTCACGTAACGTGACGCACGCCCCCGCCGCGCGGGAGTTCGTCACGGGGTGTGACGTTCCGGTGACGTCGGCGTCAGCAGGAAATTCCGGAGGGCGTCATTGCGCTGAACAGTGCCGTGGCGCTGCACTGAAGCAAACTCTTTCACTTTTTCTGCACTACCGCGAGCGCGCCTCGAGCACGCGCGCTTAAAGGTGGCAGGGGGCTCGGGTGCTGCGTGTTCGCGGCGATGAGCGAGGTTAACAGCATCCACGCAGCGATGTTCGTGCATACACGCGAAACCAACAAACGTCCAGATGTAGTGCGGTCCGATACACGACCATTGGCACGACGTCCAGTTGCAGTGAACGTTCACGAAACGGCAGGTTTACAGCTCTGAGGTCCGCTAACAACGGAGTCCTTCCGCTTCACCCGGACCCGGCAACATCTGCAGTCGGGGGAGAGGTTTCAGAGACAGGAGGGGGGACAGAGGGAGGGAAGACGGTGATGCGGTGCTTGTATTGGGCTGGCTTCGAGTCGTACACAGCCGCGCAGGCGTTTTTGCTTTCGCGCAAAAACGAGCGCAAGAAGCGGCGTCGATCAGCGCCGGGGCTGCCGGCATCTGAGGCACCCGCCGGCCGCCATGAAGGCAATGCCACCGTTCGCGTTGAGGGGCGAGGCGCGCGGTTGACTGACTTCGGGTGTCTCGAAGCGCAGCTGCGTGGAATGTCTTTGTGCCCTGTGCGTACGTTGTGCAAGCCCGCTTGCTGACAGTGAAGGGCTTGTTTCATACCGCTGCTTGCTGGACGCTGCATTCCGCCCTGTGATGTTAAGCGACATGGCGAAAGAGGCAAAGGAATCCGCTTAACGGTGGTCTCAGGTGTTTACCAAGACCTTGCATACCGTGAATTGTGCACTACCTCACAAGGAAGAAAAAGGGGTACTCTCAGTTTTCTTATCACTAGGAATCGACGTATATTTCTTAACGCACCACATGGTACTTTACCAAGAACAAGATAAATTGAATATTTATATCGCTTCTGATTGGCCCCTTGATGAAACAATAACTGTGTGTGTTTATCCCGTCCCTGTGTTTTGAAATCATCGGTACTGCTGCCATCGCTTTGTCTGTGGATGTGTTCCTTCGGATAGCCGTGTAGATACTTAGCTGTGAGTGTGACTGCGATTATTATAGTGACTGTAGGTGGAATAGTATCTGTGGATATGTGACTGTAGCCGCGTGACCGTGATTCCGGCTGTTAGACTGTGACCACTACAGGTACGGGTAGCGCCGCCGAGTGTTGCCGCGAGTCAGTCTGCCGCTCCCGTCTGACCGCGTGACTGTGACTGTGAGTGTGACTGCAGGCACGGGCGGCGCCACCGAGTGCTGCCCCGGGGCGAAGCCCCCCCCCCCCCCCCCCCCCCTCCCCTCTGATTTGAATGAAAAAAAATTTAATTAGCTGTACTGTGACTGTGACCGCTACATGTACGGGCGGCGCCGCTGAGTGTTGCCTCGGGTCAGTCTGCCGCTCCCATCTGACCGTGTGACTGTGACTGTGACTGTGACTGCAGGCACGGGAGACGCCGCCGAGTGTTGCCGCGGCTCAGAGGAGCCCCGCTGCCTGCCGATCCTCTCGCCGGGCCGGTGTCAGGAGTACGTCCGCTCGCTCTCCTCCCTGCAGATGGGCTGCCACCTGGGTAAGTCGTCCGCCGCCGCTCCGGCGCGCCCGGTCAGCGCGGAGGGCGCGGCCGCTGCACGCGTCTGAACTCGCGAAAATGCCGAAGCAGGCTTGTTTCTAGAGAGTTTTAATGTTGTATGTCATTCGTGGGTCGTTTTTTTGCCTTTCGATGCCGCCAAACTGACTGGTTGTGGTATGAAACGAGTCAAGGCAGTTATATTCCCGGTGGTCTCGAATATTACTGAAGGTCTTACCAAAGGCAATGGACAATGGCATCGCATTCCGTCGAGTGCCGGAATGCTTTGAAACAGGTGACCTTGCTGAACAATGCGATATGTCTGATAACCTGAGCAATCCAGTATGACAAAGGCGATCCACATGGACAGTCTAAGCCATCTCGACAACTCAGTGAACTAAAGCGACCAAAATCCTACATCTCAACTTGTCTTCTCCCATGACCCCAGCGTTCCATGACTCCTACAACCCTGAAATACTTCACCCATACTAGGCTGCCCTCAGTGCGTGTCTCTGTCACTATTTCAGACTCTTGTTACCTCACAGGGGCGTAGCCAAGGAAGGAAAGGGAGGTCATGCCTCCTCCCTTGGGACTGAAAATTTAGCGTTTATACGCAACAAAAATTGGAAATAAATGAAAGTTTTCGAAGCTCAAAAACAAAAAACAAACAACAAACAAAAAAAACAAAAACAAACGTGACCGAAACCCGAGATGTTTTCAGTTTGAGGCGGTTCGGGTTTGTCCTGGCCCCTTCCTTGGTGAAATATTGGCCACACCCTGCTACCTCCCGGCAGACTCTCCCTAACCCAGTCTACGCCATTGTTCCAAACCCTTCCCTGTCCTCCGTTAGGTACTCCAGTCCTGATGACTCTTCTCTATTCCCGACAGACTCTCCCTCTCTCTGCTGCTGCCTCTGACTCGCTTCTGTCCGTCGCGCAGGTCCTCGTGAGCAGATGAACCTGGCCACCTCGTTCCTGGATGGCAGCGCGCTGTACGGCAACACCAAGACGGGCGCCCACCGCCTGCGCTCGCTCAGCGGCGGACAGCTCAAGATGAACGCCGACGGCACCCTGCCGACGGCCGACGGCGCGCCGTGCAGGGGCAAGGAGAACGGGTCAGTCGGCTGAGCTCAGCTCTATCCCGCCCCGGCCTCCGCAGCCGGGGCGGGGCTGGGGAGGCCTGAGCATCTGAACGGGTTCAGATGCCCGCAGGCGCTCGTGACTGGTCATCAGCGATATGATACATTCCTGTCAGTTCACGTTTCCGTGTTGCGCCAGCTGCTGTTGATTTTTCGTTTAGATAAAAAGTGAGTATGATAGATGACGCATTTCATGACTGCGTTCTCTTTGTTTGCCTGCGCTCGAATGGATGTTTTATGTAGATTTATGTCATCGTATGCATGGTTGTAGGTGCTGCGAAGGTTATTTATAATTTCGTTATATTCTGACTTGCATTTGCAAACAGCCTTGAATTAGCTGCACAACAATCCATAACATACTGTCAGATAGGCCGGCTTTGTCCGTTTTCCAAACATTCCTTGCGTATTAAGAGTCTCGTGCTCATGAACTCAAGCAATACGTCTTCATGTGCTGGTTACAAATGGTTTTCTTTCAGGAATCCTCGCGCCAGCATTCCAGTTACCACTGTTTGATGGTGAACCCTCGGGTCAACGTCCAAATTCACGTGACCTTCGTCTGGGTGCTGGCTGACGTTAGACCACCGCAGTAACATCTACGGTCACGTGACTTTCTGCCTGCAGGTGCCCTCTGACGGGGGATCCTCGGGCTAACACCCACTCGGCCATCTCGGCGATGTACGCCCTGCTCGCTCGCGAACACAATCGTCTAGCGGCGCGCCTCTCGGAGACGAACCCGCACTGGGGAGACGAGATGACCTTCCAGGAGGCGCGCCGTCTGCTGGTCGCCCAGCTGCAGTACATCACCTTCAAGGAGTTCGTGCCGGCCGTGCTGGGACAGGTGGGGGACAAAGCGGAAGGCGTGGAACAACGAAAGGGCGGGGTAGTGCGGAGAGACAGCAGCCCGAAACACGGACGATACGCTGGGGAGTGCCCTTATTTTGTCTCCCAGTTATTTCTTGCGACTGTCCAGGCATGTTTCGCTGGAAAGAATGTGCAACATCTTAAAAACGTCTCCGTTTCGAACCTGATCTCTGCTTGTTAGCCAACCCTTTCTCAGAAAAACCCATCAGCAAGAACCGAACCTGGCACCGTCCGACCGCAGACCAGGCGTTCCCATCCCCGCGCCGCTCAGAACACAACCGAACCCTGCACCCCGTCCACGGAGCGAACGCTCCGACCGCCGCGCCGCCCACAGCGTCCCCTTCGCCGGCAGGAGGTGACCAAGTTCTTCCAGCTGGAGCTGCTGTCGGCCGGCTTCTTCCAGAACTACTCGATGGACGAGTACCCGGGCGTGTCGAACGCTGCGGCCAGCGCCGCGCTCAAGTTCTACCTGGCCCTGCTCCCCGGATACCTGCAGTACATCAGCGTGGTGAGCTGTTTTCGTAGGCGCCTGCGTAGGACAGTGTGTTCGGCACGTCATGGCAGGGGTTCATGATCGGCGGGAGGAAGGGCAGAAAGGAAGGGCGATGACTACTTATCGTTGTTTCGTGATGCTTTGAAAACAACTGCAGGTGGTATTTATCAATGAATGTAAGCATTCTCCAGAAAAATGTTATGTGGGGCAGACGTTGACCTGCACAACGTGATAGTTCAAGGCTTCGAGAAAGCTTATGTCTTTGCTGAACCTTTCAAACAAAACAAACTTTTCCAAACAATCCATTGGAACACTGATCATCAGGATCCCTGAAACGCCAGCGGCGAGCACACAACGACGGCTGCTCATAGTTTAAAAGAACCTGCTGCAAATGTACGCCTGAATGCAGCACGCCGCGCGTGATCTAACTTGACCGGGGCCATGCCAGGACGGCGTGCACCAGGGGGAGGCGCCTCTGTCCGCCTCGTTCTTCGCGCCGTTTGACCTCTACAAGGACCGGAGGCTGGAGGAGATCCTGCTCGGCCTCACCAAGAGCCAGGCGTCTCAGGGGGACTCCATCACCGAACAGCTGACTGAAGGTAGGCGGCGAACACACTCAGGGGATTCTAGCGCAGTGAAGTGTGATGAGCGACGGCAGGGTGTATCTGCCGTTAAACATCGCGCTGTGGCCTGATACGAGAGGTGTTAAGTTCTACAGTGCTTTACAAATTTCTTACCTGCTCTCCGTCTGAGTTTCGTTCTTTCGGACCTCGTCTTTCATTTTGTTCTCCGTGCGCAATCTTCCTATTGTATTGTGTCCTTATCCACCCTTTGCGACCTGATGGAAGCCGTCCTCAGTGATTTTAGTGACTTAGCGATATGTCTATGTGATGTGATCTCATTCAACGTAGTGAGGAACCCATGTTGTGACCTGCATGTACCTCTAAACACCATGTCGTATTCTTTGCGACCTGATATGCCTTGTTGCATGTCTTGCCCAATGTTGCACTCTCTTCAGCTTTCCGTCATGAGCTTCCTTTGTAACCCTCACTTTTCATGGCCAGTACCCTAGTAGACCATGCTCTTATAACCATTCTGCCATTACTTAATTGTGACCTCCCTGGCTTTAATACGTAGCTTCCATTACATGGAGCCTTCATCTCGTTCTCGCCATGACTTTCCATAACCAGTGACTTTTCATTACGTGTCAGTTTGATATCCTGACCTGGCCTGTCATTGGGCACTGTCTGTTGGCGGTCGTTTACCAATGAACAACAGACGATAGCGTTCCCCGGTGCCGTGCCGGCAGCGCTGGGCCTGGACCTGGCGGCGGACACCATTCCAGCAGGGCCGGGACCACGGCCTGCCCGGCTACAGCCACTGGCGCCGGCTCTGCGGCCTGCCGAGCGCGCGCCAGTTCCACCAGCTCAACTCGACCATCGCCGCCCACAAGATCGACATCCTGCGCGGCCTCTACCGGTGAGCGACGCCGCCGCTCAGCGGAGCCGGCCCTGGCTTGGCCTGGACGTTTGGGAGAGCTGGAGGGTCTCTCGTGGAAGAGCTGTGCGCGTGATGATGTCGTGACATTGCACGCGAAAGCGCTGCAATCGTCCCGTTCGTCACGCATCTTCGTTGGAAAGATACGAGGCTGTTTTTCCTGAGTCATTGCCTTGCCATCAAGACCGGATTAAGAACTGGATTTAAGCTCTCGAATGCCTTAACCACATGTGGCCCTTTTGCGATAGCACTTGAACCGCCAGCCCTTGTTGAACTCTGGCGAACTCTGCTGTGCGCAGGTCGCCGGAAGACATTGACCTGTTTGTGGGCGGCGTGCTGGAGTCGCCAGTGGAGGGCGCCGTGGTCGGGCCCACGTTCGCCTGCATCCTGGGCCAGCAGCTGCAGATGCTGCGGCAGACGGACCGCTTCTGGTTCGAGAACGACGTGCCGCCCTCATCTTTCTCCAAAGGTAGGTGCACGCGGAGAGGCCGCCGAGACGTCTGAGAGGAAGCCTCGAGCAAATGGGTGACTGCAGGATCTGTGACGATGTCCGAGGTAGGGGTGACGGTGGGGTCTGCGATGAGGTAAAAGAGTTGGGACCCGGTTATGGTTCGCAGTGCTGCAGTGAGATACTGTGCATTTCATGATGGCGCACGACTTGCCTTTTTGGCAATGAGTTTGTTTGCTTCTAGGGTCGTCGTTATCCCAGCTGTCGTGTCATATGAGTCTCCGGAGATTAGAACAAAGATCTGGGGCTGGTGTTGAACACCGATTACGATTACAGTTCACGATGTTGAATTTTTCCCATTGTTCTGCTGTGAGAAGCATTGTGTTTCAGGCCAGATGGACCAGACCGCTGTCAGTAATAGGTGACGCCAGCATCAACGTGTGTATGCGTTTGTTCGGGAAGAACCGTTTGCCTGCATGACGTCAGTGAAAGAAGACTGTACCCGTTCTGTAACTCGGTCGTAAACACGGCGAACGCTGGGGGAAGGAAGTGTCACAGGAAGCGCGTGGGACACGTGGCAGGCGAAGAACAAGGCGACAGCAGACCGAACAAACGCCCTGAGACTCTTCGTCCGAGCGTCAATCTTCTCTCCCCGGATGCGGGGGGGGACCACACCCCAATGCATGCCGAGCAGCCGCTCTCCCCTTCCTGCCGGCGCCTCGGCCGATCTGCATGCCGAGGCCGTCTCCCCGCCGTATCGGTGGCCGCATCTGCCGCTCTGCTGCAGCTCCAGGGTCGCCGCAGCCCCTCCCAGTGCCACGCGGTTCCGCTAACCGCCCGGAGCGCACCGCACGTGAAAGCCGACGCCGCTCTGCACGTGCATATCCAATGTCATCTCTGCACCAGTGCGACGCCAGCTCGTGCATACGTGCATTGCACATGTGCATAAAGGACGTTGGGGAAAACCCGAGTGCGTCGGTGCGAGGGATGGTTGGTGGCCTTCGAACCCCCCCCCCCCTTCAGGAGGCGAGACGAGGCTGCTGGGAGCCTCAGGGACCTGTCACTGCACCCTCTGCGCGCGGCGTGGTCATTTGTATGCGGCCTGGCCGTCGCCTCTCTGTGCGATATGCTCACCCACGTGTATGCTGGCAGTGGACGTTGACCGGCGAATGCCCAACCGGTCCGGAGTAGGGTTGCCGGACCTGGCGAAATTTCGCCAGACTGGCGATATCGTTTGGCGCTTGGCGACTGAACTTTACCCCTGGCGGCAATTCCAATAGTGGCGGAAAACTGGGGATTCCGCTATGATTACATGCAAACTGAGAATCACATCCACCTTCTGCAACGACATGAAAATTTAAACGTCGACAGCCATTGTCTGGAATTTACGGCAGATTTCGTAATCAATTCAAGAATCTCAGTGGCAAAGTGGCAAATCACACCGCACAAAACCGGGCGAAAACTTGCGACATGACCGGCCTGTGGCCTGGCAGTGCTTCTCTGGAGGAGATGGATTAAGTGGGCACTGAGTGTGTCGGGCGTTACTGCGCCAGTTTTGCCCTGGGTGCGCCGGGCGGTGCGTTCGGAGGAGGAACACGCACTGGTGTTCTGCGGCAGCTAGCAGGTCCGCAGCACGACTGCAGGAGCGGGACATGCCGGCGGATAAACGGACGGAACTGTAACGACCGCAGCTCACCACGAGCCAGCGCCGAGCACGGTATCGGGAGAATCGGGAACAGGAGAATCGGGCCCGAGCAGGAGAGCCGCGTCCGTGTGTCCGCAGTTCTCGGGGAAACGAGGTCTTACCTTCTGCGTGTTGGCGTCAAGATGCGGCAAGGTCACGTCAGTCACCAAAGCAGACGGACGGACGAGCATCAGGCCATTTCGGGCGCCGCAGTGCATCACAAGGCTTGCGGCGGCGACGCGGCGACGTTTCATGAAGGCCCTTCATCCCGCATGAAGAGACGACTCCGCTCGGCGTGACCTCGCGACGCCGTGACCTCGCGACGCCGTGACCTCGCGACGCCGCGCCGATGGAAATCGGCGAAGCCGCGCTCAGGACATGCGGCGGCGCAGGCGTGTTCGACGCGGGCCGTTGGCGCTGACGGGCCGGCTGCGGGCGGCCGTGACACCGATGGCAGGGTGTCCGCCGCCCGGGGTGGGCGCGGGGCTCAGCGCGGGCTGACCGCGCGGTGAAAGGGCCGGCGGTCATGCGCTGGGCTGTCAGGAACCCCCGAATCACACCATCAATTGTGCGCTGCAATGAGACCGCGTCCAGGTATAGCTGTCGGTTGGTCTTCTGCATAAAAGGTCAACTGAATCTCATTTGGCACGGCTGCCAGCCTTGGGACAGGCTTACGGGCCTGCGGTCAGTTTCAAGGTGAAATGTCCTCTGTTATATACGGCTTCTCGACAAGCTTTTGCTATTGAGCATACACGCGCTGGCCACTGCCCGCTGTCAGGGAGCGTGAATTGATGCCAGAATGCGGTTAGGGCAATCACCGACTGTTTCGTTTACAGAGCAGCTGTATCAGATCAGGAAGTCCAGTATGGCTCGGCTCTTCTGCAACAACATCGAAGGCATCCGCGAACTGCCGCCCAACGTGTTCCTGAAGCAGGACCCCTTCCTGTGAGTGGCCGGCGTGGTGGAAATAAATGAAGTCCACGCACGTTCTCTCGAGCTCTTACTTTTCGTAATCCACGCATGAACGGGAGAATACGGACCTAAGACCACAGCCGGAAGTCATATCGAGCCAAACGAATGGTTCTTGCCGTACCGAACTCCGCGCCTATGCAGCTGACTGAAGTGGTTCGTCTTCCTTACCTGGCCTGACCTGAACTCGCTCCGCCACAGGAACGCCCCGGTGCTGTGCGACATGCTGCCGTTTGTGGACCTGACCGCCTGGAAGTCGGCCCGAACCGGCGTCCTCATCCCGGATGAAGTTTTCGGCGATGTTGTCAACAAAGCCAAGATGGATCTCGAGCGGCGGCGCAACGAAGAACGAATTCTCACTGAGCTCAGTAGGTGGCAGCACCAAAAGAGGGATAGGAATTGTGATCGATGATAATGAAACGAACAGAAGACGTTAGACCCAGCGGCGGCGCCATGCGGGAGTAATGTGGGCAGTTTCCTCGTCGTCACCATGTGAACTTACCTTTGCCACTGTGATATTGCATAAAAAGAAAGGACCAGGCCATCACTGTTGGCCCTTCTTGTACCCGTTTGGTCTAAAACGTGGCACCGCCTCTGATCGCAGTTGAAAGGGCAGAGTTGGTTAAGCCAGAATTAACAATATTTAAGTATGCCAACAGTTTACTGACTGTACATAATGTACCCATGCGTCTGGTAAAATCAAAGTTTGCGCCCTTTTTCTTCAGTAGTTAGCCTCCGTATTAGGGGCGGCGGATTAATGGGGCAGGGGGCGGCTCCCCCCATCTCCGGTTAAAATTTAGCATTAACCTTATGGCATTGGATGGAAAGAAACGAGTTAAAAATGGGCTTGCCCGCCTTCCCCGTCTTTGGAGAGGCTCCGCCGCCACTGCTCCGTGTACATCAGTTTGGTACGATTGGTAAATCTAGCATTGTTGCAGTGTTGAACCTATTCTGTACCCATGTTTTACCATAAGGCTGCAGCATTTATTAAACTCACTCATATGTGGCTATTTAGCGGAACAAGGCCGGAGACTTCCGAAAATTATTGGGTGGGCTCTGAATAGAATTTCGTACCATTTCCTTCCGGTCATTGCAAGAAGACCTATGTTAAAATCCCCCAAAGCTGAGGAATCTCCCAGTTCCCCAGGATTGTCTTGATATGTAGCGAAGTAAGATAACAGGCTGTTCCAGTAAAGCTCTCCCCGATTCTGTGTCTTGAGGCTGTCAAGTCAAAAGATGTCTTGTCTCGAGCATCACCTCACGTTTCGCCCCCGTTTCCGCAGAGCTGAACGCTGACCCGAAGTCGTCGATCGGCACGGCGTACGCCTTCAGCCGGCCGAACAAGCAGGCCGTGCTGCTGTCCAACACGTCCCTCATCCTGGAGTACGCCTCCGGAGAGTTCATGTCCACCGTCTTCAAGTGAGCGACGCAGACGGCTGCCGCGCCCAGCTGTCGGAGAGGGATGACGTCATCAGGCGGGGCTGGGGGAGAAGGGTGTGGTTGCAGCATTTGTCGAGTGGTTCATTCTGACGCAGATGTCTTCCGTGCAGTTGCACTGTACCGTTATTTTGCTGCTGAGAATTAATGGGCCATTTTGTCGCTGACATTGTTGAAATTATAAACTGACATAATGGCAGTTTACAGTTCATTTGCCAACAACTGCTGTGCTTGACTATTTGCTCTGCGTTGCTTCACAAATGCTTAAATGGTCCCATCCAGACACGACAGCACAGCATGATTTACAGGAAAAGGACATTATGTTTGAAATCGGGCAGGGTTTTTATGCGGAGAACTGTGCAGCATTTAATCGCCAATTCTCAGAACAATTCGATTTCATCCGCTTCCTACTTTCATTCCGCAGACGTCAAATTACTTGCGCTACAAAGCGCGTCATATTCTGGCACGAACAACAGTCTGTCAGTTAATGTCAACACCGTTCGTCGGCAAGGGTGGTCGAGCTCTTCGACCCCGAGCGCGGTTGCCTGACGTCACGCCCGTTCGCAGGTCGGGCAACTCCCGCATCAAGCGCCAGCTGGTGAGCCTGTCGAATCAGCTGACGGGCAGTCCGCAGACGATCCAGGGCTTCAGCACCAGCCTGCGCCAGTTCGACGTCTCCAACCTGGTCTCCCAGGTGCCGATCATCGACCAGTGCCGGTCAGTAGCTCTGTCAGCCGTGTCCAGTGACGTCATGGTCAGTCCTGTGCCGGTCAGGAGCTTCGTCAGCCGTGTCCAGTGACGTCATGGTCAGTCCTGTGCCGGTCAGGAGCTTCGTCAGCCGTGTCCAGTGACGTCATGGTCGGTCCTGTGCCGGTCAGTTGTTCTGTCAGCCGTGTCCGGTGACGTCATGGTCGGCCCAGCTTATCAGGCAGTCAGGTGGGCAGCCAGGGAGATAGTTTGGGCATCTAGTAGGGGAAGGGTGGACAGGTAGGCACCGTCGGTGTGAGGTAGTTTTTAAAGTCGGTTGGGCAAAAGTTTTTTTCCCCTTATTTGTTTTCATGCAGTGTCATGCAGATAATGTTAAAATTATCCCAACTTAGAAAGATCTCCGCCAGGTCGTACTCACTAGAGTGTTATGCGCATACAGATGACATTGTGTAGCAGACAAAAACGGCTTGTTGATCGAGCAGCCAGTCAATCAGGCAGAAATGTGAGCGGAAAGAGACTCACTGGTCGAGACCGGCGTTCGGTCAGTCATTCAGGCAAGCAGGGAAGGGGATAATCTGAGAGTCACGTGAGACGGATGTCGGTCAGGTTAGAGCTTGTCGGTCAGGCGGTATATGAGCGACAATATGACAGACGGGCAGTGACAGGTGCGCGCCCGATATTTTTCTGAGAGAGGTTCAGAAGTTGTGGAAGATGTTTAGCACGCCGGCTTGTCCTCTTACCTTTTGTTGTCTTCGCTATGTGCTTTGTCTTTTCCAAGGGACAGAGTCCCCTTGGATGTTCCTCTGTGCAGGCATAAAAATATTCGGCTAAACAGGGGGTAGTGCAGTAACTGAGCCAGTCAGTCCGACTACTGATTAGTTTCTAAACCAGTTAAGCATTCATTTGTTTGGTGATCTTTTAGCCAAGATACTTACCACTGAAGACCGCCTTAACGTTCGAGAAAGCCACGTAGAAAGCAAAATGAGTTAGAGATGGAAAGAGATTGTAATAAAGGGAAGGGGAAGATGATTGACTGATTGATTGTTAGGGTTAAGGGGTCCACTGACTTCGTGGTCTTACGGCACCCATAAAAAAGGAGGGAGATGGAGAGAGAGAGAGAGAGAGAGAGAGAGAGAGAGAGAGAGAGAGAGAGAGAGAGAGAGAGAGAGAGAGAGAGAGAGAGAGAGAGAGAGAGAGAGAGAGAGAGAGAGAGAGAGAGAGGAAGAAAGAAAGAGAGAAATAGAGAGAGAGAGAGAGAGAGAAGAGATAGAGAGAAAGGGAGATTCCGATTAACAGACCACATCGATCTGTTTTCAGTGCGGATGAGGAGACTGTGCCGTGCGATCCGTCCTCCCCGTACAGAACCTATTCCGGCTACTGCAACAACCTGGCCAACCCCAACTTCGGCAAGTCGGTCACCCCGCAGCACCGCCTCCTGCCGGCTCAGTATGATGACGGTAAGCACGGAGCCGGAGACTCGGCCCGGCCGCGAACAGTGGATGTGTAGTTTATTTCTTTTTATTTAGCGTCCATCAGTGCAAGCACAGTTCCTTCAGGACACCACGTCATACACGTGATGTCCTGAATATTACGATGTGGGATACAGCCACTGTGAATTGCCATGCCAGTTGGCACGGGGATGTCCATGAAGGATGGCATCGGTTTTCCTGGATGCTCGTTAAATGCTGCAGGCTCTCCGCTGGATGCGATGTTTCGTTTTTGCTTGGTCTGAACTGTAGCATGAGTGAAAAATGTTGCTTATCGAAATCATTAAAATGTTTTGTTATTTTAAACTTGCCACTATGGTTTTTGGTGAGACTTTAAAATGGATCAGTGTTGCCAGACATCTTTCAATGACCGTTTCACGCTGTTAAATACGTTTGTAGTGCTAAACGCCAGTGCAGACCTTACCGTCTCTTTTTGCCAACGAACTAGGGATTTTATGAGGTTTGCTTAACACCAGTAAAACACCGCAAGCATGGCAACGCCTTTTGGGAACCTGATTTTGACCTTCCTTGAATCACAACTGCGTCGTGTTAAAGCGCCGCCTTCGATTCAGCCTGGAACCCCCATGTTCTGCGCTTCACCTCTAGCACAGACGCGGGTGTGTGACAGCCCGACCTCGTGACCCCAGGTATCAGCCGGCCACGCCAGAGGTCAGTGACGGGCACCCCGCTGCCCTCCCCCCGGCTCATCTCGACCACCCTGCACGACGACGTCAGCAACCCGCACTCGCGCTACACCATGTTCCTGATGCAGTTCGGCCAGTTCCTGGACCACGACATCAGCATGACGCCCATCAACAAAGGTTCGTTCCCGGATATGTCCAAGAAACGGAGACATGTTTCATCGCGCTATATGCACTGATGTCTGATTTGCATTGGTCACAAGACGAGCGTGTAGCTCGTGCTCATGTACTCACGGTTTTCTTGGTTGATGAACTGAACAGTTGAATGTTATCTCACTGCCCAAAATTCGATTCGTTTGGTTTATTGTTTGTGTATGCCTTGATGTTCCAGTAAAACTTATGCTGTCCACGAAACACATTTCTCATACTGTAAACCAAACCAGTCGATATACCTCCTTTGGTGAATCCATTGTTATTAAGTCATGACATCGTAGTATTAATCTTAGGTTTATCCGCCTAACTAGAACATTCAATTCAAGGTCATTTCACGCGATCAGTCGCTTCTCTGCACGTGGTCGGTAGGTTCCTGTCAAGTCGGCCCCGCGCGATCGGCAGGTTTACCCCGTGTTTACCCGCCTCGACCGGCAAGTTTCTCATTGACCACGCGATCGGAGTTTACCGTGTTTATCACCGCGGCGGCGGTTTCTGTCGGCGGGCGCTCTCTGACTTTGTCTTTGTCTTTGTCTGACCTGTCTTTACCCCCCCCCCGGCTTGCAGGTTTTGGCGACTCGATCCTTAACTGCCGCGACTGTGACTCGGCCAACCGCGTCCACCCGGAGTGCTGGCCGATCAACGTGCCGCAGAACGACCCCTACTTCCCGCCGGTCAACGTCAGCAGCGGCAGGCCCTTCTGCATCGCCTTCACCAGGTCCCTGCCCGGCCAGCAGACGCTCGGTGGGTGCCGCGGGCGACGCCAGCTGGACGAAAGTTTTACTGGCAAGGGAAGGAGGAGATAAAACTAAATAGTTGCACCGCTCCGAGGCGTCTGGTGATTTTGTTCGGCATTTCCCCTCATAGTAGACGAATTGAACCGCATGCCGGAGAGAGAAATGCTCCCTAAAAAATAATAAAAAATAGCCCGTTTTTCTGACTCTCTCTCCGCCCTCACATCGGCACACGCAAATAAGAAGACCGCCGTGCCGCCGCCCCTTTAAGTCATCACGTGGCCCTGTCTGCGCCTCCCCTGACCTGCCCCTGACTCCGTCTCTGTCCGGCAGGCCCCCGCGAACAGATCAACCAGAACACGGCCTACATGGACGCGTCTCACATCTACGGCCAGGACCAGTGCGAGGCGCGCAGTCTGCGCTCGTTCCAGGGCGGGCGGCTCATCACCACACCTCACCCGATCCGCGGCAAGGGCCTGCTGCCCACCACGCGCGACAACAAGGAGTGCCGCGCCCCCTCCGGCTCCTGCTTCGCCGCCGGTGAGCGCCGCAACGGGACCTGTCGGGATGTCTGGGTCTCAGATGCTGAGGACTCGGATTGGTGGGCGGTGGTTGGAACAGGTTGCGTCGGTGGTGCGATGGAAATGTCGTGGAGAGGTCTAACACTTGACTTAGCTTGGAAACGTCGTCAGGCTGTCCATCACAGACTTCGTCCCTCGTGGTTAGATGGGCTGCTGTCTTTCGTGAGTGGTTTCTCCCGTCTTGTGACTTCGCTCTCCATCGGTGGGTGAATAGTCCAGTGGCTTTCACGGCTGCTGGGTTCTTTGGTTGCCGCCGGCCACGTGACTCCAGCTTCTTGACCATGATTGGTCGTCAGACTGACTGTTTTGTTGGGCTTTCTGTGACTGGTTTTCGGTCGTCACGTGATCCTGACTCGTCGCCGATGATTGGTCGACAGGCGATAACCGAGCCTCGGAGCAGGCTGGTCTGGCGGCTCTGCACATCATCTGGATCCGGGAACACAACCGAGTCGTCCGGCAACTGGCCAGTATCAACCCGCACTGGGACGACGAGAAGCTCTACCAGGTAGGCGGTCACTTCTACCGAGTCCTAATGAGGTATCCAACCAGTCATTAGGACGCATTGGGTAAGACATACTCCACCAGGTAGACGATCACTTCTGTGAAGTCTTAATCCGGTACTGAACTCGTCATTAGCCCGCATTGGGTCAACGAGAATCCCTACCAGGTAGGGGGACAGTTCTGCTGGGTCTAATCAGGCGACAAATGAATCCGACCTCAGTGGCCTCAGATGACCCCGAGCCCTGTCCGCCAGGTGGGCCGGAAGATTGTGACCGCCGTCTGGGAGCACGTGACCTACAACGAGTTCCTGCCGCGCATCCTCGGCTGGAACGCCATGCAGCTGTACGATCTGCGGGTCGGCACGGAAGGCTTCTTCAAGGGTCAGTGGCGGCGGCCGGGCTGCCGGCCTGTGCGTCTCCGGCACTCGGGACTGGGGGATACTGGCCGGCTTTGAAGCCCCTACGGTGCTGCTAACGTCTTGATGAAATGTCCCAGCAGTATGGCAGGATATGGATCCTGCAAAAGGGAGTGGAATATGCTGTTTGTTTAGGAAGAAATTACACATCGAATTCCTTTTGCCGGTTTAAAGTAATGGTTTTGTATTGCATCCGTTTGTTGCTAACGTGGTGCAGACTTTTTGGTGCTTGTTTTGGCCCAAAAGAAAAAGTTATTGGAGGCGAACACACGTTGTCAGACCCTCGACGAAGGGGCCGAACAATGCCATGAAATCATAATGTTTTACGTGACGTTTTCGGCTGAGTCACACCCGTTGCCATGGCGACAGGATACGACGACACGTGCAGCGCGGCCGTGCTGAATGAGTTCTCCTCGGCCGCCTTCCGGTTCGGCCACTCGCTCATCAGGCCGAAATTGCTGCGCATGGGCGTCAACTTCGGTGAACGGAACCCGCACATCCAGCTGCGCAACAGCTTCTTCAACTCGGACATGCTCTTCGACGTGAGATTAACCGCGCGCGGAAACAGAGGTGGACAGATGAAAGGGTGTCAGGTTTGAGACTATAGGACCAGACATGAGAAGAGGCAGCAGCGCGTGCACGAGCAAGGATAGTTGGAGAAATGTGATGTGACCGGTAGTCGCAAAATCAAATATAACGGCTCGACACGGCCGTACTTTCTTATTGGGGCCAGTATACTATTACGATGACATTAAGTAGGACTTTCTGTTTAAGATTTCAAGGCATAGTTGTTTGTCATGCTTTATACAGTCTGCTTAGCTCTGCATTAACGCAGTGATGCCTGCTTGCGTGCGACCGTTGACGAATGGCATGATGGTCAATGGCATTTCCTGTTGACAATTCATCTCAGACAAACTTTTACTCCTCACCATAATAGGTCAAGGTTGACCTTCAAAATCGGATGGTGTGTGCAGTCGTTTGCGTATGCACCTCCATTTCAGACATAGTTGTATCAGAAGTACTGCTGTTTTTATATAAAACTGGATCTTTTATTTTTCGAACGGCGCATGCGCAAAGGTCAGTTCGAAACGCAGTGCGTCGGCAAAACTAACCAGCTCGCTTCGTCGGCCGGTCAGGTGCAAATGGTGGATGAGATTATGCGCGGCCTGGTGAACACGCCCATGGAGAACCTGGACAACTTCATCACGTCCGAGGTCACCAAGCACCTGTTCGAGGAGCGCGGACACCCGTTCTCAGGCCTTGATCTGGTCTCCCTCAACATCCAGCGCGGTGAGTCCAGCGACGTCGTTCGGAGGCGTTGCTGCTCTCCCGTTGACCGAAAGGTCCCTGGTTCAATTCCGGGCAATGTTGGCATTTCATCGTTTCCCGCGACAACCAGCGTGAGAGGCTATGGCGCCAAATGACCCTGACAGTTGGTGGCTTCAGTAGATGATCAGCCAGTAGCGCAAGGAACTGGGAATTTCGCCCAGTGCTTCTTGTTTACTGCTGAAATGTTAAACTAAATGGGGCCCGACAAAGCATCAAGTGTGTCTTGTGTACATGTGAGTGGTGGCGCTCTGCGAGCTCCCCGACCGACGCCGAACTGACCGAGCTCTCCCCCACAGCGCGTGACCACGGTCTGAGGCCGTACAACGAGTACAGGGCCATCTGTAACCTGAAGAAGGTGACCAGCTTCGATGAGCTGTCGCGTGAAATCCCGCAGCGCCTCATCAACAAGATGAAACAGGTGAGGTCACGGGCCAATCAACATTCGGTGGTCTGCCCCGTCACCACTGAGAAAGAATTGCTACCGTATTGAATATTTGGCTACAGATCGCTTACGTTGCAAATGGGGAAGCTGTTACGGTAACCATGAACTCACAGTGGCCACAACCGTAACGATAAGCGTCACCTTAACCTGACCTGACCTAGCCGGACGGCAACCGGACCGCTACTCGGGCTGAAGGTAACCTGACCTGACCTGACCTGGCGGTGACCTGACCTGGCGTTTGTGGCAGGTGTACGCCAGCGTGGACGACGTGGACCTGTTCACCGGCGGCCTGAGCGAGACTCCGCTGCAGGGAGGCCTGGTCGGCCCCACGTTCGGCTGCATCATCGGCCTGCAGTTCCGCTTCCTCAAGAAGTGTGACCGCTTCTGGTGAGACTCGACGTTGGCTGAGGGCAGGGGGCGGACGGAGCTGGAATTAAGGCACGCTTTTCGCATGTGGTTTTTGGACTTCTGTTCCAGTGCGGGAGGCATAGTTCGGTTTTCCTGGGAGCAAAATGGTCTTTGCATTTAACCAAAAAATAAAAATGCTGCGTTTTCCTTGGCTCCAGTCTTTTGTTTTTGTCTGACGATTTATGTCCCAAAGCCGGTTTTCTTTTGTCTGAAAAACACCCTCTTCCGTCGAAATGTCAACCCCTAAGAACATCGCATTTCTCCTGCCCGAATCACAGATGTCTTCAGGACATATCTCTACGACAGTCATCCAAGTAGGCATCATCTCTCGTTTCACGTGCCTCGTCACTCTTCTTGTGTCCTCCTCCGTGACTTTTAACACTCCTGCACCTGCACGTCCGCCTTCCTGTACCCCGCGCATGTTATGTTCGTCGTGCTTTACGTCAAGCTTATTGCGCTGGCCCCTCCAAATGTGCCGTAGATTCTTCTACAATCGCACATTCGCCCGATACTCGTCCATCCCTGCGCGCACTCACCTTGACATGTCCTTCGGCGTTTTTTCCACGCTTTGCACGAGTCTCAACGTATGCTTCGCGGGATTTCGTTCTTTTACCGTGCGTTTCGTGCGTCTGCGTTCGTCAGGTACGAAACCGAGGAGCCGGCGATCCGGTTCACGGAGCAGCAGCTGGCCGAAATCCGCAAGGTCACCATGAGCCACATCATGTGCCAGAACTGTGACGAGGTGGACACGCTGCAGCGGGCGCTGTTCGATATGCCGCACGACTTCCTGTGAGTGGGGCTCGCCGCCAGGCGTGCGAGGAAGGTCGTATGGGGAGCTGCGCGGGGTCTCCGGCGGTGACAAATGCGCTTTCCGTGCAAGATCACTTTAGGATTGTTCGCTAGTCGTGAAATAACATGTTTTGGATGCTTGCTTGGCAAAATCTGGGTTGAAAAACGGTGGACTCATACATTTGTAGCCATGTGAGAAAAAATACGGATTGGAATACTTTAAAATGCATGTGAAATACTCGTCAGTGCAACATGCTTGTTAACGAGAGGTTAAGTTTGTCGCAAGAAACAAATGCGGCCAACGAAATTCACCGTTTGTCTCTGTCGTTACAGGAACCCGCGGATTGCGTGCCGGTCGATGCCACAGATGAACTTCCAGCTGTGGAAGGAAGGCAACAACGGCGGCGGCCAGTGCAACATCAACGGCGTCTCCTTCAGCAGGAGGCACCACCATCAGCATCAGCCCCTGCACGCGCTGCTCCTGCGCCAACGGGGTAAGCGCTGGATGGATAGAGTGAGAGAAGCACCGACACGAATTCAGTGGCGAACTGCTAGTTTATGTGACAACAAACTCGTTTTAGTACTCATTGCAGTATCGTGTTCACCGTCTGGGGAAAAGTTGGGCTGTTTGGATTTGCTGACGCTGTTCACTCACCAGCAAAAAATACAGTTGATTTTGTTCATGCATACTTCTGCGATAAGCTGTTCATTGCATGAGAAAGTATTGATGTCCGTTGTCCCATAGTCACCAGTAATGTTTCCGCCTAGCTGTGAGTCTTTTTGTACGTCCTGCCCTGGCCCGTGACCAAAGCCTAACACCGTCGCTCTGCCTTCCAGCAAACCAACTGCCAGAGCGTGCGCGTCACCAATTGCCAGCAGCTGGCGGCGCAGAACGGCCGTGACTCCGTGCTGGCGGACACCTCCTGTCGCGTGCAGTGCCTCTCGGAGCTGGGCGGCGGCGGAGGCGGCGGAGGAGGCGGAGGCGGACAGAGCCGGCCGGCTCCGTCCCTCAGCCCGCCGCGGCCGGCCTCCGGCTCCCGGCCGCCGCCTCCCAGCTTCCAGGCGCCGCCGCCGCAGCAGCAGCAGGGCAACTTCCAGCCGGCGCCGCCGCCCGTCCAGTTCGGACCGGCGCCGCCGCCGCCGCGGCCGCGGCCCCCCTTCCGCGGCGGCGGCGGCCCGTTCGGTGGCCTGGGCGCCCTCGGCCTACAGGGCTTGGGCCGCCTGTTCGGCCTGTAGGCGCGCGCCGCCCGCGCCGCCCGCGCCGCCCGCGCCGCGACCGCCGCCGGCCGACTGCGCGCGGCGCCGCGCGCGGAGCCTGCGACTCTCCTGAGCAGCGCTCGGCGCCAAACGTGACGGATCCGGACCCGCCGACCCGGATCCGGGGTCCGCCGGATCCGGACCCGCGGGCGCGCGACGTCCCGCAGACTGCCGGGCCTGGTGGCCGTGACCTGAGGTCAGGTCGCGCTGGTGATCTGGCCTGTGACCCGGCCGACCGCGCCGGGCTCGCCCCGCCCTGACGCTCTCGGAGCGGCCGGCGACCCCGCTGCCCGTCGATACGAACCCTGAACCGCCTCCGCCCAGGCGGCCAGCCAGCCCTGCCGGAGGCCCGGCACGCTGCGCGCCGCCGCCGCGCTTCACTGTTGTGTTTTTCAGGGACGAGGCGCGGGCGTGGAGTGAATGAGTGTAGCATTAAGGAGATGGGCTGCGGCGGAGAGGTGGCACCAGCTGAACGCGGCTCCAACGCCATCGGACACGTCATTAATGCTCAATTATTGTGATAGCTCTGTGCGCGTTCGTCGCGGGCTGTCGCCGTCTTGGTGCGCGCGAGGTGCGCGTTTGGGTGCGTGAGTGGGTGTGCGTGTGTGCTCGTGTGTTTTTATCGTCCTCAGATGCGCAGACCGAGGTTGTGTGTTTTATTTGTTGCCAGTCGTGTGCGTCCCGGGGACCGTGTGTTACCGAATCAACGAACCAGTGACGTCAGCTTGAAAGCAAGCAGTAGAATTCTGGCGCACCGCTGCCAAAGCGGCGCCATACTGTAGACTCCGCGACTTTGCGTTGCGCTTGGCACGCTGGAAGTGCCACTCCATGAGTTACCGCGTGCTTAGACTGGCGAAATCCAAATACGCTCTTTCAGAATGGCTGGAAACGTTTTGTTTCCTTCGCCTGTTGTCCAAAAGTGTGGCGAGTTTTACGCATGTAATCACGATATTTATTCGTAAGTTTTCAGCGACCTCTTTTGGTAGTCTGTATGCGCACGCGTCCTCCTGCGCATGCAGTGTCGTTAACTTCAGTCGGTAATACACTGCCTGCAGACGTGTTTTTTTCTACCTCTCGCCCTCTCCCTGATACTGGAGACACGAAACATGTGCAGGATAAAACAACAATGTCAGCAATCAGCGATCAAGCAGCTGTGCACTGTGCGGCGGAGTTTGGTGTCCATGTTTTTGGATGGTACCGGAGCATAACCTTGGTTAATTAAGCTGAATTTTGGACCAGTCTTTCTCAATCTATTTAAACTTAGTGTGAGAGCTTTATATGTCACCGATATCCAGCTGCTTGTGTTCACCGTTAAATTTCAGAGACGTTGTTTATCGCATACATTTTAGCAAGAGAAAATTTTGTAACGCTTGCCACCAAAGAATGTTGGTTTCTTGCAAGTAAATGCTAGCATCTTATTTAAAAGGCTTTGTTAATGTCTGGACAGGCTTATTAAAATCAAACTCTACCACAATATTTAGCGCATACGGTAAAGCCGTGTGGAAAACTGATATCATCTCCCACATGAAGAAGTGCATGGAGGCCTTCAGATGTCTTTCAACACATGGCGATGACAGAACAGGAGCCGGCTTTCCTGAAATTGCTTCCACAAACATCTGGATTTACGAGGGGATCTAAAAGAACAGATCGTCATCTAGGATGCCCTCTGTATATTTGGAAAATCCTGGGAATGAAACGCCTGAAGCTGCTCTTCTGACCAGGGCAGTGGCCTTTCCAGCGGTCGTTAAGAAATATCCATTTTTCAAGGAACCAGCTACTTTGATCTTCCGAAGGCCATCCTTTGCTCCAGGAGATCATTTTTTCATCCCGGTTTATCTGGTATTCTGGGGTCTCGAGCCTCACCTCCCGCCACTCCCGGGGCTTCCCGTTATCTCCAGTGAGCTCCTGCTGAACAACGACTTGCGCTTCGGTTTCTCCGCTCGCTGGAAAATTTTTGGCTTCACTACTAGTTGCTCATTTGGCAAGCTTCCGCTTCAGACGTCGCAGTTTTTGGCGGCTTCGCAAATGGCTTGCTGCTGCTGAGGTTCTCTTCAGCCAAAATAGGTGGCGCTCCACGTCATTTCCCAGTCCTCAGGAGTACTCCAAACAATGCCTCACCAGTTTCAGAACATGGTTTCATCACCCTAAGTTTAGCTAAGCTAAGCTAAGCTAAGTTACAGTTACAGGCTCATGGTGGCCGCCTTGATTTATTTCCTTGTCTGAAATCAAGTTGTAAGCGTTTGGAACATCAGGTGTTTGAGTTGGTGTATCATTTAATTAACATTTGTACATCCGATGCTGACAAATCATAATCTTTCTGAAAGTTATCCATGTTTTGTACGATGAAATAATTGTGGAAGCACTCGAGGAAATTGAAACATTTCGTGTATTTCACAAGGCTCTTAGTCAATGCTGAGAATCAACTCCACTAAAACGGGAAATGTTTTGTGCTTTCGCATTTGACTGCACAAAATAAGGTTGGCATAGAAAAACAGCGCCAAAAAAAAGCAGGGAGGCAAATTCGTTTGTAATAACGCTTACAGCACGCCGAACGTTCAGTTGCATGTGACAGACGGCGTCACAACGACACACGATGAGCTTTTAACCCTATCCCCGGCAGGGGGAGGGACTGAATCCGCCTCCTCGGATTTTTTGTTTGCCAATTCCAGGGTTTTTGACGCAGCTTCACGAAACCTGGTGACCTTTTCCAGTTATTTTTTTTCTACGTATTGCAACAATATTTCAAAAGTTCCATTTTGCCCAGGGGCGGAGCCAGGAAACGTTTTTGGGAGACACTTTAGGCAATTTTTGGCCTTGTTGAGGGTAAAAGGAAAATGATAAGGTACTATTTAGCTATACATCCTTTATATGGATGTATAGCTAAATAGTTGGGCAGCATGCAAATGCAGTTTTGTTTATCTGAGGTCGCTTTACAAGGTCATGTCAAAGTCAAAAGTCAAAAATTGACTCTATAGCAATAATTCCGGGGCAATTCTTTGAAATGCCAAGCCCGGAATACATGTGACGTAGCAGGGTGCCCTCTAATTGTGCATTAAGTTTCAGCTCGATATCAGGTTGGGTCACGGAGCCATGATTGAAAATGTCAGTGCGCGTACCCTACATCACAACAGCCGTACAATGGATTTTTTTAAATAGAGTGAATTAAAATGACTGAAAACGTTTAATATTAAATGCACACGAGATCATTCCAAGTGACCCCAAGGTCACTGGAAGGCATTTAAGGTCAAAAGTCACAAGTGATCTGAAGGCATGTGACCATGACAGTTCCTCATTTTTCATGTCCCTGGCACCGCCTATGCTAACATTATACCAACATTGTACTACGATTTGTACTTCTTTAGCATAGCATGACTAGTAGAAGCCAAAAAGATGTTTTTACCTTTCTTTCATTCAGTTGTTGAAAAACTAATCCTCCTATTTTTGAAACCCTGTGAGCGCGCAGAATACCAAAAATTCCGCGCTAGCTATCCTTCTCATGCGTTTGCTCCATGTTTCCCAAGCCACTTCATGATGCGTTCCATGCTTCCCTATCTCTGAGGGTGGTGGGCGTGTGTATTTTATGCCTTCTTGTCCCCTCCCAATCTAAGGAATAAAATGTTCAAAGATGAACGAATGAAGCATATATGGATCAGTTTCAGAGACCATGTTGCAGTTGGGAACTGGACATTGCCCCCAGAGAATCTTCTTAGAGGTACAGGCGGTGGATCGTATTTTCGTATGGCAGGCATGCAGCTTTTCAGGAACCCCTCAAACGGCATGGGCCTGCTCTGGCGGCAATGGATCCCCATCATCATTAAATTAATGGTATGCATGATTGGCTAAAAAACGAAAATATTTGGAATAATGTAACGCCAAAACGGGTTTCCGATGCACCAAACTACGACCTAAGGCCTAAGATGGCCCCCATATCTAAAAAAGCCCCTAGGCCACGAAGAGCGCTGGGAGGACTCCTTGGACCCGATCTAGCTCCCTCCTGGAGAAAATCATGCAAATCAAGGCATCAGAATAGGACCGTGAGTCTAAAAAGTATGACCCCTCCTGGACAAAATTCTGGGTTGGCTGGGGGGGGGGGCGTGTCTCTGGAGGTCTACTGGAAGTCGGGGACCCATATGGCTGATTTCAAAGGTCCATTGGGGCCCTGGCTTTCAAATTGCCCCTGGGTACAACAAGGACCCCTAGCCATGTCTTGAATACTCTATACATGTCTGGAGGGTCCTTCGATTTGATCAGGAGCTCTGGGCGTATCTAGGGTCATTTGAAGGTGGTCATGGAATTATGTAGAAGTCCCTGTGGTTCCTGAATTTCAGCTCTCCTCCTAATTAGGAGCCCATTGGAGCCACTGACTTTCGAAGGACGCTGGACACATCAAGGGTCCTTAGTCTTGGTCAGGTTCGGGGACTGTTGGTACGTGCAGGGTGCTCTGGAGAGGGTCAGGGGCCACTCTGCATTGGGGTGCCCATTGGAAAGACGGGGTCCCTGTAGCTGTTCAAAATCCATTGGGGCGCCTGACTTCCGAAGAGTCCACAGGTCCACCATGGGCCCCTGGTCCTCTCCAGTACACCATCTATGCTTCTGGAGGTCTTCAGACCTGACCAGGGGTCCTCTGTGTATTTGGGAGCCCATTGGAAGTCAGACGCTCCTGTGGCTATTAGGGGCCCATTGGAACCGCAGAACTTCAAAGGGCCCCAGGCACACCGAGAGCCCTGGCCATCTTCGGGATGCCCTCTACATATCTGGAGGGTCTTAAGTCTTGACTAGGGGTTCTCGATGCATTTGGGGCCCTATGAAAGGGCTGCCGGTCAGTATGCATTCGGTCATAACGTCTTTGTCACATGTAATCGGAGGCCACTCGACTGGGAATCAGGGGCGCTGTGAATGCTATGAAGTCACGTTGGGGCCCGTGACTTTTAAAGGGTTCCGAACATATAAAGGGACGTTGATTTGTGGTCAGTTCCAGAGATCCTCGAGGTATGTTCATGAGTTTCGGGGTGGGGGGGGGGGGCAGAGGCCTTTTGGTCAACGACTTTGAAGCCTGGATATATGTAATACGCACGTCAACGCGCTGATTTTTATTCTGCTTTTTTGGTACCCCTTCGCATGTTCGGCTGTGCGGCAAAAACATGGAAGAAAAACCTTTTAATGATCAGTCTTGCATTATCTGCGTTCCATCCACTCATGGTCTGTTTAGGTCAGTTCAGATAAGGTTGCATTGCTTTTCCTGACAAGGAGCAAACATTGCTCGCTACGATTCTTAACTGCGTCAAGCACAGAACTGAAACGACATCTCGTAACAATTAAACATGCTCTTTCTGCTATTTAACGGGTCAAGGTCAAGCCACTAGGAACAATAATTGCTGTCTGCTGCTACTGAACGATCTTCCAAACAATCACGCTGTGTTTCATTCCGTTTTGACATGTACCTAAGACGTGGCCTGACCTGACATGACCTCAAGTTGCATTTAGTGAGCTTTTCTAAGAAGTGCATACGGATTTGTTTGTCTGGTTTGAACGGTGGGGAAAGTCAGCGGCAACAACTTCTGTCAACCACAAGTGCGAATCAATTCAACCGCCATGACGCCTGTGACCTGGCATGACCTCTAATGTTGGCATGTCACGATTGTATATTCTTTTTGGGATCGTTTCTTAATGTTTGTTTTTAATATACATATTCAACATATTTATATATATATACATAAATATGCATACATATTTAATATACGTATTTAACATACATGAATAATTCAATGATGCCAATCCAAATAATCTATGCATCATACTCGCAACTATTATAAAAAAAAACCAAGCATGTTCGCGCCACCGCCTGAACAGGCAAAAACAAACATGCAAGGGTTCGTTTATGACGTTATGTCGCCATGACCTGATCAAGCATGACAATGGTTTTGATGTCAAAATATGTCGATATGATTGCTGGACAGGTACTGAGAATTTGGTTGGGCTAGCTCTAACGGTTCAGAAGTTATTCCAGAAAAACCGCGGGGTGCTGTATTTGACATTCCCCAGGCGATGCCGGGTTAAGTTCCGTTTATTCCGTTCCTCGTTTACCACTTGCACACGCATCGTGAGCGACATGAAGGGTTCTCGTGGTCCGGTCTTTTGGGGCGTCCGTGCTGTTTGACTCAGTTCTAAGGGGTAAAAAAAACAACTGGATCCATGGGACGGAACACCTGCAGTTGAAAACCTGATACCGATAGTTCTCTAGATTGCTTGGTAAACAAATTCTGCGGGAGAACATTAAATGAAAAATATTGACAGCAAAGCGCTGAGAGAAATAATATCGAAAACAAAGTTCCGAAGGCTAAAACTTGAGAAATACCTGTGCAGTTTGGTATAGATATCAAGGGATAAAATATTTGAGAAAAAAAATATCGAGGAGGGATAAATATCGAAAACGCCATTTTATCGAAATAGAAAAACATCGTTTAACGCCAAGCAGTAGAACGATGAATGCAAACCATGGGCGCAGCCAAGGAGGCCCGGGCCCCTCCCCCACTTTAGGCCCGCATTTTTGTGAAAATAATTGCATATCGTGTTCCCGGCAGGCGGTTTTCGTATGATTTCAATTCACACTGAGCTCAGAGATTCCCCTCAAGAAAACCCTGGTTGCGTCCCTGATGCAAACAGGCGATCTAAATGAAGAAAATATCGGATTTTGGTGGGTTGTACATCAGACCGGCAAAATATGGAAGGAAAAATACCGTCGAGAGAAAATAACGCAACAAAAAAATTTCGAGAACATGTCGCGAGGCAAACAGTAGCACAACACCGTGGTTACGGGGCACTGGCTTCTCTCGAAAATATTTCAGGAGCACCCCGACAGGAATATGGCCTTTCGAAAACCGACAAAATCTCCCCACAGTCTTCTATGTTGAGTCGAATTCCCCCCCCAAATGATTACTCCGAGCGTTTATGTTGTTTTAAGGGCCGCCAGTCGTGGTCTGTAACCTAACAGTTACCTCAACCCCATAAATTGTGCAAACGACCATTTTGACCGTGAGAACCCAAACGTTCGGTCCCTTCCCGCGTCCCCACCCTTCGGAAGTGAGTCACCACAGCCCAGCCCGACCGTCCCCCCCCCCCGTGTTCCCCTCCGTCCATCGTGTGCGGCCCAGTTTCCACCGGCAGGTGGCGGGCCGGTCGCCCCCTCCTTTCCTCCCCCGCAGCGGACCGTCACAGCCGCCTCTCTCACCTGGCGCGCCCGTCCAGCGGCCGGCAGCGCAGCTCTGGCTCCGGGCCGGCGCGGCGCGCGTCCGAAGCCAGAGCCGCGGCGGCGGGTAGCCGGACGTGACGGCACCTGGCCGCCGGCGCCGCAGTCCGTCACGTGACGCGGCTGAGTCGCGCCGCCGCCGCCCGCGGCGCTGCAGAGGTCGCTGAGCTAGCTGTCGGGTCAGAGGTCGGGTCGCACGTCACCGCGCCATGGAGGAGGACCGCTTCCACAGGTGGGTGACCCCGCCGAGCTTCCGGTGCTGGTAATTCGCGTTTCCGGTGCGTTGTATGCCGGCGCGGCGTTTCGGTCGGTGCTCGCTGCAGGCGCCGGCGCCGCTGCCGACAGCAATGTGACGACTGCTTGTGCGGCGTACTCCCAGGAGCTAAGACCTTGTAACTGTTCCAAAGGAAAACGATGCTGCTTTAATTTCGAAGCTTTGAGGAAACGTAGTTTCAGTTCGGCGGCCTGCGAAGCATGGCATCTGTCTTTCAAGCACGCATATGTTTCCCTGAAGACATCAGAAGTATTTCAGTTTTGTAGGTAAATGGGTGCGCAGATGGGCCTTCGCGGGAAACGTGCAGACGTTTTGACGTGAATTAGATGCTCCACTATTCGCGAACAATGCCTACTACTGACATCACAGTATTTAACCAGTTTTGCCACTGTAGTTGATTTCTTGACAAGGCATTCCCGTAGATAGCGTATTGGTGAGAATTGACATGACCGTTTTCAACGAGTGCTGTAAATTGCGGCCATCACGTATTTTCTCGTTCAAAACAATTTCCTTGGAGATTTGGCAAGCGTTCAGTGATCGTGTTTCACAAACAAGCCTTGTAAATCAAATGCTCGAGATAGCAAACATGCTGTTATTGCGCGCCACCTCAGAATGGAGGAACATGAAGGCGGCAATACTCTCGGAGCTTTTAAGATGGGGTAATCGGTGGCCGCAGACGACGGACTGTTCTGCTACGGTGTCTTCCTGTGGCCTGTCTGATCTGCTTTGTTTGTCAGTCTAAGTCCGTCCCGAGCTCATATGATCGCAAGCGAACCGTCCTGTGGCCTTCAATTTCACACCGCGCTACGTTTCCCCGCCACTGATCTGGAAAGCTCCGATACGCCGAACGCCCGTGTGGTTTCACTGGGCCTGACATGATTCAAGAAAATACGTTATTGCGGAACGTTAGCGGTTTTGCCCCTGGATGTTCACGACGCTTGTTGCGTGGAAAGGTAGCGTGTTGCGTTTAAGGCAAATCAAAGCACGAGAACCGTGTTTTTAGGCTGACGTTCCAGAGTTCTTGTTTTGTTGTGTTGTCATGTAGCATTAAATACGTTGCCGTTCTGGATGAACCAGTGGTTATTCATGATCGGTGGGGTGGGGCAGTATGGATTTTTGATCGGGGCTAGCCTATCCATGCACATCCTGTATACGCCCAATTTCCGGCAGAGGTCATTGAACTTGAATAAACGGCGTGCGTATCGTGTTTAAGTGCTCTACACTGACCGCTGAACGCGCACTGTGCTGGGCGTGCCGGGCTAATGACTTCTACTTATGACTATATTATTCAATACCTGGAAGCGCACACATGTCCTAATTCTACAATGGACAAGAGAAGTTGATGTGGAGGCAAACGAACGTGTGAACATGTCATTAATTTGTTAAAAACTTTTGGTTTGGTTGGGTTCTTTTAAACATGCGGCAAAACCAGATCAGTAGATGAATACAGGAAGGCAGTTCGCGTCACTGCACATATTCAGCCCAGCTTCCGAATGATACTGGATCATTTGGAATGTTCAGTTTTGGAGACAACTGTGTCGAATATGCATTATTTCAGGATGTGATTTTTACTTTTGGAATTGATTTTGAAATTAGCAAGCCCTCATGCGTATTCTTCACGACCTTCTGATTGGCCAGCGGGAAAACGATGAATTTCTTCTTTCGCTTGACATGAAAATGAGAGGGTTTATCGTTCTCATAAATACATACATCATTGAATGAAATAAATCTGACATGAAATATCCCAAAGACCTGAAAATATCTGACGCATCTGAAAAAATATGGAAATGCGAATCACCACCGCTGGACAGTTCGTGACGGGTGCGGCGTGTGCACGTGACCCGCCTCAGGCGATGGGCCTACAGACGCGGCCCTGTGGAGCCCCGGCTACTATCTGCCTCGCCGGCCGGGCCCGACATTGATAGGACTATCTTATCCGGTACAATCCATCGCCGACAGGGCGAGGGGCGGGGAGGGAGCCCTGTGACTGAGGACACCAACCGGTGCCATCCCAGCCGCCCGATCGCCGTCTCACCATTACACCAACAGCATCTCTCGTCGGCCCTAAGATGTTCACGCCGATTATTGAGTCGCCTCCTGTGACAAAGCTGTTCCGGCTTTGTTTCATCACTCATGGAGTAAAGTTGGAATTTGCACGTCAATTTTCACTCGTCGCGTCAAGGGTTCCGATCCCAGAGCTGGCCACTGTAAACCAAGTCAACGACAGCTTGCTTTAGTTTTATTTCCACTTATTTTTAACTACTGGGTGTTTAGCACACAGCCAAGAGTAAGAAATATGCATTGCTAAGCCCAGGCACCAAAAGCCACTTGTTTGACTGTACAGGCTACGTACGACGTATAACGCTTGATACACAGAAACCATTTGACTCTCCGACGGACTTTCGACTTTTGTCAAGGCTAGTCATGGTGGCGCGGAGTTCTGCTCACTATCTAGATCGATAACGCTGCACCCCTTGCTAGCTACCAGCCAGAGCCGCGTCATAAATGCTGGCAGGTGGCCACTGTTATCCGGTTCTAAACTGGTGCAGTCTTTCCGCAGCATATTGTTTTGGTACCCAAACTCGCCCAATCAGCGATAAAACCTCCAACACCCAGTGTAAAATGTCCAGAATCATAGTTCATATAGTTCATCTTCGTTGGGGAATCGGATACTTTTGGATATGTCTAGCCGTCCCGTGACCTCTGAAGCTCAGCCTGTCTACTACCTTTAGTCCTTTGATAGTTATTGTAGCCGACCCGGTCGTTACACGCTCCCTTGCCCCTGTTGCAACTTGTCTCTGGTGGCCATCACATGCAGGAGCTGGCTTGGGATGCTTTATTACAGCATGCCTCTGGCTGAGCGGTTTCTGCACCAGAACAAAACAGAATTCTTACAATCTAGCATGAAGGGAAGCCGGCTTGTAATAAAGGCAATAAGCGCACATGCCGTGCATAAAGCGGGAACACAAAGAACATAATAATACTTATCACACACCGACAGGGCGGTTTCGGAGGAGGCTTCAGTCAAGCGCGGCCATTGCGTTTTACACGTGTATGCAGTATTTAGCGCTCTGATCCGGCCGAAATCCCACACCTCAGCGCCGAACGCGCCAGGTGACGCGACGGCGACACTCAGGCGGCGCAAATGAATACCGGACGTCGCGGTCTCGGCCACCAATTTCGAGCGCGCGCCTACAGTGATAAACTTACCGAAACATTATCTATCCTTGCCCGGTCATTTCAGATGGACGCTCGACAGGCAATTTGTGCGATGAAACCAGATGCGCGTTGAAGACGTCAGGCGCTGTAGTGTTTTATACTCCTCGCGATATCATTAGAAAATGCAGAAAAGGATTCATTGTCTCTTGGTTTGGTGTACCACTGATGAGAAGTTCGCCGACAAATAATGATCATTTCAAGGCTTGTGGAGTTATAGGGAGATGTCTGGTGCGTAACTGGTACCGACAAAACAGTGTTAGTGGTGACACAGACACAGGCATAACTATGACGACAAGGCACACGTGGTGCTGTTAAGTTCTTCTAAGAGGTTTTTGCGCGTCAAGTTTCATTAGCCACACTTCCTCTGAAGATGGATTAGATGCCTATTTTCTTTGTGAATCATTGAAAGGGAACGCACACCTTGTGTGTCAGGTTAGCAGGCGCAACATTGTAACTTTTTTTGATCGACTCCAGGATCGCTTCTCTTTACCTTGGTGGCTTAAGCCCCATTCATTTATGATTCCTTTGTTATTTCTGCAGCCGCTTCGTGGCTTGGAAGTAATACATTACCGTACGCCGTTGTCGACTATGCGCCACCTTCCTGTTGTTGGAAAACGCTCTGTTTTTGCCGCTGCTTTAATCAGTGCGAGATAGATGCACTAGGTGGCGCGCAGAACCGGCCATTAGTCCGCCTCTGGTCTCGTCCGTCGACCAGACAGAGCGCACAGCAGAGCCTGGTATCACTCCCCCCATCCCGATCCAAGGTGACAGGCTTCTCCTGGTGGGATGGGAAAATTCGGCCATCTTGACTGAACAGGTTAGGACCTGAATTGCACTCCGAGGTCTTGTTGGTTCGATACGCTGATTATGTCATTATGTTTCCTCCCCGGGTCAGCTGGTGGTAAATTCCCCAGAGGCGCAGTGCTCTCTCGCGTGCCAGTGCGTCTCCTTGACCCAGCGTCACCGAAGAAATGGCCCCAAAATTGAAAACACCCGTGACTGGACTAGGTTTGTCTCGCATGGTTGCGCTCCACGCGTGTCATAGCGTGCCATCGCGTGCCTCTGAGGTTCTCGCCGCAATGTTTTTTTTTGCGATCGAGAACCAGGAATTGATAGTTAGCCTGGGCTGATGTGTGATGTGATTGCCGCCGAGGTAGGAAGGAAAAAGGTTTCAGTCATCTACATATACGCAACAGGAATATTTCAGCAACATACGTTTCTCAGGGGCAGAAGTGGTTCTGCGTCTACGTCACCAAAAAAGTCTCGTTATGGATTCCATAACAAACGTTGTTCTATTGTTGACTGATTGATTGACTGTCTATTGTTACGAGTATACTGCAGTCCGTTGTGACACAATGCTGGTGATGCACCCCCTTGCAGGCTTAGGAACTCAATCACCCTTCCCCGTCTCTTTGAACCTAACCTAACCTTTTCCGGCTAGACCTGACTGGGTGGAACTCATCTGGTCTGACCTGACCTGACCTGACTTGACGACCTGTCTGTGTTCTCAGGGCGGCTTGGAGCATGACCCGGCCTGACCCGAGCTGTCTCAGACAGATCCAGACAGGATGTCTGTGTCACCAGGGCGGCTCGGGTGGCTACCTGGACCTGGCCTGACCTGAGCAGTCTCAGACAGGTCCAGACGGGATGTCTGTGAGATCAAGGTGGCTCAGTTGGCTATATGAACCTGACTTGGCCCGAACTGACCTGGCCTGAACTGACCTTACGTGATCTAACCTGACCTTTCTTTTGCCATCAGGGCGGCCCGCGATGGCTACCTGGACCTGCTGCACGAAGCCAACAAGCGCGACTGCAACACGCAGGATGAAGACGGCATGACGCCGACCCTGTGGGCCGCGCACGAGGGCCACCTGGACGCCCTGAGGTTGATCGTTGGTCGAGGGTGAGTTCTCGATATTGTGCATCAGCAAAAGCCAGGGAGCGACGAAACCTAGTAGTGACTAGATAACTGCGGCTTGTCGCATATTCCAGCACCCACTCACCGCAACATTTGCGTCCAACAACGACGACTTTCAGTGCGATTTCATGAAATTTTCGCCCCAACTGGGATCGACCTTTTCGGAACTTTCGGTGTACGTACGGTCTACCTCAAACCAGTTAAACGTACGTAGAAACAGTCGAGCTGATGCAAGGACAGTATTCGAATGTACAACGAATAAGAAGCCAAACGCGGTTGTCATTGTCAACAGAGACGCCAGAAATTTTGCTCGTCAGATGGGTCGCGAGGAGAAGTGCCATTCTGATTTCATCTGATGTCGGCAATAGGCTAGAGTTGCCAGTTTAAAGCATGCAGGTTCACAAAACGCAGGCCGAAAAGGGCAGCCGGGCTTTTGCAGGCCTTGCTGGCGGACAGGTGGGGTTCTTAAGGGATTTATTGTGGGCTTTGAGAAATCCCGTAATGATAAAACTGCGCAGGAATATGTAGAAAATCCGCAGTTGGACTATTATACGGGTAATCTTAACATTTCCGAAGGATCTCATAAAGTTGTTCTGAAGTATCTGGAAGTGTTGTTTGGATTGCGAAGCGTAAATTCAAGTTTCAAACTGTGGGCGTTAATTGTGGGGTATTTTTTGTATTTCCTGGTGGGACGTCCCATGGGTGCGGGCTTCGGGTTCAATAACACACAGTGCAAGCTTTGAGACTCAAAAAGAGAAAATGGCAGTCCCAGTTGGCAAGCAAAGGTCGACCGGCGCGATGGGGCATAATCGAATTTAACCCGCGCAGTGGAAGGGGGGCGCAAAAATGCCCCCTCCGATCTCGCAAACGGAAGGAGCTAGAGACATGAAATTTTACGGACTGGGCGGGGCTACAACGATTTACCTTCTGTGCAATTTTCATGGTCCTAGGCCAATATCTTGAGGTCAAATGGGGTCGAAAAGGTCAACTTTATACAGATTCTTCGGCCCGTGCAGGCCATTCCGTACGACTTTTCCAACGAAACGGAAAAACATTGTTTGTGTGAGCGTTAAAACCTGGAACGATTTCCATTCATTTGGTGTCGTGACTTAGGATTTCAAATCGAGGTCTTCTCAGGTCATTACCTATGTCGTCATTTTTCCATCTTTTGAAGATCAGATTTCGAGCAACTCGGGATAGCTTGAGTATAAATAAGAGCGCTACTGGCATCTTTTGGCGTATTTTCAGTGAAGGCAGCGAACATCGGTACATCTGACCATTTCCAGCGTTCATATTTATGTATGTATATATATTTATATATGTATATACATATGAGTGTCAGTGTGCCAAACGCGTTTTTATTAGGGTCTTTGAATGCATATTTCATGCAAAGCGACATATTGCAAAGGAAATCTGGACCGGGCCACAAGATGTTTGGCCTTGACCGTTGATGACTTTGACCTTCACTGGCACTGGTGTATGTCAGCGTATCAGTGTGCGCACACGTGTTTGATTAGGATGTTTGAATGCATATTTTATGCAAACCGACATATTGCAAAGCAAATCTGTATCAGGTCGCAAGGTGGTTGACCTTCACCTTTGGTGATCTTGACCCTTACGGACCCTGGCTTTGGTCTTGGTACATCCATCACTTATGCCCGAATGACGTCGCGTGGTTGTGTTCAAACGGTAATCTTAGGTAGAACGTCAGTTCTTTCACAAAGTTCCCATTCGTCAGCGAAAACTGTTGTTTTCGTTTTTTGCATGACATCAAATGCTTGGAACTTCAAAAATTGCTTGCCGATTTTCGACTTTTCTGCGTCAGTTGATGAGTTATTCAAATGCCATAAATGGCGCAAAATAGCAGCAACTCCGATCTGTTCTCGAGGTTTTCAAGAAAAAAAGGTGGGGGGGGCGCAAAAAGACCCCTTCCATTGCACGTGTTCAGGGGCGAGTCCACTGGGCCCTTGGTCTCCATGAACGTCTCCATGGCTGATGACCAGCCAGCCGGGCCGGACACCCACGGCTTAATAATTAAGATACGGGATTTCGGCCAACAAGGCCATGCCCCGGTACCCACCAAATGCGCCACTGCATGGGTATCCCGTCCTTGTTGATCCTCCGGTCGAATCACATCCGTTTGATTGCTGATTGTCCTGTTCGTCGTGAATGCAGGAACGCATGCGAACTGTGGTCTCCTGAACGGCATGGTACGAGCGGTGTCACTTGAAATTAACTTTGGAAGACCATAGGCCGCGGAACGCGTCAACTGACCTCATGGTTGTGTTGCCAGTATGGCTGTGACTTGCATCCAAACATTGCGCTGAAATGACTTAAATGCTGCAGCAAGTAAAAAAAAAACTATCAGTGTCGCTGTACACCAAACGTATCGGTAATGGATGCTTGAACTGAACGCGAACCGCCACAAAGTATTCGTAATGCCATATAAATTAGCATAGGTTAGCCAGAACCCTTCGAACACAAACCGTTTGCATGGAATCGGAACTAAAAGACGGCATGTTTCATGACGACTCACTACAGAACATACGCGAAGCTGTTGTCTGTTCGTTGTGCACAGATCGGCCTGGTGGTTTATGATGCACCTGCACAAACGAAACAAACGTTTTCATTCACTTCGAATTTTCTTATTCCATTCCACAGTGCTCGGTGTGTGCTGTCTAAGGGTACCAAACTCAGTTGTATGCGCTCCAGCTGTTCGCCGACAATCTGACAAAATGGCACAGGAAGAAATTTAAGTCCGGTAGGTAGCAGTTTCTCCAGAATTTCACGGTAATTCCTCACTTTACAAGCAATTTGCGATCGAAAAGTGTGTTCTGTGGTATTTGGGGCGTGGTCTTCATTCTACTTTGAACATTTTTCATAAATGAGAGCTGTTACAGCGACGATTATCCTCTATTTGGTGCCCACTCATCGCGTAACTGAGCATGAATCGTCACTCCTCGGAGAGAAATGCTCGAACGTTCAGTCAGCGCAAGATTCTAACAAAACAAATACCCATTCGTTTAAGGAACGGCTCACTACGTCACAACATACTGTCTTCGGTAAGTTCAGCAAATATGGCAGCTTTCCCTTTATATCTGTGACAGATGCTGCCGTTCTGAGGGGTAACAGATGAAGCTGACCGTTCCGGTTGGGTAAATTTGGTCATGGTACCGACTTTCCAAAAAAACTCGCGTGGAGATAATGACGGTAAAATGACGTAATTATATCACGTGCCAGACAGCCGTGAGGATCCTTGGCAATTTGGTTGCGTAATACCAACTTCTGAAGAAAATGGGCACGTAAGAGAAACTCTGAATGTTCCTTTCTGTTCAGAAACGAAGGGGAGCATATTTTACACGCTGGCGCGCACACATTACCGTTTTCATCTCTAAATATAGAGGTCCGTTGCCGCCTTCGTTGTTGAGTCATCGTTTTCGGCTGTTAGCTTTGGACACGACAAGCAGGGGGCGTTATTTAGTGAACTGCAACCAGCAAACCTTGGCAGAATCTTGAACCGTATGGATGAAAATTGTACGATTGCTCGGCTTCCATCATCAGCCGTTTTAGCCGCGAGGCTTGGACCGTGCTCGTACTTTCGCAACAGAAATTCATCGCGTCCATTCAGTCACGCGCGTCTCACACGCGTTGTCGTCTTCACATCAAATTCTAAATCGTCGTCGTCACCAGAAGCATCTTCCAAATCTTCTGTTTTGACAAAGCTTGTTATCCCACGTGGACTGTTTGAAGACTGATGGATGCAGCCTGACGGCTCGGGGAGAATAATGCCCTGGGACGATTGCTTAACAGTTTGGCGCTTACGCGACATCATATACTCTTTGAAAAACGGAATCATCGGTAATCAAATCAAAAATCGAATCTTCAAAAATCATCAATAATCTGAATCAAAAACGGAATTAATCATAAGTATTCAATCATCAGGATGCTAGGAGCTTTTTGCAACACTTAACCTTCAATCTAAGGTCGGTAGAAAGTGAGGGAAATCATCATGTTTTGGCCAATGAAAATGGAAGGCGGTTGCCTTTTCCCACCGTGGACCCCGCCTGTCTGGACATCAGAGAGGAGCTTGGCGTCCACCCCTCTCCGATGCCGTGCCATTGGTCGTGTGAGAGTCGGCCGGCCGGCGTTGTCGCGTGCCTGCCCTTGTCTCTGGCTGGCGCTCCAATCTGGGCCGTTTCCGTGTCGTGCCGCGCCGACCGGCCGGCCAGAACGGCACGCTCCTGTGGCGGCTGGCCGGTAAAGACCGCAGCTCGGGCTGTCCGCTCAGTGGCCAGCGGCCTAACGAGGCCGACCCTGTCTGCCCAAACGGAGAATGGAAAGAAAAGAACATAAAAACACCATTTTACCTTAGACGGGTAATAAAAGCCCCTGTCGCACGAAGGAAAATGACGGAAACAGATGCCGCTCGGTGTTCGAACCGCTTTAGAAGATGTTCTAGTCATCCTTGACTTACCCTCGCCCGTATGGTACAGTGGGGGATACGGCCGAGGTTTTCAGACGATTATTCCCTAAGCAACGTTTGATCCAACTGCAATTTGCTATACGGTAGGGGTATCCTTTTCCACATATTTCGGTGCAAAAACGTTTTTCCATGTTGCCATGTAACGAGCTAAGACGCCATCTTGGAAAAAGTCGGCCGTTTTCACGCCCCTACGCGGCCAGTCGATAACGGTCCTATTTTTGTTTCACTGTAAGACGGATGGAATGCAATAGCGCAATAATACAAATATCAGTGGACTGAAATTGCTATCTTCTGAAAGACTATACGTGTATTTGGTAGGCTTATGCTCTCTGCCGGAATTGTCGAGGGCGTAAGCTAAGGTAATGAGCTGCGGCAAAAAACACGTCACTTTTCATCTCCGGAAGTGCAATAAGAAATACGTATCGCAAAACAATCTACATCTTGGGATTGCTTGAGCTGTAATGCGTCAAGGAGGAGGAATTTGGTGAAATTCGTCTTGTTTTTCATGAGAGGAGGTAATGCAGTGAAGGTCTGAGTTTTGCTTCGACGGGCGGAGCGGCGCCGGCCGAAGGGTGATGAGCCTTGAATGTTACGACGTGCTAAAAAATTGATTTGGTTATGGATTTTGACTCAAAAAAGCGTTGTAGCACATCTCTGCCGCGATTGTTAAATAATCCGAGGTCGTTCTAGATCACTGACTTAAGGTAACCTTGGATGGCCTTAAATGACTGGATGACCTAAAATGACCTTGAATGGGCTGAGATAAATTTTAGATGTCAATCGACGGTAGTGTTGACTAACTGAGATGCTACATTTCACTGCAGCATCTGTTGTTACCTTTAAAAAATATTGTTGCAGTTCTGAGACCGTATTTCAGCCGATGACCCCGCTGGGCAAGGGTTGGCCAAGCACGACCTGGATCGAAATTTTGGGGCGAAATGCAATCATGTAGGGTACAAATGGACTCATACTGGATTGAAACAATATGGTATCCTTCTTGCTTCATTGTCATTTATTCTCTGGCGTTCGTTTGTTCTTAAACTCGAAAATTACCACTTTATTTCAATATTTGTTCTTGACCCTACTTGGACAATCGCCCGTTTATCTCAGACCTTAAAAATGGATAGCAGTCGCGAAATCTCGTTACGCGCAAGACGCCGGTTTTTCAATGGCTCTGGGACGCACGTTGTAGAAACGGCCGGGGGATCCGCCCCCTGCCCCATACGCCCGCGTTTTGCAGAAACCCCTGCACGGGCGAGGGTTAGTTGCTGAAAGTCCAATTCCCATACCTCGAGGTAAACACAGGTTTCCAAAGTACTTGACCGTATATGGGCCCACGTATGTGGCCTAAATGACTTCTGCAAACCCGAGGTATATTTTCGCGAATGTTTTTTTATTACCACGTTGGCGGTGAATTTTAGGATATTTTTGAACATATGGTAACCGCATGGCGTCCAGTCGTTACGCGTGCAACTTTCGTGACGCCTGTGACAAAGCGGGGCCGCCAGTTGATAAGCTGCCGTGGCGTGGGCTTCTCCGTATCATTTCACCGGTAACTACTGAGTCCGCCGCGTCGATTACTTGGAAAGGAAGCGGCGATGACCGGTGTGGACTCCTGCAGCAGAAGTCACCCTGGCCGGAATGCCGTGAGTTTCGCGGTCGGCGTCCACTGGCGCTGCTATCGCGCTCGGCTGCACCGTCCCAGTCACGTCTTATCAGAGCTGCAGTCCATCAGTCGCCTGTCGCCTCTGGTTCCTGTCTCACGCAGACTCTGACTGCGCTTCGTTTCCAGCGGTCACCATGCGGACCTTGACCTTCCATTGGCCGCTCTGAGGGACATTAGAATGACACATTGTCTCAGCTGCACTCAGCGAGCCAGCAGTTTGCCAGCTGCCGCTTCTTTTAACCCTATTCCCGGCAGGGGGGGCGGAATCCGCCCCCCTCGGGTTTTTTGCTTGCCAATTCCAGGCTTTTTGACGCAGCTTCACGAAACTTGGTCACTTTTCCTAGCTATTCCTTCTACGCGCCGTGACAAAATTTCGAAATTCTATTTTGCTCAGGGGCGGAGCCAGGCAACGTTTTTGGGAGGCACCTCAGGTCATTTTTGGCCTTGTTGAGGGTAAAAGGAAAATGTCTGCCAAAAACAGAGTTTTTAAGATAGAACTTAAAACTTTATATGAATATATAGCTAAATAGTTGGGCAATGTGCATATGTAATTTTGTTTATCTGAGGTCACTTTACAAGGTCAGGTCAAGGTCAAAAGTCAAAATTTGTTCTTTTCGCAATAATTTCGGCGCCGTTTTTTAAAATGCCAAACCCGGAATATATGTGACATAGCAAGATGCCCTCTACTTGTGTACCAAGTTTCAGCTTGATATCAGGTCAGGTCACGGAGCTATGACCTAAAATGTCAGTGCACATACCCTATATCGCAAAAGCCAAAAAATGAATTTTTTGGAATAGAGTGAATTTAATCGATTTAAAACGTTTACAGATAATATTGAATGCACACGACATCATTCCAGGTGACCCCAAGGTCACTGGAGGTCATTTAAGGTCAAAGGTCACAAGTTGATCTGAGAAACGTGTGACCATGACAGTTCCCCCTTTTTTATGTCCCTGGCACCGCCTATGCTAACATTATACAAACATTGTAATGCGATTTGTACTTCTTTAGCATAACATGACTAGCAGAAGCTAAAAAAGTGTTTTGGCCTCTTTTGTTCATTCCGTTATTGGAAAACTAATCCCCCTATTTTTTAAACCCTGTGAACGCCCATGAATTTTTTCAAAATTTCAAATTTGCATACCCATGGTAAAAGCTCTATCCATAATCTCTCGATTGATGCCAGTTTCATCGAAATCGGTCCATAAACAACGGAGTTATAAGAAGTCAAAAAGTACCCCCCATTTTGATATTTTTGCCCCCCTGTATCCACAAATTTCAAAATGTTGAAAATTTCCTTTTATCAAAATGTAGTTCACGTCACGGCAAATCGATTGCCGTTTGTTGCGATGAAATCGGATAAGCAGTTCTCGAGATCTCAGGGGGGGGGGCCGAATCCGCCCCCCCCCTGCCGGGAATCGGCCATACCGTCTAGCCCTCCGTGAATAGGGTTAAGACCGCCAGCTGAATTGCAGGCGTGGCATCAGCCATTTCTACCTGCCGTACATTCTCAACAAGGCTGGGGTTTGGTAGGCACCCCTCGGTCTCTTCCACAGACACTCTGAGCATTCGACAGACACTTCTCTCTCTCTCTCTCTCTCTCTCTCTCTCTCTCTCTCGAGACCTCGGCTGCTCGACAGTCACCCCGCTCTCTCTCTCCCCAGACCCCGGCCCGTGGTGGGCGGTCCCTTCCGTTGGCCAGCTCGAGTATCACGCCGTGGGAACTTTCTCGTCTCGGCTCCCACCGGAGCGCCCTCTGCGGGTGCGGACGGGGGCCGACCGCCTCCAGCCCCCGCTCTGTCATCCTGTCCGTCTGCTGCGGCAGAAAACAGAACTACAGTCCCACAGACGGATAGCACCGCCACGTCACAAAAGCGAATGTTTCTTGTTTTCACGTTGTCACTCGGAGGCTGCGAGCCGCGTAGAAAGATGCGGTTGGGTGAAGCAGTAACGCCAAAATTCCGTGGAACCAGGAAAGCCAAACGAAACTCGCTGTGGTCGGCAGTCCAGGGAATTTCTAACTGTTACGGCCATGTTACTAGGAACTATTAACTAATCATATGTTGAGGTCCCAGTTTTGGAGCTCGTATTTATGGACTTTTTCTGGCTACTTTTTTTTTGTTTCTTTCATTTTTTCTCCTCGACGTCATATTCCTGCAATGGCGCAGGACCATCTCCTCACGCCCCGTTGAAGTCGGTGAGCCGGCCGCGCGTGTCCGCCCACCCCGCACGGCCTTCTGAGCCGACCGTCAGCGTCACGCCCGTGTCGCGACTGCGCCGCCGGCGCCGTCACGGACTGTGACGCGTCACGCCGGACAGGGCCGGCGGAGAGATGCGTGACGCCTGAGCCCAGCCGCCGCTGCTGCGGAGCTTCTGTCTTGCCCTCCCCGCTCTTCCCGGAGAATCTCCCGCGCTGTCGGCGCAGAACTACGCGCACGAATAAGTGGTCTAAAGGAAAATCGTGTTGTGGTCCAAACAGCGCATGCGTCCATCGTGGCTTTCTGAACTGGTGCGAATACAAGCAGAATATTTCTGTGGTTCGTTCTTGTTCGTTTTTTTTTGTTGTCGTTGATTCGAATTAGATTGCTCACAATAGGATGGACAGATACACTGCCTTACCAGTGCATACTTTTGTATTTCTGAACATGTTAACAACCCTTTTATTGTAGCAAGACGACGTGCATAAACGGGATTCTGAGGGGATATAAATTAACGTGGGAGGCGTTGGTCATAATAGCAGTATCGAAACAACGGCGGTGAATGTTTTCATAGGGAATTCATGCCGCAAAACATTCAAGTGCGGTAATTGGCAAAATGTTCAGGAGCACAAAAGCAATGGCGAATTGTCAAGAACCAAACGTATGCTAAATGAATATGTGAGAAATGGTTGTGGGGAAAAAACATTAAAATACAAAACCATGTTTGTAACTGAATGGAATAATAAAATATAACGTCGGAATGACAGATCAATTCGAAAGGTTGTGTGAAGACGTAAAATATGAATCTGCTTAAGTTCGATACGCAGAAACGTCAGCGTGAAGAACGAAGATACTTGAAAAGAAAGTGCATCGCTCGGAACTTTTCGTATTTCTTTGTATACGATTTGTGCGGCTATGCGTATTGTGCGTACCGCTAATTCTCGAAAAGAAGACTTTTATAACCCAGCGTTGAACTCAAGGTCAGCAAATGACTAGCACTTCAGCTGTTCTGCTGCTTCCTCTACGGAAAAAACCTGTCGTAAAAAATCCATTGAACAGTGATAAATCATTTTTTGACTTACCAAAGATGCTGGAACAGGTATTTTCTAATACATAAAGCAGACGTCATTCCCAGACTATCTGAAGTGGCGCTTTTCTCATAGATCATGCATTAATCTAAAAGTGCATTTCTGGGTAGCTACGGTTGAACGGGCTATTAGGAAGTTAATTTCCCCCAGTTGTGGGGTTAAAAAGGGTTCCAGTTGAAGTTCGTTTCAGGCGAAAACAACTTCACTTGTTTTAGTACTTCCTTTGTGAACAAATGCGCTGTAATGACTCCATTTAACAGTGATAAATCACTGTTTTTGGACGCTGATGTGTTACCCTGAAGTATGGATGAAGCGTGAGAAGGAGGGTGGCCATTTTCCAAGCACGGAGCATGGTAACTGTGTTTGGATAGTGTTTAATGTTAAGAGAGTCGCTGGAGCAGGCATTTCCTACTGCAAAAGCCAGACATCATTCCCAGACTAAACGCTGAAGAAACGCTTTTCTAGTGAATTTTACATGGTTTGTAAGGTCGTAATCTAAAACATCATTTCTGGGTAGCTAGGGCATTTAGTTGAACGGGATATTATAAGGTTCATTGTTTCCAGTTCCAAGGTAAAAAGGGTACTATTGTTACCGTTACCGTATCGAAGCAACCAAGTCTTGTTTCAAAGACAAGTCACCTTTTATCTCAAGCCTTTCTGATGTTCTTAAGCAGTGTGTGCCAATGTCTTAAGCAATGCAATCCGTTGTTCTAAAGAATCCTAACAACTCATTTGTTTCTGACGCAACTTTGCAGCTATTGTAGCGCAGACCTAGGTTTAGATACTTGCGCGTTTTCGTCAAGTTCGCGAGAAACAAATTTGATTTAGTCGTAAAGTGAAAGTGACGCTTTCTCTTATGTCTTAGTTTACAAAAGAGGACTTTTAGGTGTGAATATATGAAATTTTCCGGGATGGGATTCATACTGCTCCAATGCGTGGTAGTGCACATACATGATGATCCTTCAGCATCATCTTGTCGCCTGGCACTCGCCACAAGGCATGTTAAAACAGTCCCGATTGGAAACCTTTTATGACTATCTACAGATAACGCTACGGCCTTCCCTCAGACAGTTCGAGAACACAGATTACACGTCCTGTCAACAGCGGGGCCATCGCCACAATTTTCGAGAGAACTCCGTAGTTTCTCCCCTGCAACCTTCTTCGTGTCTTTTCCACTTCTGGACCTTTTCGATGCATCGCTGATGCAATGTGAAATACGTTTTCTCTTCTTAATGCCAGTCGTCACGTTCTCAGCAGTCGTGAGTTTTTAACGAACGCCGACATTCAGTTTCAAAATGGACCTCACAGTGTTTGGGGAGATTGCAGTATTTGACTTCACAGATCGTTGACACTCGTAAGCATCACGACAGGTTTTCTGAAGGCCCAACGTCCATGATAAAATAAATCCAACTATGGCGATCACGGATAAGACGAATGTTGGAAGAGTCAAGTACTGAACCCATTTTCGACATACGGTAAACATCACCCATGTGCACTGTACCAGTATCCAAATCATCATCGTTGCATAAAATGCTGCCTTTGTCCTAACTGTTTCTATATGTATCCTTGTTTCTGATCTGTTTCTTTGGGATCTTCCGATCAAATGTCATTAAACATAATCCGCTCATGAATGTCATCGAAACGTTACAGTAATAGACCTCGCATATTTCCGTCATTCTGATTTAGCGAGCAGAAAAAGTCAACCGTTTGTGGTCAAATACATTATGACGCTGACCGTTGGCCCCACAGAGGCGACCCGGACAAGTGCGATAACTACGGCAACACTGCGCTGCACTGCGCCGCCGCCAAGGGCCATATGAATTGCGTCAGCTTCCTGGTCAACTTCGGCGCCAACCTGTGGGCGCTCGACAACGACTTCCACACACCCAAAGACCTGGCGGCCATTCCGCAGCCGGGATGACGTGCTGCGTTACCTGGACACTGTGATCGCCAAACAGGAGGCCCTCAACAAAAAGGTGCGCGTGAGCTCAAGCCTGCCGATAGTAGCGCCACCTTTATCGAAGGAAATGAAACGTTATTTTCTGTATATGAAATGCGTAGAAAGGGCAGCGCCAGTATTCCTGTACGGGCACGGGGTAAAGGAGCATGATAGTGTTTGATTCCCTTTTTGTTGAATACGGTCGTTTAGAGTCGTCCAGAAATCTGCGTGGCATGGTCAGTTCTCTTATGGGTTAGAAACTTATCGATATTTTGCCGTTTCAGATTTATTGTTGCGTACCATTTAGTTAGGTATTCATCTTTCCAATATTTTCATGCCATTCTGTTTGACATTCACTGCCATTCAATGTCACTCTGTCCCTCGTTGCATCATTGACAGGTGGTGCGATCATTGAAAGAAAAGGCCGTCAAGGAAGCAGAAAAGAGGGTCAAAGAATACGACAAAATCCAGAAAAAGCTGGACAGAAAAGCTGCTAAGGTAAGACTTTGTAGGAGACACCGAAATCAATGCAAGGACGCTGCAATACTGTAACATCGATCTCGTCCATGTAAGTGTAAGATTTCACCGTTGGTTTATGTGATGCTTGTGTGTTATGTTTAGCAATGTCAGTCACAGTTTCACAGGATGTAAATGACGAGTTGCTCTGTGCTGCGTTTCTTTCGAAACGTTATTGCCAAAAGACTATCCATGAATATGGATGTTCCCAGTGTTCTGTTTGATTTGCTTTCAGGACGCCGTGACACCGTACCCGCCTCTGACAGTCTGGTTCTTTTGTCTTCCAACCCCTTTTCCCCGCTGTCAGTCTGGTGTTCTGTCTTCTAAGCTCCGGCCGCTGGCAATCTGGTGTTCTGTGCTCCAAATCTTCTCCGCCGGAAGTCGATTTTTGTCGTTTAACCTCCCTTGGCCGTTAGTTTAGTCAATGTCCTCTAACCTTCCCTCACAGGCAGTCCCGCACTGGCAACCTTCTCTCACTAACCTTTTCTTGCCGGTGGGAGTCTGGTGTTCTGTCCTCAACCCCCCCCCTGCCACTGCCAAGCTAGTCATATGTCTCATAACCTCCACACGCCGCTGGCAGTCCTGTGTCCTGTCACCTAACCTCCCCTCGCTGCTGACAGTCTGGCCTTCCATCGTCTAACCTCCGCTCTGTGGCGGCAGGAGGAGCAGCGGCTCCAGCTGGAGCGGCAGAAAATGGAGCAGCAGGCTGGCGACGACTCGGCAACAGATCAGCCGGCGCCACCTCACCCGCCCAAGCCGCGCGGCATCGTGCACACGATATCACGCGGCACCGCCGGACTGCTCGGTCTGCACAAGGACAAGCCGCAGGTGAGGCGGACCGACGCGACCGCGCTGCCACCTTGTGGTGGTTTTGTAAGCTTTCGCTAGCTGTATTCACGCAATAATGAGGTATTGACGGACGCGACTACATTGAGTTTGGCGTCGGTTTCGCAAACGTCACTTGGTATTCTCTGAGAGGATGTTTGGACGTCTTAGATATCACTAGACCAAGAGCCCGAACATCGTTCCAGACTCATGATGGGTGGGATGGATATGATAGGATAAGTGCTAGGGAGGATTGGCAGTTATGGCGGAGACAGGAATATCGCAGCTAAAGCAATCATGTGAATAAAAAATTTCAAATCTGTGGTGCCGCTCCCCCCCCCCCCCATTAGCGGATTCGTGGTTTGTGGATTTTGGTAGGAAATCGATTTTAAAAACCACCGGATATCCCCTACATTTTCCACAGCGGAAGATGTTCTTGGCGCGGTTGATGGAGGTTTTATTGGATGTTCCGGGCAAAAAAAACTGTTGTATATATAGCTTTGCTGTGCAGTTGATATAGGTCGGTGCTGTGCGGTGAGGACTGTACACTGTACCCAGTAAGGTTTGTGTAATACTGTATCTATGTATCTGTGCATTTTTCAGGGAGTTTTACTGCATAACTTTGCCTTAACATGCATTCTACTGGTCTCGTAGAGGGTCTGCAGGTGATGGGAATTGCGTTAACAATAAAAATAGTGGCTTTTGGGGAAGGTTCAGTCTATTCGTGGATTGGCCTTGTTCGCAGGGAGTTTGGTACATAACCTCCGCGAATAGCGGGGTTCCACTTTACCTCTTTTATGTACACAAAATGCCCTAAAACTTTGTGATAGTCGTTCCAAGAATATGTAGCTATGAACTATTGTTGAAATTTCACACTACATTAATTTCATTGCTGCTAGCTTACTCATTGCTCTATCTCTCCTCTCGTTTTTTTTCTAGACCATATCCTTTGTTCTTGTTTTTACTGTTTTCCCAGGATCCTTAACGAGGCTTCTGATGCAATCAGCATGAACTTCCACCATTATCAGTTATTCATTACGGCTAGAACAGAGCTCAGAAAACCACTGAAAGGTATTGGCTGTTTCATAGCAAATGTTCCAAATCTGATGTTCCGAATGAGGTAGTCGTTATATCGCTAACGACACTCCTTTGTTCTGGGAGCATTTGTTTTTACCAGTAATGATCTCCGTCAGTGCTAGCGCCTCCCTTTTAAGACCTGTAACCATGTGATGACCTTCCTTGGCCGTAAGTGATCTGCAAATATCTCTGATAGCCTTGAGCGAACTTTTGTGATCTTCTGTGACCGTGACTGACTCCCCGGAAGTTGACCAGCCAGACGCTGCGGCTCTGTAAGCCGATTGTGACCTTCTGTGACCGTGACTGACTCTCTGGAAGATGACCAGCCAGACGCCGCGGTTCCCTGAGCCGACCATGACCTTCTGTGACCTTCTGTGACCGTGACTGACTCTCTGGAAGATGACCAGCCAGACGCCGCGGTTCCCTGAACCGACCGTGACCTTCTGTGACCTTCTGTGACCGTGACCGACTCTCCGGCAGGTGACCAGCCAGACGCCGCGGTTCTCTGAACTGACGGCGGGAGCGGCCGCCAACAGGAACCGGATGCTGCCGGGCGGGGTTAATCGTCGCCTCCAGCAGCGGCGTAACAACAAATTTGAGGAGCAAAACTTCACGGTGAGGTCGACAAGAACGCCGCGCTTCCCTGTTCTTGGTTGAGTGTTAACAGGACTTTGGTGGGCCATGGCGGTACGGAGACTACCATCTCGTCTGTACTTCTCGCTATTGACTTTACTCTGGCTGTTTTCGGTTTCGGCCAACATGTGTCATAACTCCAGTAATGTTTAAGAATGAGTGACACCACCAAGATACCAGTGTACCACTGACCATTCAGAAAATGCACCTTCGTCCACTGACTGCCAGTGGTGATGCGCTGCTGACCGTTCAGAGACTGTACCTTCGTCCAGTGGTTGTCAGTGACGTTGCGCTGCTGACCGTTTAGAGACCGTACCTCTGTCCATTGACTGCCAGTGACTGTGCGCTGCTGACCGTCTCGTGACCGTACCTCCGCCCATTGACTGCCAGTGACTGCGCGTTGCTGACCGTTCATTCGCCGTTTTCGACAGGTTTCCGACAGCGTGAATGGCGCCAAGTCTATGCGCAGCCTCTCTGGTCTGAAGCGGGACGACCAGATCATGTACGTGCAGAAGTACGAGAACGACGCTGCCGGCACCGACGGACCCGGTGAGCAGCCTATGGTCGGCAGAAGGTGGCAGTTTCTGGGCAGTAGCCGGACGACGCCAGAGAACATACCCACTCCTGGCGGCCTTTTTCAGTGGGAATTGGGATTCCTCGGGATAATTATATTCCCGAAAAAGGATTTGTATTGTTAAAGCTAGCTGTGGTTTTAAAAATTCATGGGAACATTTGAATGTTGAAACAGGAAACATGCGAAGGAATGAAGCAAATGTTGGTTTGTTGGGAGGAGAATGTTTCTATTTCAAACGACCCCGCCAGTTTTTCCTTCAGAGTAAAAAAAAACTGCCTAAAATGGTTGTTGCAAATGGTGCGTTGTGTATTCGACTGAGAGATGAACATTCTCCTGAGCTGGGTGTTCATCTCTGTCGAAACACTTCAGTTTAAGATAATTGCTCAACATATTTCACTGAGTGATAGACACGTCTGCTCAGATGATGCTGGTAACACTTTCTACGGACGTACGTGGTTTATTTGTTTGTCAGATTTATTTTACAACAAGAGCAGCTCTGTTCAGAACGATGGAATGTCCACTCATGAAGTTCGGCTTTAGCACACTTTGCTAAACAACCAAATTTGTTTCAAACAAATTTGGTCTCATTGTACATTACGCAATACTGTCGCGTGAGGACTACAGCCGATACTTATTTTGTGTGTAGTAGCGATGTCTGTACGCGTCGAGCGCCCATCCCCAGGATCCGCACCTGCCACGCAACCAAAAAGAACCCTGTTTTGACGCCGTTGTTCTGTGCGCACCTCAGGAAAGCGGGGCAAACTGGCTGACCTGGACTTCGGTGGGTCACGAGGTTCCGCGGAGCAGTCGCTGTTTGACCGGCCGGGCTTCGGCAGCGTGGCCTTCAGGTCAGAGAGGATAGCCGACATAGCCGACAAGACGCTCTTGACGCCAGTCTGCGATGGTGGTCTGTCGGAAACACCGATATATCGGCCTCATTTGCACTGGGGTGCCATACAAATCCATATGGTCTTCTGAGGTTGCTGCTTGCGTTTTCATTCGGTCCTCCTGGATTGTTTTCTTCCTCTCCCCTCCCAGATTCCCTCGCCTCCGTACTTTCAGTCTTTCTTTTCCAGTTTTCTTTCCCTCTGACGTCTTCCATTTTATCACTCAGCCTTTAACGTATTTAGTCATCCAGCCACTCGAGCCTCACTCTTTCATTCACCCACTCGCTCGCTGATTCACACGTTAGTTCAGTCTCTCATCACTGTCCATATCAGCCTGAACATAATTATCCTCTTCACTGATTATCTGTCTTCAGTTATCCAGTGGTTCTTTTCCTGACTTCACGTATTTTGTTTTCCTCTCAACAGGCCGAACATGACGTCCACACTGAGCCAGCTGCCGGAGGAACGTGACCCGAAGTCAGGTCATGAGGACAGCATAGGTTCAGCGGGCAGTCTGACCGGAAAACAGAACCCCTGGGACGAAGAGGACCTGCCCAGTGGTAAGACTGGCACAGACCGTGTAACTGCTCTTAGCTGAATGGACATTAACATGACATCATAAAACTTCAGTGCATTCCGACGCAACATTTGAATGCCTGCAATCAGACTTCATTTTGCAGAAAGGTTTCGCTTTCTGCGCTTCATAGTGCAGATTTTCACTGAGATCCGTGCACCAGTTGGTCCTTCCTACGCTAATCAGTGAACCAATCGGTCTCTCTCCGCCCAATCCGTGCACCAATCGATCTCCCTGTGCACCAATCTGTCCTCTGTGCTCCGGCGGCGCTCCGACCGACCTGTGCTGTTTGCAGATGACGAGGCGGAGGCGGCCGATCCGGAAACGTCAGCGCTGCACCTGCTGCTCACCTCGGCCGGTCTGGCCGAGTTCATCCCGACGTTCGCGCGCGAGCAGATCGACCTGGCCGCGCTGGCGCTGCTCTCTGAGGAGGACCTGGCCGAGCTGGGCTTGCCGCTCGGACCCCGCCGCAAGCTGCTCAAGGCGCTGGCCGACCGGCAGGCCTCCATGGAACAGCCCGGCGAGCTCGTCGACACGCCTCTGTGAGAGCAGCGAGCTCACCGACCGGCGCTGAAGGAGCAGCGAGCTCACCGGGACCGCCCTGTGAAAGCAGCAAGTTAGTAGACACCGTGCCGTGGGGGAGTGAATTCGCTGGTGCAGCTCTCTGCTAGGGTTCGAGCTGCCTCCCATCACGCCTGAGCGAGAGACAGGTTTGCTGACAGCGCAGCGAGGAGAGTGAGTTCGCCGAAACAGCGTTCTGACCGACGAGAAGCGAGCTCAGCCACAGCTGTGAGCGGCGCTGGGTCCAGCGGCTCTCAGGAGAGGCTGAGCCCGAGCGTGGGTGAGGCGGCCACGCTGACTCGCCTACGAAAGTGATCCAATGTATCCGCCAGATGCGTGCTTACCGAAGTGATACCCGGAATTCTGTGCGGGCGCTAATAAGAGTTGAGCAAGGAGCAAAATTGTCGACGAAATGTAGCCAGGACAAAAGTCTGCCTATGGGGCACTGCGGGCGATTCTTTTTGCCTCGAACAGCCAGAGTGGTAGGTCAGCGAGAGCACGGAACGATATTGAGTAACGGATGACGTCAGCGATGGACTAAACGTACACTACCTGAGGAAAGAAGGCAGGCGAACCATGTATTGGCGATGTGGATTGTGCGCTTACGAAAGAAAGCTCCCGAGGACTGGGATGGGTCGATGGCTAGTACTGTTATTTGCAAACGATAACAAAGGTCCCCGTTTTGAGACGGACCCTGGGTTGTTAGGTCTGTCAGCCCTTCTCTGACATGACTTGTCAACCCAGCTGGTCACTAATAACAGGTATTGCTAGTAGTAGCTATTTGTCCATGTCTCGGCATGCCTGTAACGACAAGTCGTGGTTATCCTTTCCTCGCTTTTTTTGATCACATGATATTTGAGTATGAGCTGTCTGGTTGGCTGTTCTCGCTTACTGTAACTTCGAGACCTCAAAAGACAGCGGTTTGCGTAGAACAAATGAGCGTATTTTTTGTGAAACTGAATCCTGCTTTATGGCGAAGGTGGCAAGGCATGAGCTTGTGACGTTAACAAGTGACGTCCGCCTCCAAACTAGCTACCGGTCTACTTTTTCGACGTCACGTTGTTCTACATGCAGTACGTCGTATGCTTGTTTGACCCATTAGATACTGCTGAGTCGTGTTCAAGCGTATTCAAAGTCAAGGTTCGCAGCAAATACGCGCATGTAGGTAGCAATTATTCATGTGCAAGTGATGGATGTGAAACAAGCCGAGTACATATGATTACGAATGACATCTTAGATACCAGGAACCAGTCGCAGCAGATGATTCGTGTGAATAAAGCTTGGACAGGATGTCTGCGTGCTTTTATTTCCGTTTAGACACAATTACACCGCATAGCTTACAGGCAAGTATAAACAATAGATACTTGACTGAGTATCGTCGACTTGACTTTTGCCGGGCCGGCCTACGGATTCAGTTTCGCCAGGCCGGGAGTTCATGAGAACCCTTCACCCAAGATCTCGAGGACTATAAGTTCCACAGAAAACGTAAAAACACCGCTGGAAAGCCATAGGAGAAAATAGACCAAAACTTCTAGGGTTTTTAAACACGATAAAGTCGATACCAGAGGTCATCTTACGTCAAATAACCCTGTTGGTATTTTTGGCAGGAAACTTAGACAACATAGGTTTCTACGTGGCTCAGCGGGGGCGTAACAGTAAAAAATGACAGATTTATCCATGCGGTGCGGAAAAAGGGCACTTGAGAGCAAATTCAGCCAATTCAAGGAAAGTGAAAAAAAGGGAAAAATCGTCCTTTCGTAAAGGCAGAGGTCTCATTTTTAACGAATGTACAAATATGTGCCTTGGTTGGAATATCCCGCAAGTGTAAAGCAATGAAGTCTGTAACTATCATATTAAAGTGAAACATGGCCAACCTATATCAACGTATTGACGCCTGTGCATTGGGCGTTTGTGGTGTCTGTCGTATCATGTGCCGCAATACCATTGATGAGACACGATACAGCATACATCGGATCTATTCTGCATCACGAAACCTGTGCCACGAAGCATTTTTCACGTCAGTCACTCAGATACCGGTCGGCGGGCATGGCAGCAACGCAAAAGCCTAATGTTTTGCGGCAAGTCATTTTCGCGACGTCAAGATTCGCGACGTCACACCACCCAAACAGACATGGAAAACCTGAGCTGTAAGATGCCTTACAAACAGCTCTCATAATATGTGCTCGAACAAGAAAGATTTTAGAGAAGAATTCATCAGCACCTAGGTCATACCAAGCGCAAGGCTACGAAAAACACCTCCACCAACGATGGGCAGTGCCACCGTGGCGTACGTGGGGTACCAGTACCCCACAGTCACCTGATTGTGAGGTACGCCCTATACCCAGTACCCCACAATAATCGTAACTCGTAAGGTGACATATTGTGGTCGAGTATATTATTTGTTCTTAGATGTTTGAGGTGAGAAACAAATTATGCATTATAGCAAAATTTTGCATATTATAGCAAAAATTTTATGACGTCCTTTTGTCAGTGAAATTTAGCTTCGGATATATTGTGATAAAGTTCACTTTCATGAATGAGCTCATGGAAACCTGGCTCTTGCTCGGAAGAGGAGTATCTGCAGCACATTTGGTGGGGAACGAAGGATGCGGTTTGTTTTTTGTTTTTTTTTTGTTTTTTTGGCAAACGCAAAATTTTTGATAGAGTGACTGACAATTTTGCCGTTATTTCGGCCAGACAAGCGACGAGCTTTTGTTCTGCAAAGATCGTAAATCGTAAAGCGAAGTGGCCCAAGTCCGAGGAGAAACCAAGTTTTGAGGGGGCTGAGGCTCCTTTCAAGAGTTCATCGTCTGGCTTGCGCCTCTAGTAGCACCCCAAAGTTCAAAATCCGTGGCGCCGCCACTGCCACCAACAACAACAAAAACACCGGACGCAACAAGACGAACGTACACTTCCATTTCAGTGACGGCTCGTGGTCTCACAAACAACTGAGGTACAGCACAGGTGTAGTACCAAACTGTCTTGTACACGGCTGTCGGTCTTGTTTACGTCGTTTAACTCCAAATGTTATCCGACCCTTATCAGACCGACATAACTAAAAGTAACGTCATTTTACATGACGCATCATGTTCGTTGTTTTGCCTTTTGTTTGCAAAAAAACTAGAGCAAACTGGGTATCCGACCATCAATCACTTTCAGCCAGTCGTGCACACATCACGCCACGACAAACTTTCACAACAGAACGCTCACTTTCTGTGCCCCAGGCGGAAAGTTCTCTCCCGTTTCAAGGCCAGCTAAATGATCGGTCACCTGCTGGGGGCATTTGTTGTCATGTCAGAAGAGGTAATGTCATGTAACAAAGTGAATAATGTGCGGTTCCTCTCGCAACAGGACGGAATATCGGCCGCGGTGACGTTGTCACTATAGCCCTAAGGAGCAGACCTTGGTAGGTACTGCCATCCTCATCTTCGCTTCGGGTGACAGTACCTATCTTGGTCTGCTCCTTCAAGCATCAGTGACGTCACAACGGACGATATTCCGCCCTATCGCCCTTGGAGCCGTGCATTATTCATATATCGTCCTTGAAAACTGGAAGAAATCGGCTACTTTTTATCAGGTTGCAGTTTTTTTTTCATTTCTGGTGCGTAAGCAAACTTTAAATTGCCAACCCCAATGAGCCATGTCCCCTTTGGACTCACCCCTGTTTCAAGTCTTATACGCGTCTCCTATGTGTTTCTCATCACTTTAAAACGTGAAATTTCTCCACAGCGCTGGAGATGACGTACCTGGAGGCCGATATTAAAAAAAAACAATCTGGCAAATATCACTTTATTGGAACTGGGAGATATACGCCTAGAACCTTCAGGCTTATACGCAACTAACCCTGTACACTTGTGCATCCAGATGCTACGGTTTCAGAGATGGCAAGGGCGGGAATTTCGCTTCCCTCCACTGCTCGTGTTCCTTTGACGTGCCCGTGACACCATTCGTCAAGCTGTCCGTAAATGTAAGTATATGAGTAGCCTGAGACAGCTAGATGCATGATAGATGCTAAATGTAAATATATGAGTGGGCTTAAATAGCTGTGTATTGCGTGGTTCCCTTCTAGTTATCGTTTCTTCGAACATACTGATGTGTGTTTGGTACTATTTTGCCCGATGAAGGCAATAATGTTGCTACAGCAAGGCTACGAAAATGCTGTATTTTAGCACGTTTGCCTTAATTTTACCTAGCATATAAATTCACCCTAGGGTAAAGAAATTTGCGGATGGCAGAGCGCCTATTTCAAGCGTCTATACATCCAGAAACCTTCAATCGGTTTTAATAGTCAAAATTTCGTACAGGGCATATTTCTTCCTCCGTTTCATTGTGCGCAATTCTCCGTGGCCCTCCACTGCGCAATATTCAAGTTTAACTTTGATCACAAAATCGTCAGTTTGTTGGATAGAATGGGCTCTAATCCTAGATATCATACTGGTAAATTATCCGAACTGAATGTATGCAGAAAAACGGACACCCCGGAGTCCATAATAATCGATCTCCCCCAGACTTCGTCCCAGCTAGTGCGCTCAGAGAGGAGCTCGTGCAAGTGTTCTCATGCCTGTTTGTCCGGAGATGTAAGTAAACACACATGGCCATTTCCCAGGGATATCTCTTAAACGCAGCCCAACGACACGGGTGACACCTGGTCATTTTTCGCTCAGTGTGATTCATAAAAAGCTTGCATTGCCTGCAGTCTCCAGAGCTCATCGCAATGTGGAACCTATTGCTCTTGCTGTTGTGCGGTCTGCAGACTGTTTCAGGCCTTCGACGGAAAGCAGGTGAGGCTTCTGTGCCACTGGTGCACAAGCTAAGGCGGTTAGCAGTTCATGATGATAGTGTTTGGTGAAATGGCAAGGAAAAGAAAAGTCGCTGGCCGGCTGACGGAAGACGGAGCTCTTAACCCTCGCTTGGTTGGACTATTTTTACGTCCTCGCCGGCGGGGAGGCGTCCTAAAACGACCCCCCACTAACTTTTCAACAGAGCTAAAGTAACGCGGTAAAAACCTTGTTGCTCGTCACGTCTGTTACTCAACGATATCCGACTTTTTGGTCTAAGGTCAACAGGTGACCTCCCAGGTCACGGCAGTGACTTCAAGGCGGCCAAGTCAAAATATTCCAGGGTTTTCTTAGCAATACAGTTTCAAAATTTATGAAAATAATTTCGTGGGATTCCGATTCCGATTCCCATCCGGAAATGATTCCGTAAGCACCAGCGTGTTATTCGTTGTCTTACCAATGGGAAAATGTATGGTTTTTGGGTCTAGGCCAATGGATGACCTCTCAGATCACCAAAATGTCGTCATAGGTGAAATTTGCAACGGAAGGCATGATGTTCCCACCACAGTGTTGTTGGGTCACAGGCCAAACGAACGACAACACGCATGCCAGACTTGCTACATCAGTCCTCGGGCTGGGAGGAGCTCTCCTAGGCCAGACTTGTTACATCAGTCCTCGGGCTGGGAGGAGCTCTCCTAGGCCAGACTTGCTACATCAGTCCTCGGGCTGGGAGGACCTCTCCTATCTGGGGTCGTGGTGCCTTGGTTCCCAGTGTTTCCGTCAAGGGCGCTCTTGTCGTTTTACGGAAATCCCTTTTTGTCGCAAACCACTCGAGCTAGAGCTTCGTACGCGGGTTTCAGATGGTGGAAAATGCAACGTCAAACACTGAAAATCATTCTGTTCCAAGCATCGTCTTCGAAAATTTCAGACTGGTCCTCGAAGACAACAGCGATGCTTTGTATCGGATTTCCTGGCAATCAGGATCAGCAGATCACGAGTTCTACGGGTTTCTACAAAGCCACACCACCAATACGAGAGTGGCTCTGACATCCACTAATGCGAGGGATAAGGCTGCATTTGTGTTAAACTAGCGAAACCTTCGTTTTGCACGCAGTGAAATTTGTTCCCACACACCATGAAAATCAATGAGAGGATGTCGAAAAATCATTGGATAGTTTCTACTTTCTCCCATGCAGTTTTCGTATATCATTAGTCAGTAACTATGTGCTTTTCGGGAACGTTAGGCACAATTACGATGATAGAGGCATCCTCACTTGACATGACTTGACCTAAAACGAACAATAAAGATTGGTTCGAAGCATGCGAAAAGGTTATAACATCGGCACCCACCGATTTCAGACTTGCGACTAGTACCGTTTATTGGCTAATTAAAACAGGAAGCAAGATGCAAGATGTTGGATGCACTTTTCCTCAACCGACAGCCAACGCCAACCGATCCTCACGCTTCACCCCCGTCCGCCTCGACTGGGGATAATTAAACACCTCAGTGGGCTGCTGATCTGCGAGGCTCTCCTGATGGGCGGCAGGGAGCTAAAGCTGCACGGGCTGCTCGACCCCTAAACAATTGGTCGTTCTGTTTACTGCTTCTCTGGTGTGTTAGCAACAAGGCCATTATATGGCCAGACATTGGATGCATGGTCTTGCATCACTGCAGAAAAGTGGTATGGTTAAGTAACAGAAATGTTTTTATGCCGCCATCCTTCCCATCATGTCCTGATTTCGAGGCTCCTTGATAGCTGACCAAGGGTTGACAGTAGTTTATCTTTGGGAACATACATCAAGCTCAAGCGTACATCAGGCTTAAATGTGCAGAAATCGGTTGAACAGCTCCTTGCGTGGCTGGCTTTTATTTCTATATATATATATATATATATTCCATCCAAGCATACAGAGCAAATACAAGTTCGAAACAGCGACTACCTCTTGCACTGACAGGAAAGGTTCGTCACAACCAGAGAGAAGTGACAGGTAATTTTGTTGCTGATTCCGTGAGACAATATACGACATTCTAGAACGACATGCTGAGAGTTAGGAGACAACCGTTATTTGCATTTCTTCCTCTACATTTCCTTGTAACCTGAGATATGAATAGCAAATGAGCGTATCTTGACAAAATTGTTAGTTACAAATGATCCTGTCATCACTATGGATTCGCAGACGGCAAGTCACCGAGCCGGAGAGAAGAGTCGCATTGACTGCAATGGAGGGAAGACGCTTGGTGCCATGATAATCGGGCTTCAAGACAACACTAGTTTCACGGTAGAGTGGACATGAGTATGATTTGTTCGTGTTAGTACCATGGCATGCGGGTATTTGCGCTCTGTTTTCCTACATTTTTAATTGAAGGTGGCTGTAGGTTTCATGTTTCTCCTTGCGTTTGAACAGTTTGCTTCGCATTGTCAGGTATGTCGTTGTGCTAAATGTTATTTTGTAACCAGAAGGACGCTTCGTGAAGCGTACGACCAGCGAGGTCTATTTCGTTGCTGCTTGCATCATTACTTTTCCTCATTGTGAAATGAATAAAGAGGATCTTTATTCATTTTCCATTACCAAAGGATATTTACCGACCACTTTCAGCATTTCCTATACGAAGAATTAAAAGTTTAAATGTCACCCGCGGCAATATTATTCGATTCCATTACTTAGCGGTCCAAATACAGCCATGGAAAAATAGGTGTGAAAGCCAAAGCATTGTTTCCGGAGTCGTTGTTTAAAAGAAAAAGGTTGCCGCATACCCCTTAGCAAATGAAATTACATGAGATGGAAAGAATTGAGCTATCTCTACCAAAAAATTCTAGATTTGGTTTTCAGTGAATGCGAAGTCAGTAGCTTCCAGAGAGCACTATGGCTGTGCCGGGCTGGGCCGCTTAATTCGATTTTGTCCTGCTGGTTGAAGCAACACTCATTCGGCCTTCGGCTTTGCTCGTGATGTGGGGACTACAATATTTTAAGCAGCTGAGGTATTTTTGCCACACTGCTTGTGCTACTTTCTTTCCGTCGCCTTTCGCTTCAGCCATTCTCACTTCATCCTGACAACTTTTTAAACCTGCGTTAATGCGCATACAAATGCTTTCGTGCGACGACTAGATACAGGCTGGTCGTTTGCCGTTTTAATCAGTGGTCTATGCTCGACTCGACTAAGGCAATGGCATAAATTGGACTTATTAAGCTAAAAAACTGTCAGATGAGTCATATTTTGCAACGAAACCTCCAATCATTAACACTGCTGAGCCACCCAAAGGATTTCTGTGCTTGCGAACCAAGGCTCACCATCGTCCCCTGCCTTGGCGCCCTTTGTTTGCCGGCAGGAAAATGGCATCTTGTGTCATCCTGGGTGAAACTGCTAGAACCGAAGCAGATTTCTGTCTTTTTACACTGTCTATTTGCACAAAGCGCCCTGCCTATTTGCACACAATCATTCGACCCAATCTGTGTTTTTGCCTGGGAAAGGGTGTATGCTTGGCTTTGCTTGAGGTCAAGTTATGTAATATGGCATTGGTTAGGTTTAAAATTGCTACCAAATACCAAAAATGGCTCCATTTTGAACTCTTCCGAAATGCGTTGTGTGCTTTGATTCGAGATTGTCACACATCCTGTTACTCTTACCGAATACCGATTGTTAAGCTTCCCCATCGGACAATTTCGTTTCCAGCATTTTCTGAGATCTCTGCGCTAAGCATTGTGCACGTGCATTTCTTTTATCTAGGCATGGTGTTTATGTTCGAGTCTTGTAAACATTAGATGATTGTGTTACAGGCTGTTCAATAAATGCTTCCGCGTGTATGGAACTTCCGTTGTGGCTGTGTTCATTGCCAATTAAAAAAACTGTTTCAGGATATGGACAGCGCAAAGTGTGCACATTATAGCGATATTAAGCTCGGAGAGGAGGAAGATTACGCTGTAGTTTCGGAATCGGTAAGTCCACAAACATTGTTGGCTATGACCTTGCTGGCAACAATGTAGAATAATCGATAAATTAAATTACAAATGTTATAAAAGCCTCCTCCCTGTATACATTTTCCAAATGTTTACCAAAAACCGAGTGCTTAGCGTGGTAAGCGATGCTCTTTACAAATCAAAATGTATCGAATGAAGCAATCATGGCTTGCCGTACAGTAAAGCGAATTCAATAAGGCATTGATCACGGCATGCTACGAGATGTTTACAGTGCGTGCTACGCAATTTTCTGCTTTTTTTCATGGCGGTAAAACCTAACTGTGGTAACATTTTAGTCGCCAACGTTTTAACTTAGACTTGTCTTTAATGTCTTTACTCAAACCGATTTTTAAATAATAAAAACAATGCAGTTTTGACACGTGCTTAACCATATCTCCGTATAAGTGGAGTTCCGGAAGCCCCCTGCAGTTTTTTGCCCACCATTGCCGTGGTTTTGGAAGTAGTTTCTCGAAATCTGGCCACTTTTCCTATCCATTTTTTACCTATAATGCTGTTTTTGATGATTTTATTTCGTCCAGGACCGGGGCCAGGCCACGTTTTTTTAGAAGCACCTCAGGCCATTTTTAACACTGCTGAAAGTAAAAGAAAAATGGCTGCCAAAACATTACTTTTGAGGTCGAGCCTAAAACCTCATATGGGTGTATAGGTAAATAGCTGGGCAAATGCACAGAATACTTGTGTTGATCTGAGGTCACTTTAAAAACTACTGTCGAAGTCAGAAGTCAAATATGGTGTTTGTGAATTTTTGGCGTCTTTTTAACCCGCGCACGACCGTTCGGTCCGTCCCGAACAACGGCGACTGGGGGGGGGGGGGGCAGTTGACTGCCCCCTCTAATTCACGAATGGTTGGTCGCACGATAAAAATAAGCACACCGTTGGAAAGCCTGTGACGAGTAGAGCTCGAAACTGGTCTCATTTTTGGTTTTAGATAATATGTAAGCCAATTTACGCCCCACATATGTTTTCTCATAGCCGACTGCATGAGACCGGAAAATGGCCTGAATCTCAAGGACTGTGACTAATAACGCATAGGTAAAGGCACCAGCGCACAAGTAAATGTCCGGGGATGCCGTGCACGTCTAATTTCCCAGATCTGTTCAATATATTCGCCGAAACGTTGAGTTAAAGACACACGTAATTCTCCCGTCAGGCGTATTGGGCGCCGAATGACCCTGCAGTCGGTGCGCCCCTAAGCCCCAATAACCAACCAACCAACCAACCCGTCAGCCGTCAGTGTGCGCCGCTGCCGTATGCGGTACCAAATTGACGGGAACTAATTTTAGCGTTCCTTTATTTTTGCGAAAAAAGACGATCTTTGTCAATTTTATTTATCTTTGTGGTTCTTGTGATGGTTTCTCATGCTTAAATTTTGGAAAAACTGATTAGTTGCCAATCTACAAAGTTGGCGGAGCTTTATTCGCGAGAGCCTGTTTATTTCCAAAATATGCTACTTTTTCAAACTTTCTAAGGTTCCTGGTATTAATTACGTCTGTGCAAGCTATTTCTGCCATTTTCTATCCATTCTGAGTAATTCATCGTCGATTTTGACGGTAGTACATTTTGGTCCACTACAGCTATTCGTGACCTGACCTCAGGTCAATGGCTGGAAGTCACTGATACTTTGCCCAATGACGGTAACTAGATGTCTGCTTCACTCCACACTAAAAATGTTATGGAATATTCCGTCAATTTCCGAAAAAACAGCGATATTTCTTAAAAATGGACTTGACCTTGGTCAATGACCTGGATAATTCCGAAAAGTCTGAGATAGCAGGTTTGTTGCATCTGTCACGATTACTAATCCCTGAAAGTATTATTGAGATATCTTGTTTTGCGAAAAAGTTAGAGGGCGCTAAACTTTTTTTGGCATAGGTGTGTTTGACCTGACCTAGGTCAGGCACCTGACGTGACCTGAGGTCAAAATTTTGATGCGAGACGTAAAATTGATGGAGCAAAAGGTACACAAAGTTTCGTGACTCTGTGTTTGTTGGTTCTCTCGCAATTCCAGAAAAACCTCAGGGGAGCAGTCAATTGCCCCCCAGTCGGGGACGGGTTAATAAAAATGGCATATATGTAGCTAAGGACAACTTTTATGTTTGAGTTTTAAATTTCAGGCAGATATAGGGTCGGATTTAGGAGATATAACCTGAAATGTCCTCTCGCATACCCTATATCACGATAGTGATAAACAGGAGTTTTAGAAACATTGTTCATTCAGATTACTGGGAACGTATTCAGACACTCCTGGTAATCTGAGGTCATTTAAGGTCATTTGAAGTCAACGGTCGAAAGCTGGCCTAATGAGCATGCTACCATGACAGATGGTCGATGACCGCCCTTTTTAGTGCCTCTAGCGCCGCCTGTGCCAACATTATATAAACAAATTCATGAGATTTATACCTCTGAAATATATAATGAATGAAGCAGAAGTCTTAAAAGTATTTCAGATTCTGATGTTACTTTAATTTCCAAGCAATGTTATTCCCATTTTTCAATTCCTGTGGACGCCTATGAATTTTCCTTAAATTCTAAACCTATGGGCCAAAAAGTGAGTTTCATCGATTAGTCCTCGATTCACGCCAATTGCTTCAAACTCCTTCAATTGACATCTGAGTTATAGCAAGTTTAAAAATACCCTCTTTCTGACTTTTTTGCTCCCTGCATTCAACTCTTATAAGATTTTTCAAGCTTGTTTATAAAAATGCAGCTCACGTTATAGCAAATCATTGCCGTTAGCTGCCATCAAATCGGACGGGTGGTTCTCGAGATCTCGGGGGGAATAAGGGGGGATAAGGGGGGAATAAGGCCCCCCCAAACAGGAATGCGTCAGTCATGATGAGCACAGTAACTACAGGTTTGTGAAACAAACTAATGAGTTCAGCATCGTCGTTTCCAGGTACTGCGTGTCATGAAGATTCATCAGGTTGGGTAGAATCTCCATGAAGTACGTCGCCCTCCAGCGAGAATTTTTGGTGACGACAATCATTGCAACCGTTTTACGGAACTGGCCATCTCCCGGATCTGATCGTGATGCCATGAATCCTTCCACTAACCAAGGCTCCCAATGATCGTTGGTGCAGTTACTTGGGATTATGTACTAAAAGTATGGAAATATGAGTGGCGGATGACTGTGGACGCCATGATTACTGCTTCATACTGCAGGCTTTGTTTCGGATTTATCAAGGATTTTCGGCTCGAGAGCATTTGTAGACGTTGCAGCGAGGAAGTATGGAACGTCGAGACTGATATGTTGTAAGCCATTGAAATTTCCGGAACGATTTCTAAACAGCCTTTCTCTTACCTACTGACCTTTACCGCGTTTGAAGAAATTTCGACAATGACCGTGCAGCATGGATGTGCTTGTGGCGCAAATTGGGCGAGGACGAAATTTTAAAAGACGTTGTCCTGATCTCAAAAAAGTCAATCGTCTTGCAACGCCTTTTCTGTTTTATCTTATCTTGACGTCAAGGATCTCAAAAACTATGCCTCGGATCACATTCCAACGGGACTTGAGATGTAGGCTGAGGCGGCGGAGGATCACAAACGAGAAGGTGCAAGTTATGCTTTAAAGTACGACTGACTTGGGTTCAAAAGTCGTCTTGCGATGCGATAACGGCTCGACAGACTGCCACCTACGGTTTACGACACTCGGTCAACACATTCACGGGAATGTGGTAGAAATTTTCTTGAGTAAACTGAACAGGAAAGCTATGGAATAGAATTAAATCGTAATTTGTGCAATTTCGTACGTCCTCTGCGTACATGTTGCTTTCAAACTTTTGACATCAGTAGTATGCGCTTCAATGCACGGTACAGATTTGGGTGCTTGGGGCTAAACTTTAAACAAAGGCTAAAATTTAAGGCGACAAAACGGTAATGAAACATCTATGAATTGTGTGTTTTGAATTGAATGTCTCAAAAGCTTCTAGCATGGATATTTTCAGCTAATTTTAAACATGTCACAAGTCCACTACACCAAGGCCAGACGTTAAATAAAATGTGTATTTGACATCAAATTTGATAATTTTTCTTTCTCCGATTTCATCTTTTCTTTTTCGTTTTCTCAAGGCTAAGACTCAAAAACGCCACCTCACGGCAAACTAAAAAATAACTTCCTATGAAAGTAAATGCAGTTGAGGAAACCAAACGAAAAACCGCGTGCATTACTTCAAAGTATGATCGATTTGGGTGCAAAGATCTGCTTGCCCTGCGATAGCGGTGTTACCAACGGCTTACGAAAGCTGGTCAACGCATTGGTGAAGGTGTGGCAAAAAAATCCCTCTGTAAAGCGGAGAACAAAACCGTTAAGACGAATCAAACCCGCAGCTTTTGTCATTTTGTGCATTCTCTCCTTGTAATGTCACGTCAGAATTCCTGAAACCAGTAGTAATCGTTTGATCGCGAGATAGAAATTCTTGTGCTTGAGTTTAATTTTGAGCTTGAATTTTAAGTAACAATACCTGAATGAAAATCCCAAGGAATGACGTATTTGGAATCTGCGTTTCAGAAATGCTTAGTGTGGCTATTTTTCAGGAAATTTCATTTTCAACCCCAACAGACATGTGCCTGGATCCCAGAAAAAGCTCCAAAATCCCAGAAGATCTTTCGACAAAACCCCAAAAATTATTCCGGATCCCGCAAGGTCCTTCGACAAAATTAAAAAAAGGTCACAGATCCCAGGAGATCTTTCGACAAAACTTCGAAAAAAGATCCCAGACTTCAGAAATCCTGTGACGAAATCTAAAAAAGGCTCCCGGATCCAGCAAGATCCTTCGACAAAATTCCAGACATGATTCTAGATCTCAGAAGATCTTCCGACAAAATCAAAAAGGATCTTAGATCCCAGAAAAAAGACAAATTGAGATCTCAGACCTCTTGGCAGCTATACGAATTTGAATTGAATGATAATCAGGGGTGTCATTTTGTGTTAATGGTTGGGGGAGGGGGCAAGGGGGCAAGTCGACAAGCTAACCTTTCCCGAAATGCGGGCTTCACAACGAATTAAGCCGATTTCATGTTGGAAAATGGCAGTTTTTAACTTATCAAAAACAAATTGCATATATCCTCGTATTTTTAGGTAAACGTAAACATGTATATATATATATATATATATGTGTGTGTGTGTGTGTGTCTGTGTTATATTTGCTATTATAATGATAGCATATTGATATATATGTTGACTATTTCCCTTGCATAGAGACAGATGTAGAGGGAGATAGAGAGAGAGAGAGAGAGATTACTTTATGTTTTTTTCTATATTTTCTTCCAATCTCTTATCTGTTTTGGCCATTCTTTTGATTATCATTGTCTAGTTCGCTTTTTAAAACTGTCAGAAAATGTTGGGTGGGCTCAAACCAACATGAAGGGGGCAAAATCAACTTTGGAGGGGCCAGGATCTTCATAAAAGAATGCAAATCAACATCCCTGGTCATAATTCAATGTTCTATGTTCTGAACAAATGGTCACTCCTTTTGATACCAGCCACATACGGCGAAATTGTAGTGCTGTATACCAAGTCTGTTGATCATGTTTTCTGAGGTTGGTAATTGACAGAGAGATACAGAGATATTTGTGTGTAGACAAGATTGAATTCTGTCATGATGTAACCCCGTGTCGAGCTTGTCAGATTGCACAAATGTCAACCCATTTGGGCGAGCTATTGGCATATTAAGAATACTCTTTCTGCAGTGAACAAGGCACATATCTGGCATAGTTATTTCTTTCCACCAGCTTGTAGATGCCTATTTAATTACTAATCAAAAAGGGATTTTGACCAACCATGTCACTGTAATTATTACTTCCCTAATACAGTAAGGTAAGGAAGTGGCACCATATTGAAGCAGTAACCAGTGTGCGTCATTCATGAAGATAAATGTATCACTGAAAAAGTAAAAACCTCACAATATCACAAGTACTAGAACCTCCTAGTACATCCAGTGCTGGAAGTTGATATTGTACATACATGTTACCTGCTTATGGGCTATGACTTGATTGACTGCCATTAAGATGACAGATGTCAGTATGGAAGGGAGAGGTATGACCTCCAGACATGTGCCTCAGTCCCTGGGATTTTCTGATCCCTGGATCTTCTGGGATCTTAAAAAAGGCCCAGGATTCCAGGAGATCTCTCGACAAAATTTCAGAAAAATCCCGGATCTTACAAGATCCTTCGACAGAACTTAATAAAATGTCCCGAATCCCAGAAGGCCATTTAACAAAATTCCAACAAAGATCCCAGAGGATTCATGAACAAAGTTTCAAAAAGATCCCAGATCCCAGAAGATATCAGATCTAGATCTTGGGGATCTGATCCCAGGATCCTTTTTTGGTATCTTGGCACATGTCTACGTTTCAGACGTCTTTTCACCTTCTGCTGATCACCCGTTTTCGAAACATGAGGATAGAAGCGGCAAACATTAAATGCCGTTAGCCTGAGCTGTTTTTCCACATTTGGTGTAACAGCTGACTTCATGTGTTGATTACCACCGTGGTTCAAAAGAAAAAAAGGGCTGAAAATGTATCGGGCGACTTCCTAATGGCGTAAAAGCGACATCTGTTCTTTTCTGGTAGTGCCCTCGTGTCATTTAGAAAAACTCAAGCCTTTAGAAAATAAGGTGCTCTTTAAAACACCTTTTTTCGACACTACACAAGGAATCACATGATGCAGACATTTCATTTAGTGTTTCCTGACGGATTGAGCTGTATCAGTCAACACAATGAAGCGTTTTCTTTTTCTCCATAGTAATTTTACGTAAACTGGTGCTGCCAGTGAAAATGCGGGACTAACAACTCAAGAGCTGGGAATCCAAATGCATTTTAAAGCATCTGCGGTGTCGTCTGGGCGACGGCGGTAAAAATGTTTGTCTTAGAGTAAACCAAGACTTCGTTGTTCAAACAATTAACACGGCCTGAAAGACGGTCAGGCAGCTGAGATGACCAGAACGTTTTGAATAATTTAACCGTAACTAATCGATCTAAAGCGAGCTGCGTCAAACACGAAAAAAGCATCCCATGAGAAAACACCTTAAACCATTGCTTAGACGATCGTGGGGTTTCGCGATGTACCACAAGCTCAAAAGTGTGGAGCACGTGGAATGCTGGGCCAAATGCTGTTTTGGTCGTCATTTTTCGCAGGATCATTGGCACCTGTGTCCCAAGCAACATGTGCTCAATGGATTCGCTGCTACTGATCTGACGGCCACCAACGTTAGCCGCATGAGCTGCAGCTTTGTCCAAGGCGCAAACGTCACTGACGACTGCCAAGATATCGTCATCAAGGCGGAAGATGGGAACCACGAAATTTGAACGCAAACGTCACGTACGTTGTGCGCAGATTCTGTTCGTTCCATCCAGGAGAAGATGTGGTGTATGAAATGGGCGGTTCATAAATTCCAGGCAATTTTCTGATGAAGAGCTAGTCTTAGTGGGTAATCTGTAAGCTGCGTGCATCTTCCTGGATGCGCGAATATACTCTTCTACGGGGTCATATGCACCAATGCACTATCATCCACGGGGAACCACCAGCTTGCTTGCATGTGCAAATGCAGCGAATTCAGAAACGCCACCGCAACCATCTGCAAACTTGACATTGGAGCGGCATACTTCCCAAACGAAAGCGGAATATCCTACTCACACCAAACGATTGTTTGTTTTTGTTTGATTTTGGACCGAAATCCAGTGAGAAATTGTGATTTCATAGACTAAGTTCTGTTCGGGGAGAATCGCGTCTGTTTAATCCTTTCATCTAAGAATCCTTGGCGCAGAAACCCATCAATATGAGGTAGTAGTTCAGTTCCGTGCATTCCTTTAGCCGAGCTGGCAAGACACTCGCCAAACAGCAGCGGTTATGCCTAAAACCAATAGGTCCCCCATTCTTCACGGACATTTTACAGCAGTTCATTTTGTCCTCTGCATGACACAACTTCCGCAACCTTTGATCCAGAGGACAAGAAGGCCTTTCGGCACCAATGCCGTGCTTTGTGCTGTCCCGAAACTTGCCTACAGTTTCCATAGCAACCTTCCTGATGTCTGGCTTTGATGCGCAGTAATCAGGGCGTCCTTTGACAGCAGCCAGGTCGTCCCTAGTTAAGGTCCAGAGCGCCCCTTTTTGTCGTGGTTCCCCCATGCATTATAACGCGTTAGTGCGGTTCTCTGAGGGCCCTTTTATGGTAATGGCTTGGACATGTCCTGTCACTGCGCTCGTCTGCTGCTTTGAGCCGCCTTTTTCAGCGACAAGAGCATCCTAACTTATGAGAATACCACTCAGCTGGTGCCCGAGGTGCCATCTCCTTCCTCAACGCGCCGTCTACGCTGCAGTTATCCGGGACCAGTCAGTGATGAACCCAAAGGGGCCAAGTTCTCTGCGAAACATCATTTGCCTGACTCCTGTTGTGTGTTGCTGGTGGTGTTGGCAGTGGCGGTGCTGCAGGAGAGGAGGAGGGGGCAGCGTACCTCTCTCGTCCACAGCACGAGCAAATACGGCATCACCCTTTTGGGCTATTCAGGGAGTGGGGGGCAAGACGTCGTTTTCCCCACTGCCCGTGCTGATCCTCTGCCAAGCCGTACATACAGCGCCGCCGTCGTTTGCTTTAGGTGGCCCGTGCAGTGCACCAGCCTGCCCCACTTCGCCAACGTCATGGTGGGCTTCATCTACAACGAAGGCAAGGAGCCGCGCTGGATCCAGACCCGTTGCTGTGCTGTGGAGTGGCCCCTGCCGTAGAAGGCGGCGCCCGAAAATCACCTGGACGGACATCTCAGCCCGCAACCGGACTCCACGGGGAGGCAGAGAGGGGGAGGGGGAGAGAGAGGGAGGGAGGGTGGGGGCGGCGCCGACCGCAGCTGACCCTGGCTGACCGGGCTGACCTTGGTTGACTTTAGCTGATACCGTCGGACGAACTTCAGCGTCCCAGCCTACCTAACGGCCCACCTAACCTCCCTCCTAACCCACCTAACCTACCTCCCACCACCTCCTCCTACCTCCTACCTACCTCAACCTACCTCCTCCCACCTAACTCCTCCCACCTAACGGCACGCCCGACGCCTGTACGGAGGTATCAGCTGTCTATGCCTCCTGAATCAGAAGCAATCAGTTCGCAGGATAGCATGTTGAACGGTATTTCTCGTGATGCGTAATTATCTGATCTTATTCCCGATGTGATCATGCTACTAAAAGTGCAGTTGTGTCAAAATGTATCATGAATAAATCATAATAGTCTCTTTTTGTGCTGCTGAAGAACCTCATTTCGTATTTTGCGGGTATTCGATCTTATAAATACACTCGCGTCTCTCCAGGTTTGGTCGCTCATATGAGCCCGAACGACATCGTGGTATGGTGAACCCATGTTGGACCTTTTCTTCACTGAACTCTTCAGAGATGGAATGCGTAGGGCCGACTACACCACCCACACAGCCACAACGCTGCGAAAACAAAATTTCGCAAGAACATTTAAGGGCTCAAGCAATTCTCGGACCCTCCTTATCGTTGCCAGCGGCCAGAAAAAGGCGACTGGGGCGCATCGAAAGCATGGTAATGCTGACATCTGGTGGGAAGAAATAAAACCATTTGTATATAGGTGACGCTAAGGTCGCCGATTCCTTGCGTTCGACAGAAACAGTTGTTATCCACGCTTCGGTAGTCAATACCAGTTATGATTTCCCCGGAGGCTACTGAGAGAATGCTCCCCTGACCGGCGCCCGAGTGACCCTCAGGGCTCAGGGCCCTCAGCCCGCACCATCAGCTGTAGGGTCTCCGCTCTGGCCGCGGACCGGAAGGTGGTGCTGCGAACGTCGCGTCCTGGCAAGACCAGCTGACAGCGGGACCGACCGGGCGCCGCAGGCTGACACTCCGCCCGGACTTTGGCACCGTCCACAGTGTTCCAGAACGGCCGAAAATCAGTAGCTCCTGAACTAAAGAAGCTAGAAACATCAAATAAACTAGATCAGTCCTTTTGTTGTTGAACCAAACCCACGCGACGGCCAATTGTGTACGTTTGTTCGTACAGACTTTGGTCCGTTGCTCCATCAAAACCCCACTCGCAGGACATGATACCGGTGCTCGGCTGCCCGGATCCACGTGATGTGCCCGGCTGGAAATCACTTGTACCGGTCATCGGCATGCACCGCCTCTGAACTGTCCCGCTCTCCGACTGCACTGACCTGCGTGTGGTGTGGTCCAGCGTTCCCTGCAGATTAGCCTCGGCTGACGCGCAGCTGGAGATTACTCGTGATTTGTCTGGAAGCATTGCCTTATGGCACTCAGCATTGCGCGGTGCGATGGGTACCCGCCAGTAGCGCTCACTCTTCGATAGTTTTCGTACTGCGTTGCAATCCTTTAACTTTCGCGTTCGCCGAGACTGCCACAGCAAACGCCTCTTCCGTGGTCGGAGAATGGGCTTGGAGTCTGGCACCGTCTGGCAGTCCACGGTAAAACTTAATGGGACGGGTGGGTGTGACAACACTTTTCCTCAGCACGAAAGCAAAAATAGGATTCTGGTCAGTTAGCGCACTGCGCGGAGCTGCCACCACTAGTGGGAGAGTGCCATGTTGCTGTGCTGTAGATGAGATTCGGCGATGTTTGTTTCGGATGTTGGTATATTCAAAAGGCTTTCGCGGTCTCCACTTCTTTGGCGGTATCTCAGCAACGCCTTCGTCACTGGCCTGTGCAAAAAGTGCAATGATGTTTCAAGCCAAAAAAACAGTGTCACCTTTGGAAAATTTTTATTCGGACCGGTGATTAGTGCTACCACTTTCGGCAGAAAATTATGTGAAACTACGCCAGCTTCGTTCTCATGTTCTCAGCTGAATCCGAAGAAACCGCCGGGTTTTCCGAGTCCTCGTTTTAGATGCCAGCGATGAGGAGAAATTCAACGAAGGTATCTCTCTTCGATCTGAAACATCGTTCACTCTTCAGTCGTTCAAAACGCGCGGCTTTGCTGACCCATAGCTCCATCGCAGCGCCGTACCCTCGCCATAGCAACCCACCCAAGAGGTCAAATGCGATGCCGGCCAGGACCGCGCTGCCTTCCTGAGATGTGTCGTTTGATTCTCCAAGGGTTCTGTTTCGCCCTCTGGTACTGCCGTGCTGATAAATCACTCCGTGGCGCCGGTAGATGGACTGGACAGAGCCGCGATACTCCGCGTACCGTCCAGTCCCACCCGCGGGGAAGAAGCCGACCGCGCCTGCGTTACGGTGACAAACAATGCATCCCCTACCTCAGGGCAGCAAACTGCTGCAAAAGTTGATGCACAATGGCGCTAAATTTAATTAGTTCAGATAAGTTCGAAATTCTGTAGGCTTCGGTAAACATACGAGTTGAGAATCAGCAACGGAAAATGGCGAAAGGCGTTTAGTGGATTACACCGATATTAGAAAATGGAATTTCAAATTTCGTTTTTATTTCGTATACAATGTAAAACAGCAAGTCCTTAACTTCTCAAGAAGGCGTCCAAAACGTCCATGTTTAGAACAAGCGAACATTGCTAACGAGGTATCGATTGCCGGCAGACATGTGCCAGGATCCCGATGGAATGCAGGCCCTCCTCGTTTTGCGTCGGATTCTAAGCTGACCACGTTAAGTGTTGCATCACCTGGGCACCGCTTTGCTTTGGAGGGATATGACCTTTCCGAGATGACGCAATGGCCCGCCCGAGTCAACGGAGGGTTGCGTACAACACGGGCACAACCTGCATTCTTTCGGGATCCAGGCACATGTCTGATTGCCAGTCACGAAATTGTGAAAAATGTGTGCGTTTCGGAAGTCATCATTACACTGAATTTGACTTGCTATTTTTTGGAAATCAAGCTTCCTAAAAAAAGTTGTGGCACACCAAATGATAATTTGAAATTTCCGTCCACAGGTCTGCGAATCCTTTTCTCGGAACAGAACGTCGATTTTTCATTACTGGCCCTTTTCAAGCTGACTTGAAACATTGACGTGTTAGTCGTCGTCATGCTCATCATTACCGTGACCGGGAGAGAACGGTAACGAGCCCCGTGCTTGGTAAAAATCGCGACCGGTGCCATGAAACGCTGCGAGCAGTGTTTCATAGAGCGACCGCACCAGTGGAGCAGTGGTCAAAAGCATCACCAGCACAGACATCACCAGCGTCAACGTCTGTATGATCAATGCGCAGACCTCACAGTGCTGCTCACAAGGTTGCATCTGCTTCTGCGCTCTGACATAGAACCCGCATCGCTAGGACCAAAACGACCAGGACAAGCGAAAAAAAACACCTTCATTTGAAAATCACCCCATGACGTATTGGGTGGGAACCAACATGCTGGAAACCAGTATGTTACCCTTTTTCCGTAATTTTGAATCCCTATTTTACGCATCAATACGCTGCAGATTGGCAGGCAGATTTATTCTTAAACAGGTGAAACATTTTACGAGCTCAATACGACCAGTACTCTGTGATCCAGATGTGCTTACGGTCGACAAATCAGGATTCCGAAACTGTATTTGCTCAAAAAAGGATAATCCTTTCCAGAATCATATCGAGCGAAAAATGTGATGCGAGACGAATACCCTCCCCCCTCCCCCACCAGAAAAAGTCAAAAAATAAACTAAATCATACAGAACGGACGGCAGGACGGCAGTCTGTCACCGCGACTGTTCAGCTGAGCAGTGCCTCCCGGTCTGGCTTAGACGGCAGCAGTGGTCCTCAGCTCGACCCCGGCTACATCAGAGTAAGCGGCTCTGTGGCGGTGTCTCAACGCTCGGCCTCCACCAACGTGGCCTCCGACATCCAAAATAACCTCTGACCTTCAGCATGATCTCCGACATCGAAAATGGCCTCCAACATCCAATATCATACCTGCCGCACAGAGTGACTTCTGCCATCCAAAATGACCTTCACCGTCCAGACTGACTTTTGCCGTGCAAAATGACCTTTACCGTCCAGAGTGACCTCTGTCGTGCAACCTGACCTCTGCCGTCCAGAGTGACCTTTGCCATCAAGGTGACCTCTGCCCTCCATTATAACCTCTGTCCTCCGACATGGCCACAACTGGCCGGACAGACTGCTGTTTTTTATCGCCGGTCCCTCTCGGTAATCGGCTGACCGCTGCGTCCAGGGATTTCCGCCGCGCCCAGCCGCCTGACTCCGGCTCGGCCTCTGACTCCTGCTCAGTTCCGTCAGGACTGGTGCGGTCTGGGGATGTGCCCTGACAGCGCAGCTGTCTGGGAAACACTGTGGCTGCAGGATTTGGTCTGCCGTGTACTGCATTCGACGTAGACTGCGCTTAGGGCACGCACCAGTCGTAGTTCAATTTCACATTTTCGACTCACATTTTTCTCATTTCAGCACTGACTTCGTTTTGATCAACTCTGGTCCGACTTTTTCAGAGGTTGTTTCGAAGCACAGTCCGTCTTAGGCACAGTCTGTTGCATGAGTTTGAAATCCACACCTGATTGTGCAGTTCCGTGTTAATGGCTGTTATTTTTTTTTGGGGGGGGGAGAAAGTTGAACAGAAATGCACAAAGCAGAGACAGCGCAGGCACACCAACAGGAACACAGCCGACAGAAAATGACGGAAGACAGAGCCGTCTCAGGAACGTCTCCGCCACGCACAGCTGACGTGCTCCGATGGGTTCCGTCCCTCCGGCCCGGGACTGGCCAGCCAGTAATCTGACCTATCTCCCGATCTCAGGTCGGGAGCTCGTTAAGAGATCGGCGATGCCGTGCACGTCGTACTATGACTGCTCCTCGCCTGGTGTCACACGGCTATCAGCGCGGGGCGATAATGAGGAGGAATGTCGGTGTCCTCAGGCCTCTCGCCCTCTAGTTCCTCTTCCCAGCCCTCTCTCTCCCACTCTCTTTTTCCCCCTCGTCGAGCGTGGGATTATTTCGTTATGGGTCAACGCCCAAGCAGTGTCATATGACGCTGTTCGCATAAAGGACAAAAAAGGCCGACACGACGTCGCTTAATAATCAAAGAAGTCGTATGATAAGTCCCGTCATATTTCCGTGCTGAAACATGACCAAATTTCTAAGCGCTGTTTTCACTTCACGCAATCCTAGTGGTTCTCTGGCGTTGCCCTCACCACCAGGCCTGACCTGATCTTTGGTCAAATAGCTGACGACGTCCAAAGCATGACCGCGACCTATGCGGTGAAGCTTAAGACAACTTGTGACAGCTGTTGCTGAACCATGCGGCCAACAGAGAGCTGCCGTTACCTGTTACCGTTACCGTCTGATCCGCTGCCAGAGAAGGCGGCCTATCTGGCGCGCCAGGTGCCGCCTCGTCTGACGATCGAGGCGGTCAGAGCACGCCCGGCGAGACCGTGACGCAAGGTTTAGTGTGATAACGATCCGCGCGACTGCGCTGCGTGGTTCTCGGTGCTGCTTCCCTGGCATTCGCACAGGCGAAACGTACTGCGTGCTGTTTGGTGTGAGGTATTTCCCCGAAGGCGTGGGCACTGATATATTTCGTGTCTTTAAAACACCGTGAAGAAGTATGTCCATAATCCGAAGCTTAGCTAACACCCGATGAAGGAACTAGGACAGAAAAAGATTGCGGACTACGGATACTCGTTGACTTTGCTGACAGACGAAGTTTGGGAAACGTAGAAGCGTGCACCCTGGAGGTAATTAAACAATATGCTGTTGCCACATATTCTGCTGCATACTCAACAAATCCGATTAACTTTGGGGAGTTGCAGTTTACCATTGGTATAGGCTTGCTTTATGAAAATCCTTTGAGAATGATGCGATGTGAAACGGTGAAGTACTCAGAACAGAAAGTAAGGAGAACCAGAGGACATGAATAAAATTTTATGGACGAAGCGAAATGTTTCCACACTAAATTTTCATTTTATGAAACAAGATTCGACGCTAATCGAGTCGCGATCGCGCAGAACAGACGGGAGAACTTAGAAGACTAAAAATAGAATGATTAATAACTAAATGAAGAGCGTTTTAATATGACCGAGGAGAAAAAAGCTCAAAACAATTGCTGTTTTACAGAAAATGGAAAAGGGTAATCAATAAAGTCTCTGAAAGTGAACGAGCAAGTTGTAACAGAAAAAGTGAAAACACTGAAACGATTTAGAGCCGGTTTAGCACAGAAATGCAAGAGCATAGGCGATTCATCCATCAGCTCAGCCTAAAACATGACATGATATGGAACAAAACATGATATGGAAGTTAAGCGCTGAATAAAAAGGAATATTAAAAAAAACTGCAACATTCAAATATCTCCATTCAGCCCTAGTGTCGATGAAAAAGGGAAAATCACCAGGTTTGAATCACGACAGACGTTTTCATTCATTTCTGGGATTACTTGAAAACATTCCTTTCTAGAGTCTTACAACACAGCATAACTGAAAGCCCACTCATAGCTTCCCATTGTCAGAAATTATTTCTTTTGTACCAAAACCTGATAAACTTTTTGGTTCCTTAAGCGAATAAAGACCAGTACACAGTTAAATGTCCAGTTTGAAATGATGGTGTCTTTTATCACTATCAGATTAAAAAGTGCCACAATCAGTGCCATATCCCCTTTCCAATGAACATATATTAAGGGACGTTTCATGGGAGAAAATAGCAGGCTAGTGTACGATGCAACAGAACACGTGAATAAATCAAACCAGCGTGAACTAACTGTAGCCGCAGATTTCGAAGTTGCATTTCATGCCTTACCGTGGGACTTCCTATCGCAATAACTTGACTGTTATAACTTTGGATCATACTACAAGCATATATTAAACGTAATGCATCTTGACTGTAACAAGTATTCTCGGATTTTATTAGATGCAGCGCGCAGGGGTGTCGTTCTGTGTAAATGGCTGGGAAGGGGCCGAGCTGAGGACCCGTTGGGCCAGCCAACCTACCCCCCGAATGTTGGTTTCTCAACGAAATAAGCCCACTTTGTTTTGACCAACGGCAATTTGAAACATTTTTGTTACCATTTTTCAAATAAAACTGTTTATATCCTTCTATATATGTATATGTGCACGCATATACATACACACATGTATATATGTGTGCATGTATATATATATATATATAGATGGATATATATATATAGGCACGAGTTGGTTTTATTTTTTATCCCAACTGTTTTTTTTTTACATACAGTTGAAATTTAAGGTTTGTTTTCTACCAAAAAACATTGATTAGGACCAGAGGAACACGAGTAGGCCTCAAATACATATTGATAGTCCCCTAGCACCACCAGGCTTCTAGAAAACGACGTCCCTGAACAGAGTGTGCCCGTTTGACCACGAAATCCGTCACAGTGTCTGCTCTAAATATTTTAGACCATTTCATGTTTTATTTTGTACTTCCGGCCTATCTATTACCTAATGTAGCCGTTTTTCTCTATTATTGCCCATTCCATCTGCTAAAACCAACAGAAAATACTGGGGGGAGGCGACACCAGCTTTAGAAGTATGCTCACATTGGGGAAGAGTGCCATGGTCCCTGTAAAAGAATACAAGTCGACACTCCTGACAGTGCGGCAAAAGACAAGGAGATTCACCTGAGGGTTACATCTTCAATTTCGCGGCAGAAACGTTTGCAACCCAAATCTTATTGTCGTCACAAATGCACGGAATATAGACCTTAGATAATTCTGACTTAAGACTGTCCCAGGATACCGAAGACCAGATTTCACTTTTCACATCTGAAAGCTCCTGATTAAACAATACTATAAATGAAATAAAAACGCTTTCCGATATATCTGGTTTGAAAATGGATGTTCACAAAACGAATGGTTTACCTACTGCGTGCCGCAGAGAAACTGCTAGACATCACGAACTTGGAGTAAAGTTTGTGGATGACGTAAAGACATTGAGTAAACCTTTCAGCGACAACAAAGATGTAACAATAAAAAACATAGAAGCGAAGCTACCGAATACCGTAAAAGATATCACGCAATGGAAAAGAAAAAAATAACACTTATTCTCAAAATAACTGTAATCAAATGTGTGTTGTTATCTAAGCTAGTACATATATGTAATGTTTTGCCAAACCCACAGAAAAAGATACCAAAGGAATAATAACCATACTGTCGTGGACAGACAGCCGAGATCGCGTGAAAGGACTAAAGTTATGTAGAATCATGGAAATGATGGTCTTAAAATGATCGATATTAGTTCGTTCATAAAACTATGAATATCATGAATTCAGTGACTGAACTGGTCACAACGCGTTTGGGCAAAACTGATTAAAAGCAGTCGGTTACCAACAGATGACGTAATAGACTGCGGACCTAACAAAATGAAACATGCAGCCAATGATAATGAAAACCCATTCTGGAACGCTTAATCCAAGCATGGTCTGGATATGCATCACGCTACGGACCAGACAAGCATCAGATATTGACAGGAAAAATGGTTTTATGACGCCACGAAATTTCACGATATTATGGTTGAAAGTTGGGACGACAAACGGATGAGATTTATCGCTGATCTGATTAATCCTTCGTCCAGCAGACTGTATTCCAGGGAAGAGATGATGAATCTTACGGTATTCGTATGACAATTCTGTCCTATGATTTCCTCGTCAGAAACTTGCCAAATACGATTCGAGTGGTTTGCGTATTGCATACCCACTGCAACTGTATAAAATCAGTCTAATAAATAAAAATGCGAGTGTGGAACAACGACGACATGCATCTCTTACGAGTACAATGAAACCAAAGCCAAGCACAAAGACGCTTGGACAATAAATGGCTCTTCGATTTAGAATCTGTATACGTAGGTATCATGCACGAAATATGTATATCAACGCAACATACATACCTCCAGGCTTTTCCCTCTCGTATAATATGAAGCATGATTTCGACTAATAAACTTCTTCACGTGATTGGTCGTCCTTAAAATATCTTAAATGCTCATTTTCTTCATTATCGATAGAAACATCACAGTACTTTATTTTGAGACTGCCGTCGTACAAAACATTGTTGGAAACATCGGCATTAAAATAACTAATATATTCAACATGCCATGGAACATTAGCTTATACCAATGGTTTTTCTTAAAGTTCCAGGAATTAAGTTGCAGTGAAATGCGTTCGGTAACATTAGCGAAGATGACTTTAAAGCGCGATGAAAAACCTGTCCCCTCAAACCAAATGCTTCTTCAACCTACTTAGACAAGAAATTGGAAAAGAGAAAGACGGCAACATAACAATACCAACCCATTAACATGTTTCTCATGAGTATTTAAATTTATGTTACTCGACCATACTCGACCACAACATACATCATTGACCACGAATGATGCTAAAGGTTGTTACGCATGCATGCGCTTAAAATGTTTTGCTTGTTGGCGAATAATATCATTCATACTTGAGATACGTTTCGCATGTCTCACAGCCCCGATCTTCATCGGATGCCTTCGCTGTAGGACTGTATAGAGGTAGTGTATGTAGCACTTTTCAATTCGTTACAAAAAGGACGTCTGAGACAAAACACTGATTGCTGTTATCATGATGCGTCACGCTGTAACACTGAGTGACTCACACTGGCAAGACAGCAATCCCCTTAAATGGTGCCGTGCAGGAATCCTTGCAATCTAGACATCCTTGCATTACATGTTCCAAAAGACGAACGTGTAAGAGATGCTTGTACGCATTTCCCGGTACATTTCCGTGCACTCGTTCTGTCTGATAAGCTCGAACGTACATCGCTGTGAAAAATACTGGCTTTTTCTTGAAATATATGTGGAAGCGACAATGAGCCTCTTGTCCGTGAGTGTCTGTCACTGGCCTCTGCCGGAAAATGCATCCAAAATGTTCCTTCGCATTGTGTCACGTTGCCCCCACGACCGAGATCGGAACATGGACTCAGTGTGCTTATGGCTTGAGATCGTAGTGTGAGAACGCAGCGTTAGGTCTCCCAACGGGACTACCGCAGACTTGTTCATCTCAAAGAACGGATGTCTTAAAATGAAGAGATTCAAAATCCGCAAGTAAAACTGAAACAGCAGAAGATTTCTTAACTGGGCGAATGCAGACTTTTTCGTCTAAAATAAAGGATGTCCCAGAATAAAGTTCTCAAAACAAAAACGATGTTCCAAAACGGAAACGCAGTCCAAACTTTGAAAACATCGGATGAAGACGGTAGCACCTGATACCCCTAACCCGGAACGCATGACTTCGAGCGCAGTGTGCTTGGTTTTCCAATCTCGAAAGACCTCTAACGTGCCGAGGAGCACAGGGGTGCAGGAACTCCTCCGCAGTTGGGGGGGGGGCAAAGAAGCATTTTGGATCAGTTCTTCCCAGTCAACGCCCATAGAGTAATGCTAAATTTCAAAAAGTTGGGGGGTCGCAACCCCCCCCCCTGCTTTTCGCGCCCTTGCTTGATTCAGACATGGTCGAATCCGACCCACCGTCAAATAACCGGTGCATCGATTCAGTACTTAGGAGGCCAGCCTTAAAAGCAGATGCGAGATTAAAGGATCAAGATTATCCTGTGATCCCGCCCATCATCTGCGTCTCGGGACAACACGCACCAACGCCGGACAGCGCGCGCCTCTCGTCTGGCTCCGCTGAGAGGCGGCAGCTGTCGGAAGTGGCGTGCCGACCTGTTGCGGCAGGTCGGCACACCTGGTCGCCCGCTGCCCGCTTATCGACACCGACGGTACCGGAAAGTCGCGCTGTCGCCGCACGCGAGTACGTTTCCCCGACATACGCGGCGACCGTACGACTGCAGTCACGCGAGCCTCGTCTGGCGTGACGCGACTGTGTCACGCACAAGGGCGCGGGCTGGCGGCTGACAGGATGCCCTCATGGAAGTTTCAAATATTGTGGAAACTGCGCGCAAATTAGAATATATACTAAAGCGATGGCCACTTTCTCGAAAAGGCCGGCGGAAACTGGTCAGGCACTAAACGTGCAGTCTTATCAACCTTCCAGAACTTTTCAACATCCCTCGTCGTGTTAACATCCGTGGGGCGTTGTACGTTGCCCGACGAGCAGCTGACTCATCCACCTATCCGTGCAGTCATCATCCCTTTGTCATACCGAGCCTCCAAGTCTTGTTCCGGTGCCTCCCCCCCTCCAATCCAGTCTGACGCGGCGGTTGAGTCTCTCGCTCGGAGAGCCGGCCTCAGGGCCTTTGAAGTCGCAGCCTGAGCGCGGATTAGCCGATGCTCGTTATCTGGGGATCTGGTGGGAGTTTTCGGAGCCGGCGCGCCGGCCGTGGCTTGACCACCTCCTGCAGCCGAGCAAAAATTCAGCCGCCGGCATTGCTGGTAGCTGCACTCCCTGCCGGAGGTTCAGACGCAGAAGAGCCACGAGGTGACGTCGATCTTTATTTTTTGTTGGATCTCAGAGTCGTGAATGCCGTCTCACGCCTTAGCCGAGAAAAGGAGATGGCCGGACTGGAACCGCGTAGGATCGCGAGATGGCGCTCGAGAACCAACGGCTACATGCGAAATAAGCCTACCCACACTGGGAATGTCTCGCTTATACTGGACTACTTGACTTGGCCGGAAATTTTCCAAAATTCGTTCATTTTGCATATCAAAATGTAATGAGCATTACATAGTCAATGTTATGCGCATTTTACGTTAAAGAAAATGTAATTACACATTTCACAGTCCATGCTACTCACCCGCACTATTGTAGGAAATGCGGCTGATACAAATATATTTGTTACCAATTATCTTTTTTATATATGCATTGCATGGGAATGTTTCAAAAAGCATTTAGAACAGCTATCAGACAAGCTTTAAATGATATCTTTGGATCTCATTCTGATCAACTAAAATGGTGGGACTCGAACGTGTACCGGTAAGCCTCAAGAATAAACCAAACGACCCCCTTTGGACCGCTTCTGTACACTGTTTTCGCCAACAATATGGCGCTGTTCTCGATAGAGGTCAGTTCCGTGCAGAACGCTGACGACACCCAGATGTTTCAGGCAAAAAGAGCGAACTCCCAGCACTCATATCCAAACCTGAGCAGTCTCTCACCTCTCTGGACTTGTGGTTCCACTCGAACGCCCTCACGGTTAATGCGACAAAAACTGAATTCATCACTTTCGAAAATCGCCAGACTTCCAAACGTGGCGCTGCCCTCGAATCTTTCGACGAGGCTAAAAAAATCAGGGCATCATTTTCGACTAAATTTTATCCTGGGACGCCCATGTGTCACTCGTCAGCCGTCGCTGCATGGAAACACTAGCCGAACTCTTATGTCTGCCATTCTGTGCCCCAGAGCAGTATCACGATGCCAGTCACAGCTCTGGTGCTCTCTCAGATCTGTTGCTGTCTATCCGGCTTTGGCAGTAGTACAAAAAGAGCATTCACAACACTCAGAAGATTTTGAATTACGCAGCTCGAGTAATTTTCGTCGTCAAAAACTCGATCACGTTTCTGACCTCCGTAAGAAACTTGGCTGGCTCCCTTCCAAACAGCTTGCTGACCTGGCCACACTGAGCCTGGCACACAAGATGTTCTCTCGCGGTGGACCAGAGTCCCTTGTTGACCTGTGCGCGAATAGAGCAGTAAGAGAACGGACCACCAGGCAGGATAACCTGCTGCATGTCTTCCGTTCTAGGACGGAGGCGGGGAGGAGGCGAGTTTCCTCAAGAGCGCCCACGCTGTATAACCAGCTCCCCAATATGCTCAGGGCGTTCCGATGTCGGAGTTGTACCCGCGCCGCCTGACAGAGGTATCTCGACCGTGACCGAGCACCCGACCAGGCTGGCGCGACGCCCTGCGACATCGTGTCATTGTCGGTGTATTGTCTGTATGCGGTGTGCACGTTTTGACTCCCTGTTTGCTTTTACACCTGTACTGCAACTGACTCGGGGCATACTAGCTTTTAGTGGCCAGGGGTGGATCCAGCAGCTCCGTTTGGGGGGGGAGCAAATAAGAGTTGCCTGGGTCTGTGGATGGTAAGTCAGTAGGTCGTTAACCGGGAGGGGAGAGGGGTGGAAGACGATGGCCGTAGGCTGGATTCGAGGCCCCAGCAACTATATCCCCTGACTGAGTAGAAATACCCATGTCTTTTGGGGGCCAAATGACCATTTACCCCCCCCCCCTAATCGCGGTGGGTGGACATGGCCGAGATGGCCCCCTGGATCCGCTAGTGCTAGTGACTACGGACAACCCTTCGGACATGAATAGATAAATGAATGAATAGATAAGCGAATGTTAAACGGCGACCCTATACGACAACGCTGCAACTATAGGTCGAAGTAATCTACCGATTCCCCTCACAGCACCGCGCCAGAATCTGCGCTGATTAAACGTCGATGGATCGGAAAGATAATCCATGCACAACTCTAAAGATTCCAGAGTTGGATTGTGGCATGAAAATTATATTTTCTGGACAATAACGATGCTTAACGTTTTTTCACACACACTGATTCCTAAACGGGTCACCGATTTGCGTTTTCATTCCAGCTCTAATCCCTACAACTAAACTCCAACAAAGGCAGTCCTACTTTTGACATAAGTGGACTTGAAATTGGTTTTACACATGCTTCGGTGGATTTAATCATTTTAGGCGGACATGTAATGCCCGCCTACACGAAACTCAGTTTAGCCATTTTAAAGGGACAGTTCTCCCTGTTTTGCAACAAAAAATTAAATGGACATAGTTTCGAGTTCACGTATCCTTTTTTGTCCTTTTTTGTCGTCCGCGAACAAATTTTTAGCGTTTTGTGTTTTCCAAACTGACTACCACGTGGAGAGGACTGGCATAAAGCCGTCACGTCATCACAGTCAGCTGCCCAGCTGCCTAATTGGGCGCGGGCGCTGGCTTCTTGGCGACATTGTATTCCACGTGGATTGTGGGTCCTTGTAGCGCTGTGGCTAAATGCACAAAACTGTGAATTATATTGAAGATCGTTGGTTGCGGAGTGTTTTTGGGGTCGCTGCGGTCGCCGAAATGCTTTAATAACCGTAACCAAAAGAAGATGAAAGATGAAATACGTAGATCCAAGCCAAAAGAGAGGCTCCTACCGGCCTGCTGGGCCCCCTGCCGGCCTGTGGGGGCCCTGCCGGTCTGTAGGAGCCACTGCCGGCCTGTGGGAGCCCCCTGCCGGCCTTTTGGGCCCCTCCCGGTCTTTTGGGCCTCCTACCGGTCTTCAGGGACCGCCTGCCGATCTTTAGGGCTCCCGGACCGTCTCTGAATGGTCCCTGCTGGCCTGTAGAGTGAATACCTGCCGGCGGCCGTTTGTTGTCCTGCGGGGGCCGTCTTCCAGCAGACTAGGGCCGCCACCGGCCTGTAGAGACCTCCTGCCGATCTGTGGGTCCCCTGGCTGGCCTGAGGGACCCCTGCCAGCCTTCGGAGGGTCCCTCCTGGCGTGTGCAGGGACCCTTGGTTTTGAAAACAGTGTTGCGACAGTCGGTTGTTGGTGACGTTGTGCTGCGTTGTCACAAAATGCGATTGCGCTTGCTACCGGATCGTGACTGGCATTGTTGTGACAAGCCGCGGCTCAAAATAAACTTGCATATATGAATCGTCAATAAACAAGGAGGCGGCTCCCCCACTGACCCTCGGGCATTAACTCCAGACGGTGCCAGACTTCCTCGGATACGTCCGAACGAGCCGTCCCAATAAAAATTGTTTTGGGCTCGGTCATCGACCGGCAGAAAAGAGTTAGCCGGTTGCAACTAATAACGTTTAGGAACGGGAAGTGTCCATTGTTGTAACATTTTCACTGACTGGTTTTATTCAGGGGCATAGTCATAAAGTAGGGTCCCACCATTGTTCAAAATTTTGGGCCGCCGGCTGTACCCCTGCTGCGAGCCTCCTGGAAAATGGGAGCTTCCTGAGGAAACAGTACAACACACTGAGGTTCTTGACCTCAGACAGGGCTCGAGCTAAACTTCTCTGAATGTGACGCATCATGCTGGAAAGAGTCAGAGTTCGCAAACTTTGACGGATTCAGAGAGCCAGAAGGTTTTGTTTTTCTTGGATCCACCTTGAGAAAATTCGCGCAGAACACAGCGTCCAGAGAAGCCAGGGCTCTCATTCACTAAATTTAGTTTTGCAAAATGGATTTCTTGCCATTAACGAGCGCCTGAGTGTCGTCTACGTATTAAAAGACGGAAGAATCCACTGCTACGAAGAGGCTAAGATCGTTGGAAAAGATGCAATAAAGGAGAGGTCAGAGAACAGCCCTGAAAAACGCCGATATCATTAGGAAGCGGTTTGGAAACAGTTATTTTGCCCGGCTTGTCAGTGAAGTTAACGGTTTGAGTTTGGCCGAGATAGATAAGAAGCAAACCACGAAAGGCTTACTTCGTACTGCCGTGGTTTTGTGGAGGCCAGGATGACTGATGACGTCAAAAAATTTTTACGAGTCTATAAGGCAACAAAGAAAGACATCGCCTCTGTCGGCAGCTGCGATGATGCGATCGATGGTGGACTCCACGTGGCACCGGGCCTGTTCATTTGTTCCCCACACGAAAACAAAACATGATCGTATTTTACTGTAGTTTGGTCACAACCCATCTTTTGTGCTTCATCTTCTCTTTTGGTTACATTCCATCTTCCATCAGTCCTCCACGTCCTAGCGCGGGTTGTTTGCAAAAAAGAGTCTCTCATCGGCTTCAGTCACTGGCTAAATTCATAGTCAACAAATCTACTAACGCACGCACTGCCTGTCCTCAGATCCGCGTGAATAAGTCGGCAATTCAGTTTTCAAAGCGGGTTCGGTTCCAGCAAGCTGCATCGACAACCCAGGATCAAAGAGACTCGAAATGGGCATCTCCTCGAAGGAAATTGAACGCCCAATCGTACATCATGCAGCTGCAACATGAGGCAGAACGTGCCACGTTCAGGGGACTTGCACCGTGAAATGCACAAATAAAAAGTATTGATGCAAGTGTCAACGAGGCATGGGCTTTACTCCTTATGCGCCGATAAATTATCTTAATGTCTTCATGTTTACAGTGGTTTTCGACAGTCTGCTGCTTCCTGCGTGCAAAAATACGACAGAACGGTCAAAAGTGTATTCTGCAAAGCCGGCATGGCATCAGACATCGTGAACCTCCATGAACACCCCATGAGATATTTTTTTTAATTAAGCGTATCCTTAAAACACAGCCAGCGATCCCCATATATTTGGCTGCTGAACGAACGAACATTGGCCGATCATCGCATGCCCAACACTCTGAACGATTTTTTTTCAGTCAGGCGTATAGTATAGCTCACGGTCCCCCCATATGTTTCGTTCGGCTGCAACAAGTGGTCTGTGTTAGCTTTGCTTCCGCCAAGCGCTTGTCGTCACCGACAAAATGCCTTTGATCCTAGGGCGCATCCCAGTTGTTTCGTACTATTTGCGCCGAACTGAGCCCTTATCAATACGGTTGAACTGTTGCCGTAAAAGGTTACCTGGTCTTTGCTAAATATCCAGTCGGTGGGAACGCAAAGAACTATAGGAGCATGCCAAAGATGTGTCAGTCTTAGAGAATTTCCGGGACCGTTGTAGATCGGTGGCCACCCATCCCACGGCAAAGTCCAGTCCACGCCCAACTTTCTGAAGGGCGCCAGTGGGAAAATGAAGCGCTATGGGCAAATTCCCCACAAGCTGCCCGGTCTGGGGACGGTCGGGCCCAAATCGGGCTTTTCGTCGGGTCTGCCGAGCCCTGGTTTTGACGTCACTACCTCCCACCCATATACAGAATAAGGAAAGGTACGTATTCACTCCCCTAAGTCAAGTGATCTGCAGTCTACCCTTGTGGTGTCATGACCAGGGCCGGGCAAGCCCAGCCATAGGCCCGCTTTGGGCCTGACCGGGTCCAAACCAGGCGGCTTGTAGGAAATTTGCTCGTATTCCTTCAATTTCCCATTGGCAGCCCCTGAAAAAATTGAGCCTAGACCGGGCCACGTCGTGGGATGGTTGGTTCCCGCTCCCGGACATTCTCCAGGACTGACACCTGTATAATGGTAGTACAGGTACCCGTATATTTGGTAATTTGCAAGGTCATATAACATACAGAAAAATTGGTGCCACCCGATGAAAATCCTGGCGGTTATTTTGTACCATATTTTATATATGGTACAAAATTATATATATATATATATATATCTGTGTGTGTGTCTATATACAGACAAGAAAAAATATGTGTGTGTTTGCGTTTGTCTCTTCTTTGTGTTTTCTACCTTTCTAGCAAGACAGTTTAAAGTTTGAAGTCATACGTCTTTGGAAGTAAGATATGATCCGTTGGAATTTAGCAGTAACAGGGGGATGACAGTGGTTTAAACTTGATGAATTTAATGGCGATTGATAGCAAAAAGAGACAAAAATGATTCCCGTATGGTGTTGTGTATTGTTTTGTTGTTACTGATTCCCTTATGTTTTTTTCTGCTTTGAATGCGTGGAAAATTGTACAGGTTAATGTGACGCAGCTGTCACTGCCTTAGCTGCTTAGCGATAACCAATATCTCTATTGCCTGTTACCGACTTGCCTAAACCCCAGTCTGCAAACAGTGGTTCAGATATGACAGGTATCCTAGGGAGCAGCGAAATCAGGATCTGTTCTCAAAACTTGAGAACAGATTTTGGAGCACCGGCTCCGTCAGATATGCACTCTCAGGAGTCAGGACAGTTATTTTCACACAACCTTCTCAAGGTTAAAGAATATTCCCTCTAAGTTTTTACAGACATCTTGAAGTATACAAAACCAGCTCAAATTTCAGTCAACAAAAACATTTTACCTAGCGCTTACATTGTGGGAAAGTAATCGTAATAGTGGTTTTATGGTGCCTGAAATGCAATGTTGACATGTACTACTGAATGTTTCAGCTGAAAAGAGTTCACGAATACATAATTTATGCGGTCACTAAAAAAGTAAACAATTTTCCACGCCAGATTACAAAGTGTCATGTATGCAGCACCTGGTGCTTTTTCTAGGTGGTGCTGGAGCACAGCCTGAACGTTATAAAACTCAGCATATGCAACCAATCCACGTTAAATTCATGGTATTGGGATGGATCACACAACGTACTGAATTTATCCAGTCCATTTTGTATCTTGCAATCCAACTGGCAAAAAACCAGCGCATTATTCAGATAGGTTTGTATGTATGGAATCTGATTATATGGAAATCCTGACAAACAGAAGTAAATTAGCCTGTCCCGAGAACTCAAAATGCATATAAAGTGGTTTGGATACATGGAATTTTTGCTCTATAACGAAAAAATTTTGCTGGTCCCTAAGAATTCCATACAAGCAGAATTACCTGCAGCAAAATGTGCCAGACATTACACCACAAACGTGCCATAACTGAAGCACACCGTTAAATGTAATATTTTGTCAAAATTTCACGCAGTCCTGCCAAAATTTCGGGCATACATTCCAGCCAATCCTGTTTGGTTGTAAAAGATGGCTACTTTTTGCAACAAAAAAAATGGAAAATCTGGATCGATTTTAATCATTTTCGTAATTGTTTCTCCCGCAAAAAAAACAGTATGGTGTGGTCTTCCATAGGTTGCTTACAGTGAGTGTTGGTATACAGGATACCAGTGTTTTGCTTTGTTTCCCAGCCCCCCCCCCAAAAAAAAACGCATGGAGACAGAACAGCTACCTTGCAGCACATCATCTTCATATTCCCAGGGTTAGGTTAGGTTAGGTTAGGTCTTGCAAACGTCTCTAGAAAGACTGGCACTAATCAGCAAACCATAATTCAAGCTCATTCACGTGTGTGAGGCATACGGCATATTGGATGAAGTTTTTTTCGCAACGACCTTCGTCTGTTTACCTATGGCAGACGGAGCTGGTAATTTGTGTACCTCACATTAACGCGTCCTAAGGGGGGGGGGGGGGGGGGCACGGCCCCCTTGGGCCCGCAGTTTTTTTTATGAAAACCATCGCACATCATCTCCCCAGAAGACAGTTTCCGTATGATTTATGATTTCGGTTCACACTGGGCTCCAAGCCCCCTCCTTAAGAAAATCCAGGCTGCGCCACTGGTACCTCATACTGATATATAATCCTTGGGCAATATGACATGTAATCCTTGGGCATAATCGTCACTGCACATCACGTCTATCGCCTGCAAAGTCACACTACTTTCTGTGAATTGGCACTCACCTGTGTTTGCCCTTATTGGGGAGCAGCAGTTAGGTGCGTCACAAATAAGGACAGGTGCCGCGCAAAACGTTATCTGAGACGATCCGCAATCGCATTTCACTTCCAATGGCCATCAAATCTTAGCTATAATACAATATGGCCTTGGTAAAGCCCATCAGAATTTGTGCATCTCACGTTACATGCGAATACAAAAACATCACAAAATATACAGAACAGTTGCCATCCCCTCCGAACGCTGGCAACGCACCGGAAACACTGTGAATCTGCTTGTTTTTAAGATGGCGTCTTAAAAAAATCGTGTTTGAATTCTGGTGGGAAGCTATAAACGTTGCTCAGACTTATCCTTTGTCATGAACAGCACGCGAACTCCACGTGGAAGCTGCTTTTCGTTCACCTGTCAAGCGACCTCACGTAGTTCGTGTTAATGACGAGCACCCAGACGTCCCTTATGCGCCAACAAATGTTTAGCTCGTTGTACACTTACGATGAAGACCCTTGCTATTTTTACGATAGACTCCTTATTCATCGTTCATTCATGATGATGGTGATGTATACAACTATCTGAGCTGTTTCTTTACTAGTTATTCGTGTGCTTACAACCCATGCGTTTGTATTTCAAACAATGGCTCGTGGTTAAAAAACTTAGCATCGCCGAAATGAGTTTGCAGTGAAGCCAAAGGCTCCTAAACATAAGGCTGGTATTAGAAAACGTTCGTATAGAACAAGGTTTATATTGCAAAAGATTCGTTCCGGACGGCGCCGAAGGAGCGATATAGGGCGCTATAGGCCTCAGGCCGATAAAAGCTGCGATAGGACTTGGCTGGGTCCAATAAAGAGTTCAGGCTCGGTTAGACTAGGTTAGGCCAGGCTAAATTTAGATCCTTTTCGTTTCCGATACCAAAGACAAGTAAACGAACCTTTGGTTACGAGCCTTTCTCCCCACGAACCTTTCCCTTACGAATCTTTTTCATACGGACCTTTTCTTTATGAACTTTCTACAAAACGACTCCTTTTCATTACGAACCTTTTCCAATACGATACCTTTCCCAATACGAGCCTATTGCGATATGAACCTCTTACCATACGAGCCTTTCACCATACGAGGCCTTATGCGTACGAACCTTTGGCTACGAACCTTTTCCCATACGAACCCTTGACTTGTGGGTCTTGGTCCTAGACCAGGAATTACGCACCTCTTCCAGCTCACCCCTGAAATGTCAAAACCACCACTACTAGGAATCAGTTTCCATAAAATATGGTGAAATTCCACAGATGTGTTTGTCATTTGTGTGTCTGCATTTGACAAAGCACTTTGAGATACTGTCCGAGGAATCTACGACGTTTGCGATTGCACAACCAATCTGTTTCCGATCTTTACCTTGCAAATATGGCTCGTGCGTCACTGTGTGTTTCGTGGATTTAAAGGGCTCTTCGGGACTTAGGAGGCAGCTTACCCCTGGGATTAAAATTCAGATACTGCTGAGAGAGATTTCCTAGAGTTGTTTGCAACATGCATCAAACAAAACGCTAGTTTTTTCCATGATGTTTTACTACTGTTTTCAAATATGACTGTGTCCTTCCTGAAAGAAACACTGAAAAATGTTTATGGAGTTTTTTTGCACGGATGCAACATTCCACAGCTCCCGAGCTCGAAAACTGCGTTTTGTGTGCAAAAATGTTTCGTGTATTTTACGTGCTCTTAACTACCAAATATTTGTCACTGTTTTGTGATCAGATGTGCGTCTCCAAAACACAAATATTATGGGGTCTGCTCTGCTGTGTCAGGATACTGCATCTGCCGAACCTAAATCAGGGTGAACATCTTTCAGACGTCGTATCGCACAAGTTCTGTTGAAGTCTCGACACGATCGCAGGAGTTTACTGAACCAGCCACCGAGACATTACGTCAGCTTTTATCTTGAGCGATGCTTTTTTGGAACACGTTTCATGAAAAATGGAGGTCGTGATGGATTTACAGAACGGGAGTAGGAAACATCGAGTTGGACAATGCCGTGAAATACTGGACACGAGTTTAGGACAAAGGCAACACGGTGGCCGACGTATTTTACTTTCATGACAGCCGTCTCTTTATCGTGTGGTTATGGTCAATGACTGAAACAGCTTTGCGACGTTGCTGAGGAAAAGTTTCCTCCTCCGGTTACCAAATCTGGTAGTACAAACAATGATGCTGGACAGCTAAACAACACCTATGGTGCTCTGCGGAAAACAAACATTAAACTTTGCCCAAATTCTCCGCGATTTCCAGAATACCACGTATACCTCATGTTGTGCCGAAAGCTCAGCGGTTAGTCGGCAATGAATAATGGCACACGTTGCCATTAAAATAAATTGTCAGGACCGAGGCCGTTGTTTATTGAAATATGGGCGCCGAATGACCCTGCAGTCGGTGCCCCCCTAAGCCCCAATAACCATCCAACCAACTTCATTGAAATACCGAAGTTTTGGCCATTTATTCTGGCTCATGCTACCGTACTCCACAAACGTGTCTTTCTTGGTGTCAATGGTCATTACTTTCGTTCGCTTCGCCTCTGATGTTGCCTGCTAATTAGATGCAGTCACAAAAATGAATAAGCAATCGCGCGAAATACCATTTTTTACAATGGCTGGGGTTTCATGTTGACGGCGAAAAAGAAATGATAAATCTGCCGACGAAAAGGTAAGGAAATTAACTGCATCAAGCCGTGCCGCCTTTGAGAAGGCATTGCCATTTAGGAAGATGCCCAATATAACTATTATGGTAAATTAAAATGCCCAAGGTTCAAAATGTTGCAACAGATTACACCACATTGTTCAGTCGACAGGCCAAAACTTCGCACCAGACATTTACTAAACACCACATGCTCGTTCGTTTAGCTCACTCCGATACATGGTAAAACTGCACCATACCCACAGACGGCTCGTTGTTTTAAAACATCCGCGAGCCAAAAATACAGTGCGTCGCCCGCTGAAAGCATGGAGACTACGCCGTCGTGGAAGTTCTGCGTGCCACCTCATCCGTCGACCGATCAAAAACAGGTTCTCCAAATCAGACACCGAAGATGACTACAACCAGACAAACCGGCTCTCGATAAGGTGTTCTGGAAAAATTAGCCGATTTTTCGCTGATTCAGCAGCAGCTGCAGAGTCTGATGGCTCGGCAGAGTGAGTTATGCCGATTTGCGGAGCTGACACGCATCTCAACCGCAGACTAAGTGCGTAATTTTTGCTTGCAGTTTTAAAAGTTCAGTGATAAGCCAAGGTGAAATATTCTACGCTGACAACGATAAAATCTAATCCCCGGATGTGCCCAAAAATTGCGCCAAACTACTCGTTCTAAGAACGGCAGCTTGAAAATGTTGCAATACGGTTTCGAAATCGCACACAGTAAGCCGAAGACGAAACGTTGCCTTGCGTATTTTTTCTTTTTTATCAAACGTAAACAGCGTTCAGATTCTTAGGGTCCAGTTTTCTCTGATTCCTCCAATTTTACCCAATTTTCTCATCAGATTCGATCGCAGCAGGACGCAAGCCGCTGTTTACTAGGAAGGGAGCTACTGCAGCTGATAATGCTTCTGCAAGAAGGAACGCTTCCAAAGCTTTTCACGCGTCAGGTTTGGAAAAATGTGAAATACCGTTTACGCAAATGCAACCAGGTAAGCTGTTCCTTCATTTGTGTTTTTCTTTTGCCGGAGAGCGTCCGCTTTCATCGGCCTGGCGCGAAGAGTGCATCGTTGCTGTTAGGTTTAACGATGGGTACTGGGATCATCCGACCCTTCAGATCCGCCTGACAGCTCCTGTCTGGATACAGGGAACTTGTCCGGCACAGACAGGGACAGAACCCCATGCGGCGCGCATCATAAGGTAAAGGCTGACGAGAGGCCATCAGGCCCTATCGACGGAACTTATACGTGTTCTTCATAGCACCGTCATTGACTCCCAGTCTTCGTTCAACCGCTTCGTCTGTAGTGCTGCGTCTCCAACCTCAATGATTCAGTCACCTTTTTCCGCCGGGATGCTTCCGGAATCTCATCTACATGACCTCTCCCACCCCCCACCCCCATTCCCCCGCCCTCATCAGGACGCAGCAGCAGAAAGAGCCGCTGCTTCTCCGTCAGCCGACTCCGCCGCCGCAGACGCCGACTCCATCGGCCCCCGTGAAGCGCGACAGCCGCTGCAAAAACGCCCTCCGCTGTCGGCATTGTTTGGCTAGACCTTTCATTCTGCGGCGGCGGCGTTTTTCTGGGCCGTCATGTCCGAGTCGGCAGGCGTCGCGGACGGCGGCGCTGTATTGACAGTGGCCCGGGCCGGCGGCCGGTCCGCCATCCGCCGCCGCACGAGCAGGCGACAGTTCTGCACCAGTGTTAGTCGCCGCTCGTGGGAGAAAACCGACGCTGACGCGCCGCGTCCGCGAACTATGATCGTTACGCCGCTGGCGCGAAGGTTTCGCGCGGTTTCCCATCGTCGTGTCGCTGGTGTCTGGTCGCCGCCCCTAGCCCTCCGCCCCCCTCCAATTCCGCGTCCATCCCGTCCACAGTGCCCGACAATGCTGGATCTCAGACGCGCGCGTGCGGACACGTGTTGCCGAACCGCGGCCGTGGGAAAATATGCATCGCGTCGGTGTCGACGCGGGATTTTCGTTCCAAAGATGCGGGCCAGGACAGGAGAGAATTGGAACTGTTCCAGGGACTTCCGCAGGCGATTCAACGTTCATCTCCTCCGCCGTTTTGGAGTTTCGGGGTCGACAGCTGTGTGCGTGTAACGATGTTCTGGTTTGCAAGGAATAGTGGGGTAGAGATGAAGGTAAAAGGACAGGAATAGCCAAAAAAGAAAGTCAGATATCAAGAAATGCAGGGGCCAAAGAGAGAAGCCATCCATCAAGAGAAAGACAGAGAAAGAGAGGGAGAGAACTGAAGACAAATAGAAAGGAAAAGAAAGGAAGAAAGAAGAGAGAGAGAGAGAGAGAGGGAGGGAGGGGAATAAGACGTGTCTGCACCGAAGGTGCCCACGCTGTCCAGACACGTGCGCCCACCGTTTCGAAACAGATGTGGCTTCCTGCCGACTCCGGACAGCAAGACGTGACGTCATCAATCACCGCCGGGCCCCCGCTGCTCGCGCAAAGCCTCTCGGCGCAGGCGGTAGGCGGCGGGGCAGGCTCCCCGCTATTCCATTTAGTTGTTACAGGCGGAGTTTAATTGGTCGTACTCCAGTCGTTCACGCTGTAATTTATGAAAGGTTTCTAATTGCGCCGGGAGCGCCTGTGCCGAGGTGGCGCCAGTGCAGACGGTGGCCGGACGGGGTGGCTGCCGGCGGCCGGCACCGGTTCTGGGTCAGGGCGGCTGCCGCCGGCGGCGTTACCACACAGGCGGCCCCGTTACTGGCTGTAAGCTGGCCCCGAATTAATAGGGCGGCCGCGGCGCCATTCACTCGTGTGCAGTCGGAGGCACGCTGCACGAACTCGGCGAGTGGTCGGGACCTGAGCCTGGCGGGTGGCTGCGGAACTCGTCAGACGAGAGAGAGGGAGGGAAGCAATCTGAGATGGGGAGAGAAATGTTCAGTTTGGTTCTGTTCGGTTTGGAGAGAAATGGTCCCTTCTGAAACCGATAGACTGAAATACGCATCTGCAAGAACATGTTCCTCCGAATCGCGTCAAAATGAGGAGGAGGGGTAAATTACGGCATTGTGCGCCATCTCCCCCTTTGACAGCTTTATGTAAATCATCCGGTCCCCAGAACTAGCCTTAAAAGACAGACTTCCCAAAATGACTGCGTAAAATGATTTCATGTGCTGTGCTTTCGTTAGTGCCCTACCACGAGTTAGTTTCCCGAACAGATGATCCGTCATTCGCTGTTGGCGCACAGCCATTCGCTGTCGCTGTCGCTGTGCGCATGAATCGAAGTAAAACTCTGTTTATCTGTCCGAACAGGTGCACAATCTGTACTAACCCACGCGTTTGTTCTGAGACGGCTGTGACCGCGCTCCAGCCGTCTCTATCGTTATAAAGGTTTCAGTTTACCGTGACCTCAGTTTACCGTGACCTCGGTTTACCGTGACCTCAGTTTACCGTGACCTCAGTTTACCGGAAGTTCTCAGGTGCCGAATCAGATGCGCTGAAATTTTTGTCGCTCACATCCCGGGCGCTTCACGCGGCCGGAAATTCCACCAAAACAAAGGCACCGTGCCAGATTTCTCTGCACTGATCAAGACGAAATTTTCAGGCCACGTAATGCCACAAATCTCTGGAAGAACCCAAGAAAACACAACACCTTGGATACAAAGGAATGTCTGGTCACCCGTCTTTGAAAGGTGGTCACGTACCATTTATGACCGATGGTGCTAGATCGTATGGAAGACGTTCGTACGCAAAAGATAGTAAGAAAAAGATTGCGTGGGGTAAAGGGTCATATGACAAGAGATCGTTTGCAAACATTTTCAGGCAAGGATAGTCATAATATTACAATACTTGGCGGCAAACGGAAAATAAAACGACAGCAAACCGAGTTTTGTCAATGCGGTATTTTGTCATTACAATATTTGTCCCATACGACCTTTACGCCATTCGATCTTTTGCTATACGATCTTCTACCCGGTTACCGTGCTAACTAGGGTTAAGATCACTCTTCCTGAACAGATCTGTAACCAGGCAGCTCCGTGGTTTCAACGAAAGGGATCTGAAATCAAGTCGCTGTTTATCAGCCAAATAGCACAACCTGTCAGCGCCTCTCCGCCGAAATGACTGCAAAATCTTGCAACTGTTTGCCAACCAACTGGCTGCAGAGTTTGGCATATCCGCTCCCGGCTACATAGTTCGAACGTCTTTTGACACTGTTCGTCATCTAAAGAACCGAGATGGGACAGCTCGGTTTCCCGCCCGAATAGCTGCGCAGCCCGCCGGCTCTGTTTCTCGCCTGAGCCCTGCCCAGTCTGGCGGCGGGCGTCTGTGACGTCACAGTCGTTAGTCGGTGCGCCGCGTGATGGACGACACGCAGCAGCCATTACAGCGAGGTCAGGGCGGGATCACGTGACCCGTCACCCCGTGGGAATGCCCGGCGCGGCGCGGTCACGTGGGAGTCCGTTAGCGCCCGCCGCGCCCGGCGCCGCGGCAGAGGTAAACAGACTGGTCGGCCGGCGGGGACCGCCTGAGAACGGCGCCGTCTGCCCGCGGGGCATGCTGTCGCTGGAGACGCAGTCCTCAGCCGAGGGCGGAGCGGCCCCCGTCGGCCTCGGCCCGGACAGTTCCTGTTCAGACGGCTGCTTTGATTCGATTTGCGAGCCTGCCGTGTTAAGACAGGCGCCGCGTCCAGCTAATCGCGGCCCGTCCGCACGGATGGCAACTGACGCACCAGGAGCAGGAGTCCTCCGGGAAACGCTGAGGCACGACGCAAGGGGCCGATCGTCGTGGTCCGAGGCAGTACCATTGCAGGGCTGTTTGAGCCTCCATTGCGAGGGATGACGACTGTGTTTAATGACGAGATGATTCTAGTGGGAGTTTGATGGTGGGTCGGTGCCGCGGTCAGTTCCGATGAGAACGCCAAGGTACGATACGCTGACGGCTGTTTGCGCCTGACTTGAGTGTTCTGAATCAATAAGACCTCCACGAAGCCTTCTGTGTGTTGTTCTTTGGGATGTGCTCTTTCCCGCTGTTTGTTCAGGTGGCGTTGAAATGGATGTCCGGGATAAGAGCGTCGACTGCATAGGGCGTGATCCAGATGTTGACAGTGGGAACAGAAGCTTTCCCAGTGATCGCAGCCAGTCATGACAGGGCCGAGGTGTTGGCTTTGCAATCAGTGCTTCTGCAGCCGGTCCTCTGAGAAACTGCGCTGTCTTTTAGCGATGCAGAAGCAACAGCCCCGCCTTGTGTCTTCAGTTTCGGTACTTTAGCGCTTTGTTATCCTGTTTCTTTCCATGCAGCTGCCATTCACGTCATCTTAATTCCTGCAAAAGTTGGAGACGTGTTCACCGGATGCCTTTCGCCGGAGCTCACTGCGTCTGAATCATCGATTAATCATCGCTTCGAAGCAACTCCCGGGTTTCAGAGATTTAAATCTCCGAGATTCCTCCATCATACTGAATTCCGCCGGCGAAAGCGTTCCATGCATGTTTTTCATCAAAGTTTCTGTACATAACTGCATGAAACTGTAAAATCTCTGAAACTGGCCAATTCTCACCTGTCCCTCTATAACTGCTCATATGATGCATTGTATCCGCTACGCTACACGATTATCCCGCCATTGACTGCAAGGGGGGGCGTTCAACGCCCCCTGGCGCATTTTCTAAATATCTCCGACATGAGTAATCGCAGCGCTCTGAACCTTTCAGTGCGTTTCCTTTATACCAAGTTGGCACATGCCGACGAAATTTGGTGATCAAAGTCATCCTGGGTGATGTCCGTATGATGTCATAAAGACAGCCATGTTGTGTGGTCTGACGCACAGTTTTACCTCGTTTCATAGTTACAGTTAAAATTCTTCAGCATGGCGACGGTAGCTTGCTTTGTATGTCCTGGAGGCACGAGGGCTCGATGTACGTCACCCGTGAGCCCATACTAGGTCATCTTACGTCAAATCTTTATGTAGAAAATTTTGAATTTTAAATATGTACATGGGAAGAAGGGAAAGAATCAAGGCATTTCGATGATGTTTGATACAAAAAAGTTTCTTCAGCCCGGGGTGATAAGATGTGTAATTCAAAGGTCTTTGACCTTATACTGCTTGGAGAACTCTTGCGGCAGGATCTTGCAACAGTGCAACATTTGTTTACGGTTCGGTTTTTGGTAGTCCTGGACTTACGTCAGCTCAGTAAGTTTGTGGTGTCTGTTTGACGCTCCTGGTGACCGACGTAGAAATATTGGTCTTTGTAACTTTGTGCAACATTCCGTGGCGTGAAAATGTGCCACAAGAGCCAAACTGACTTGCTAGGTCGTCCAGAGGCTCCTGATCGAGGCCACTAATGTGCTCGCGTTACTGCGAATTTCAAAGCGCTCAATGTCGCAATATTGCATCGGAGCTCTTTAAAGCCTTTACCTGTGTTTAAAGCTCTTTGAAAGTGCCTTTTTTTGGAATCCCCGTTCCAAATTACGCCGGAAACATGTATGACATGACCTGTTAGCACAGACGTCACATCTGACCTAGCCTGTGACAGTTGACCTTTGATGATCTTGAGTCAGGTAGCTCTCAGCATAATACGCCAAGCTTCTTGAGATAAATTACTATCGAAAAGTCAGTCTCGGTCTGTTTTCCATTGCGATCAGGCATCTCTGAACAAAAGGATCACTTTTGGGTGTTTGACCTGACGTGTGACGTCATCACTGACTCTAAAGTTAAAAAAAGTGTCACAAGATGGTACGGACCGGTGCTATCGATTGGCACTTAAATCATCCATATCGGACCTCTGGTTTTTGAAATAGACGGGGAGGGCGTTAAACGCCCCCCCCCCCAGACAGTGGAAGGTGGCAAAATACCCCAGTCAATGCCGGGTTAAACAAAGATTTCTTTACAAAGTCCTGGAACCCTCTGCTTTAAAAAAAAATCGGCAGATTTACTCCACTCGGCGTTTACCAACAACGACGACGGAGGTCGATGCATACTGCTGAGCAGTTTTCGAACTGCGTCAGTCTTGACCTATGTCGTTTCTGCTGTTTTGCTACTTTCGAGAGATCCATTTTTACGCCGAAGGTAAATGGCTGTAAGCCTAAACCGGAGTTAAAAGCCCAGGAAGTCAAACTAACTCATTTTAGCAGTTTCAGTCTCTGCAGCGGGTTTTCGCTTTCTCAGCTTTCTCTGTTTTCGTGGCTTAAGCTTCTGCTGCGGAGTTCCCCGTGCGAATAGATGTCGGCTATTGGGAGTTGTTCTATGATGACAGTGAACATCATCGTCTGTGGCGCTGAAACTAGGTCTAATGGCTTACTGGGCGGTTTCAAAGCGTTTGCGCAACTCGTAAGGTGGGGGCTGACCGTTATGACCTTGTTTTGCCACTCGCCCTCGGTGATGATCCAGCTGATGAGCCCGTATCATTTGCAATGAGTTACGGCTGGAAGGGCTGACGAGGCATCATTGGCGGCATGTTCGGCATTGCAATGTGCGGGCTATGACGTACAGTTCATCGAAGAGCTGTAAGCTCACTTAAGATGAATTGCTAACAAAAATGCGCATGCAGTCAGATGGACAAGAAAAACATTAGCACATGACAATGTTTCATATACTTAACCCCCTTTCCGTTTGAGGGGGGGGGGTTCCGAAGCCTCCCTCGGGGTTTTTGCTCACCATTTTTAGCTTCAGAAAACCTGGCGACTCCTCCTGCCAAATTCCGTTCTACGTATTGTGACCATTTTTCATAACTTTATTTCCCTAGGGCCCGAGCCAGACCAAGTTTCTGGCAGACACTTCAAGGCCATTTTCGGCATTGCTGAAGGGAAAAGAAAAATGGCCATCAGAAAGAGTTTTAAATATAGACCTTAAAATTTGATCAGTATAAAGGCAAGTAGCTGGGCAAATGTGGAAAAATATTTCTGTTGATCTAAGATCACTTTACAAGATCTGATTAAGGCAAAAAGTCCAAATTTGGTTTTATATCAACATTTCTCAGGCCAACTTTCAAAACTCAAAACCGGGAAAAGGTAGGAGCCTGCAAAGTATCCTCTTGTTTTGTTTTAGACTTTACAGTGACATCAGGTCGGGTCACAAATGGGGGATGGGGGTTATGACCCAAAATCTCGGCGGGCGAACCCTATATCATGGCGACCATAAACAGGAGTTTAAGAAATGTAGTCAATTCAAATAATGAGAAATGTTTTCAAAGACTAGAAAATGAACTTAAGGCAATTCCATGCCATTTTGAGGTCATCTAAGACCATTCAAGGTCGAAGGTCGTAAGCTGACCTGATGAACCTGCGACCAGTTTCCCATTGTTCGGCCTGGCCCAGCCTACGCCAACATGGTACAAACATTGTAATACGATTTGTACTTCTGAAATGTAACATGGCTACCAAAATAATATTTAAATATTTTTAGTTCTTATTTTATTCAGTTTTCGAAAACATACTCCTCTCATTTTCTGAGTCCTATAAACGTACATGAATTTTTCAGAATTCTAAACATATAAGCCAAGGGAAAACTCGGATCGATTAGCTCTCGATTCATGCTGTTTGCATCAAAATCGGTCCATCAACATCGGAATTATTACGACCTGAAAATATCCCCATTTCTGACACTTTTGCGCTCCAGTATCTATCCATTTCAAGACCTTTTCCAAACAATGTGGTTGTGTTTCGTTACGATGCCATTGGACGGTTAGTTCTCGAGATCTTCGGAGGGCCCAATAAACCCACTCCCCACCATATGAGAATGTACTATAGCGTTATATGTAAGGGAACAGAGTTAAGCTGAATTAGTTCTGCGTCTTTGTAGACTTCGTTTACACCCTGAAGTCTCAGCAGATGAGTTTGTCCCTGTTTTTAAATGTGCGCTTTCAAAGGCAATGAGACAGCAGAACGGAATGAACCGTTATCGTGATTACTAAATCAAAGCGCTGTCGTTGAGAACGGTTTCGATGCGAACATATGTTGCAAGCGACCCCAATGAACTAATGAATATCCTTGCATGCCCGCGTCAACAGTAATTATGGGCATTAGAACATTAACAGCTGATTATTTATCACCTCTAATGAGCTCCCTGGGTTTGGCAGGGCTATGAAATAATCAGTCGAACGTTTTGAAAGCCGTTCTCATGAGTCCGCTTCCGGGTTGATGGAGTGACCCCGGCGTTGGGAAAGCCAGGGTTATGGCGCTTCTGAGTCGTTGGCCAGCGCGTTCATCCCGTGTCGTTATGGTAATTGCCTGGTAATCTGCCCGAGACTGCCCCCGGCATCGTACCCTTCCCCGAATACCAGCATCGATACGAACAGCGCTGTCAACGCGAGTGATGACGCTTCAACGCCGTGTTTTTATGCAATGAGCGAGCAGGAAAGTTCACGCTGTTTCTAACGGTTGTTTCCTGCTTTTCATCCGATTCAGCGTTTGTTGCTGAAGCGCTGCGAAAATCATGGTGCATTTTTGATGGCGATAACCCCTATAACATCTCTAGCGCTCTTGGAAAGATGGAAGGGCGGCAGTCGGGAATCTTCAGTCCGTCTCTTCATTCCCAGCCTTACGAATGAATCTGCTCTCGCAATTTCTGAAACATTCCGATTCAGGCTTTACGCAGTAAATGAACCGCAGTCCAGCTGGCGGTTTTCAGTGATTTCTTCTAGTTGCATTATTCGATCGTTGTCTCTGGATGCCTTTCTATCCCCAAGCAGCAATTTCGCTCCCACCAGCTCCAGTCCAAAACGCCGCCGAAGGTCATAAGACATGTATTTCTGTACACAACTGACTCCCGATATACGGCACGCTATCACAGCGACTGCGCGGAGAATTCAACGCCCACCACGCGTGGGCGTGCACGTGGCGTCTAAGCTCCCCGTTCCTCCGATAAACATATGGCTATCCGGCCACACGCCGGCCCATTGGCGAAGCTATCCTGTACTATTGCACACTGAAGCGCGGTGGCGGATTCCCGCTCCTTCTACAGTGACCACTCTCTAGAAAAAATGAAACAGTACAAAATCACATCGTGAAACCCACCGACTTCGATATGATGCGAACCGAAGGCAAACGGTCTGTGTTAGTCAATGCCACTGGACTGACATCGCCTTTTGCTACAATCTGTCCGCCTTCCCACTTCTCCGTACATAAAACGCACCATGCGGGAACGAGAAACCGACTCGCGCGTCGAAGCACATGGCATCACAAGCGAGGAACTGCCTCAATCCGGCAACTACCCTGTGCATCCCGCGCCGCACACATACAGCTCCGCACTAGCAGATTCATCACTAAAACACTTGTCCCACGAACAGCCTAACCAAGCACGGGCTGACTGGACATGGCACACTCACCATGGGAACGTGTAGCCGCCGATCCAAAGTTTAAACCTAACCGCCTATGCGGGTGGTAACGTGCGCGCGGAGTTCCTGATGATCACGTGGTTCACCGGGTTGGTCGGTCCGTTCGACTCCCGGATGCGAGTGCTGAAAGCCCTACGTCACGTGACTGGCCGGCTCGATGACGTCAGTGAGGACAAAATGACGACTTCGGGTGCAGCAGGCAGTGCAGGGAGTAAAATCTGAAAAGGAGGAAAATTTGGTTAACGTTTTCCGAAAAAAATAAATTTAAATAAAAAAAAACACGCTAACCGTGACGTGTTGTGAAAATGTAACAAAAACAAAGGCATCCAACAGCTGATTCTTAGAATGAAATTTCGCTGCCAAAAAAATAATCTCTTTTTCAAAAGGAGGTATTCGTTAGAAATTAAAACTGGTTTCCGATGATCAGGGACGCCGATTCCTGAGTCCACCGCCGTGCAGGCGACAAACACGCGTCTCCAACTCCCAATCCTGTCTACACAGGGAGCGCAGCGTGATCAGAACGGCATCAAACCGCAGCCGCCGCCCATCTGGTGCCGGCCCGCGTGAGCTATGGTGCCTCCACGCCACAGCCACAGCGGCACGGGCTGGACCACGCCCAGGCTATGATGGATCGCACCGTGCACCGTCCGGGACAGCCCCCCCCAACAGCGGCCGTCAGACGTCGGCCAGAGGCGGAGCAAAAACGACAGGCCTGTGTCGGCCGCCGCTGTGCGCTGTCGGAGCAGCCCAGACGCTGAGTCCAGTGGCCGCGAGTCGGCCCAGTAGCCGCGAGTCGTCCCCAGTGGCCGCGAGTCGTCCCCAGTGGCCGCGAGTCGCCCCAGTAGCCGCGAGTCGCCCCAGTAGCCGCGAGTCGTCCCCAGTGGCCGCGAGTCGTCCCCAGTAGCCGCGAGTCGCCCCAGTAGCCGCGAGTCGTCCCCAGTGGCCGCGAGTCGCCCCGGGTCGGGCTGGACGGCGCCGACGCAGCTCGGACCGCCGCCAGCGTTCAGCAGCGCCGGCGCAGGACGGGCGGGCTCGGCTCGGCGCGATCGAGTCCCCGCCGCTCGAGTCGAGTCGCCGATCCGGGCAGCTCGAGCCGCGGGGCCGCGACTCGGCCGGCCCGTAGTCGCCCATGCTCCGTCTGGCCGCCATAGCTCTACTGAGACAGCGCGGGAGAGCCAAGCCTGAGCGCACGATGATTCGTCGAATCCAGCGGCGACAGGCCGCAGAGGCGCCGAGCCCAAGGTTTTAGAGATCCGTGATACCGCGTCCTGCTCATTGCGAGATATTCGCGCAAGTCTGCACTCGGATTAGCTCGACTGCGCCGTGAACGTGCCTAGTGAATGCAATACGCAGATAAGCGTTACGTGTTGGCCGTTCCACGGCAGCAAACTGCGTGGTAACCTTGCGCCCTCCTTCGCGACAGCAGCATTCGTCAAACGATCCCATTGTAGAGCAGATGGCTGGTCATCAAGACCAGGTAACTCAAAATGGCCTTAGGCACTCCCTCAGGAAATCACAGACTTCACAGCACTGCGGTCTAACCTCATCACCAAGGCCGACCGCAACGGCCGAACACGGCAAACTTTCCGGACAAGGACGGCGCGGGGGCGTGCCACCCCGCCGACTGCCACCGAGGGGGACGCCGCCGAAAAACTGGCCGTGCGCCGGCCGGTCGCCTCCGCTAATTACCGGCGTCCGGCTCGGAATGGGTCCGGCGGGCGCGCTATGTCCTAATGAGCTGGAACGCGGCCGCCAGATGAGCGGCCCCGCTCGTCCGCGGCTTTGTTTTCTGTGGTCGCGACATCCGGCGCGGGTCCCCGGCGGCCTTGTGATCGCTGTTTTATATCATGAAGTCGCCGAGGCCCCGGTCGTAACGAGCGGACAAACTCCTTCCCACGCCGCCAACGGCCAGTTTGGACCGCGACCGGGCCTCGGACGACAGTAATGAATTACCGCTCAGGTAGCTTGTGAGTGTGTGTGTGTCTGTCGTTAAAGCATTTCTCTGGAGACTCTGGTTTCTTTCAGCATTATCTGACGCACGCATTTGTTTTTGACAACGTGTGCTCGTACCTTGTGTGCTATAATCAAACACACTGCATCACTGGCGGACCAGCACTTTCCTTCCGGCCGCCTCGCATTACCGGACTCCCGTGCAGCCCGCTAGAGCGTCGGCGCATCGTCTCACCTGGTGGGGTCCCGCTCCTCGTCCAGGATGTCCAGGTCGACCACGTTCATCTCGTCGGCGTACTTGGAGTAGCTGAAGGAGATCTGAAACGGCGCGCCGGAAGGCGGTCAGTTCCGGAGCACGCTTACGCGCCGCCGCCGCCGCCAGGCCGGCGGCCGCCGGCGCGCCGACGGAAGCGTTTTCTCATGACCCCGCGCCGCCGCCCGTGACCCGCACGGCGTAAGCACCGTCAATTACAGCGCGAATCGCCGCTCGGACGGCCTCTCTCGGCGCGTCTCATTACACCGGCCCGAAACGGCCGGCTCGTGTTAGCGCCCAACGCAGCCGTCCATCGCTGCAGTCGCCACGGACTGCAACGAGGCGTCTCCGAACAGGGGGCTAACGGCGGCGGCGCCGCGCTCACCTGCTGGTCCAGCACGGCTGGCCGGATGAACTTCATCTGCTCCAGGTGCGAGTGGAACTCGTCCACCACCGTCAGCCGCGTCTTCAGCAGGTGCTCTGTAACAGCGCAGGCGGCAGTTACGGCCACGGTCCGACGACCGGTTAACACGGACGCCGTGAAGCATCGCTCTATTCGCAACCGACTGCGTAAGATACAAACAAGGCTATGAAACGGACGACGGTTGCGTTACGCAAACAAGGCGGGCCGACCGCTCCCGCAACTGCGCATTCGTGACGACACGGACCGCACAAAACCACACCATGGCTTTTGCCTGTGTTTGCTCTGAGTCGGCGGCGCCTGCCTTTTCTACACGGCTTTAGACTTGTAATTTGGTTAGTTTTGCCGCTGAGCAGGTACGCAGCGTTCATTGTGAAGGGGTTACGAGGGGTTTCAAGGTCGGCAAATTTCACTCACCGATGATGTAGCCCATGGTGACGTCATCGGGCAGCCTAATCTTGTCCCCGACGCGCATGAATCTGCCTCCGCTGGAACAAAGGAAACATTAGTGTTAGCGCTGAGTAACTAAGTGGACATGTGCTTGCACCTGCCGGGAAACAGCACGACCCTGAACAAAGGATGGCCTGAGATACATCCGGCTGGATTAATTGGAACGGCTGCCACCGATACCGAGCCATTCTCGGCAGACACAAAAATGCCGTTGCTTTGACAAACTCGCAATTAAGGCGGATTTCATCTTTATCCGATATCAGTCAGCAAGCATGCAGGTCGCAAAGAATTTCACGTGTTCGGGAACAAACATGAAAAAAGTCTCAGCCTCCGACAGAAAACGAGACGATGCGAGAACACGGAAAGAAACACATCAACGCCCAAATGTCTCCGCTCAGCCGGAGCAAGACGCCGGCTGACGTAGTGTCGGCCGCCACCACAAAGGCAGCAGCCGGGGAGACGAGGAAACTGGCGACCGTCCCCAACAAAACCTCCAGAAGGGTGAGTCGTCAAACTCCACGCTTTCTCGAAACAGCGGCCGAATTCATCTAGCCCGTGCCCGGCCCCAGTGTAACGCAATCAGGCCTGTTTGTTGTAGCGCCGAACAGTTGCCGACCACCTGCCGCCATTCCACGCCATTCGCGACCATATTGCCGGCGCGCGGCGCGCGATTAGCGACGAGAATCGCGTGCACTGTGTCCTGGGTTTTGTGGAGAAGATGACTATCATGGTTTCACTTGGATTTTCCATTAGGGGTATCGGATTGGTAGTAAAAAATCCATGACGAGGTGGGACCTCGACCGTAGCCGCTCTTTCAAATCAACTGAGACGGAAGATTCCTGCGTAGGCTCCAAACGACAGCAAAAGCTTAATAGTCCAGCTTTTGCGAACGATGAATGGTGATTGTGTGGCGTCTGGTTAGCTTTCTGTATCGCGTTAACGACAGCACATTACACACGAAGTGCACCTATATACCACTAAGGTGATGGCACGCACGATACAGCTGATCCCCGAAACAAACTAGGACTGTGGTAAAGCTCCCTCTCTGTATACAGGCTACTAACAACCAACCTGCGCTCCGTTGCGTTATGCTAGTGGATCGCCATCTATTCGTGAACATCTCTTGTGGGCATCCGTGAGCCTGATGTACCTTCTGTGTCACATTTCCGTGTAACAACATGCCTAGAAAACTGGCCCGTAAATTGCAAAATTCACCAAAACTCAAACCACGTCCGTGCCAGCAGTGCGCAGGATCCGCCGCGACTCCGCCACGGCATCACGGGCGCTGCAAATCCAACGAACGGAAGGCGGGGAAGGGGAGCCGAGATTTCACGCAGGGCGCCTCTCATCCCCGGCCACTCGACCGGCCTGCAAACCCAGCCGGCCGTGAAGCTTTAACCAGCGGCCACCGAGCCGTGACAGGGCTGGCCGCCGCCCGGCCGCTGCCTGCCGCCACAGCTCCGCCCCCTGCCGGGCCGCCCGCCGCCCGGCGTACCCCAGTGAACCGGTGTCGGCCCGCTCTCGGTGTACCGGCACTACCGTTACCGCCCGCAGGCCGACGTCCCAGCAAATCGGCTCCGTTCGGCCGCGGGACGAGACGTCACGACGTGCGGCTGCCGGTCCGTCCCGGAGCTTCTGTTGACGGCCCCGAGACTCGCCCTCACGGACGGCCATCCCCCGTATCTCACACGAGGGGACTGAACGTGTGCCTGCCGAGCCTGCGTCCGACTGTGTCTGACGCGTCTGCCGTGGCTGTCCTGATCACCACGTGAGGCGTTCTGGAGTCATGTGTCAGCTTCTGTAGCATGGGCGCAGAATGTCAGGAAAAGCTGCAGCGGAATTTGAAAACGTTTGTTTCCTTGCAACGACAAGGAGCTAATGTTTATGTCGACTCGATTCCCGCCCCTCAGCTCGGCTCCTTCAGTGGCCGGACAGACAGCGATCTGCCGGGCTTCTGATCGTCCCTCCTCCCTCTTCCCCCGCCCGCTCGGCCCGCCGCCAGCCGGCCTCCACGGAGTGCTTCGGACACCCCGTCTCCGCCTCTCCCTGCTGCCTGCAGAACTGGACCGGGGCACCTCCCAGGGCCGGACCCCCTCGGACGCCCCGACACCCGCCTCAGCCTCTCCCTGCCGTCTGCAGAACTGGACCGCGGCGCCTCCCAGGGCCGGACCCCCTCGGACGCCCCGACACCCGCCTCCGCCTCTCCCTGCCGCCTGCAGAACTGGACCGCGGCGCCTCCCAGGGCCGGACCCCCTCGGACGCCGCGGACGCCGGCGCAAGGCCGCCCGGCCGACCGCCGCCGCCGCCAGTCCCTGCAACGTCCTTACACCGGCGCCGGATGACGGACGACGGCGGGCGGCGGCTCGAATTCCGCGAAGGCAGGTGGCCGGCGGCCTCGGGCGCCGCTGCAGCTGCCGCGCTGCCGCGGCCCTGCACGCCCCGTTCGCGACTTCGCACGTCGGGCGGCGCCGCGCGGCCGCGCGCCCGCCGCAATCTGGCGCCTAATTTGGCGGGAAGCCGGACGGACCGGCCCGGCCGCCGCGCGCCTCCCGGCTGCCAGCTGTCGACCGCGCCGTCGCCATGGTTACGGCCCGCGGCGGCCGCGATTGGAATCGCGCACGAGCGGCGGAAAGGTGAAGACGCCCGGTTAAATCCCGATAATTACGCAGGAACCATCAGCGATGCGAGGTTTACGTTCTGAGATCAAGCCAGGCAGATGAAAGGATAGCTCAAAACGCAGTTTACATCCCAGCATCCAGACGGTGGGCCCGCTTCGAAAGCTGCCACGTGATTCTCAAGTGGTCCACGTGATCCCCTGGACCACCCAAGGGTCCTCGCGGTCGACATGCCTCCCCCTCCCATCCCCACTGACCCCTGACTCAGCCTCGGCCGGTGTCGCGCCTGTTTGTCGGCGCTGCGTCGCTATTGTCTCCGTTCCCCAGGACCGCTGATGTCAGGCCCCGATCAGCACCTGGACATGATGTCTGCGGCCGGGACTGAGCCGTCAGCACTCGGCTGGAGGTCGCTCAGACGCAACCGTGTGACCAGGATAACCAACGGCTGAGATGTCGGGCGGGAGTTTTCGGGTGTGAGCTCAAGGACGAGACGGAAACTTAAAGCGTCCACCGAAAAAGTTAGGTTAAGACACTTAAGTTTCTCAGAGACGGTCTCAGACGCACCGCTACATCCAATTTGATCAAAAATGTAGCCTCTGCGGCAGGGTCTTGTTCTGCTATCGCCAGCCCCCATCTACTTCACGGGTAAGACTGAAGCCCACCAAAGAAGAGTTACCTGACGAGGCTCGCGTTGTGCACGTTTTCAGACCGTACTGAAGCCTCCCACTGCAGCGAATTTTACGGCATATCCCGTTGCTCAAAACATAACGTTTCCACCGACGTAACTGGCATGAAATATCCGTAAAATTATTCCGAACACCGCGCATCATTACCAGCGTGCAGCCTGCACCATTTGCACGCTACGTCCACTGGCAGGGACGTCCCGTGATAGTGGCGCCGGCGCCGCACGTTCAGACCCACTTCCGGCTCGAAACGCTGCATGACTGCCCACTCGCTCCCGGCCCGGTCCGGTCCGATCCGGCACATGACAGCGCCGGCAGCAGGACGGCCCGTGCCGTCTACCGGGCCAGCCCCGGCCGGAGGCGGCGATGGATCGAATTTACCTTCACGACGTAACGGGAAACGACGTCACGAGGAGGGGAGAGGGAGGGAAGAAGAGCGCGGGCGGAGCCGAGCTCTTCCAGCTCTCACCTGGCGAACGGCGACATTTTCAGCGCCAGCGCCCGGCTAATGCAGAACCCAGCGCCGCCGGTGCCGAACCAGAACGATATCCGATCCTGAAACGGACCAAACGGCAGGTCAGACGTCAAGCAGAGCAGAGACGCCAAACACACACGCGCAGAGCACAAAGGCAGCTTAGAGTGGTATGGACGACACTCGGGGCCACCTCATCAAAACCTCTTGATCAGCCAAGCGCGGCAAGCAAAACAGAAAGAACTGTAGCATGACGTCACCGGCCGTCGGCCCACATCAAACCGATGAATGCGCCCGTTATACAATCCAGACTTTTCGCCCGCCACACGACCCGGCAGGCCAGGACTGAACTCGTGCGACCAGGACTGTACCCCCCCCCCCTCATCAGAGATTCACCGGCACAGGTTCTCGCCGAAAAACGGAAACCAGCTCTCTGCAACCATTTTCCCATACGGAGCCCCCGGCCTCATCAAAGATCCGTCGGCACAGGTTCTTGCCGAAAAACGGAAACCAGCTCGCTGCAGTCATTTTCCCATACGCTCCGGCCGGCGTAACCGGTGTCGTCCGCGCTAAGCTCGGCTTAGGCCGTGTCGCTGCAAATGGCTTGCACAACCGGTGATTTACGCTTTCCCGACCGGACCGGCGCATCGGCGGGCAGTGGATGTAATTAGCGGGGAATGCCGTCTCCGATTCCGGTGTGGCGGCCGCGGGCTTTCGTAGAGGTCGGGTCGGCGCGAGCCGGAGCCGACCGCCGGAGGATCCACCCGTTTCCACATCGCGGACGGGTTTTGCGATTTGCCGTCACTCCCGTCCGACCGCCGCCTGGTGAGGTCAGCACGATTCCGGGTACGGCAGATACTGCACCGACCCCACTGACGAACAATGTACGGGCGGCAGGCCGCAGCGGGGCCCTGACGCTACGCACGGCTCAACGGCCCGAACAATCGCCGCCGAGCGCACCTCTCGGCCCAGACTGCCCCGAGTGTCCTGACCAGGAGAGCGACAGGTCCGCACTGACCAGGAGAGCGGCCCTGAGCAGGAGAGCGGCTCTGACCAGAAGAGCGTCCTCCCCCGTCTGTCCTGACCAGGAGAGCGACAGGTCTGCACTGACCACGAGAGCGGCTCTGACCAGAACAGCGTCCTCCCCGTCTGTCCTGACCCGGAGAGCGTCCTCCCCCCCGTCTGTCCTGACCAGGAGAGCGGCAGGTCTGCACTGACCAGGAGAGCGGCCCTGAGCAGGAGAGCGGCTCTGACCAGAAGAGCGTCCTCCCCCGTCTGTCCTGACCAGGAGAGCGTCCTCCCCTGTCTGTCCTGACCAGTAGAGCGGCTCTGACCAGAAGAGCGCCCTCCCCCCGTCTGTCCTGACCAGTAGAGCGGCTCTGACCAGAAGAGCGTCTTCCTGACCAGAGAGCGGCTCTGACCAGAAGAGCGCCCTCCCCCCGTCTGTCCTGACCAGGAGAGCGGCTCTGACCGGAAGACCGTCCTTCCCCGACTGTCCTGACCCGGAGAGCGTCCTCCCCCCGTCTGTCCTGACCAGGAGAGCGGCTCTGACCAGAAGAGCGCCCTCCCCCCGTCTGTCCTGACCAGGAGAGCAGCCCTGACCAGGAGAGCGTCCTCCCCCCGTCTGTCCTGACCAGTAGAGCGGCTCTGACCAGAAGAGCGCCCTCCCCCCGTCTGTCCTGACCAGGAGAGCGTCCTCCCCCCGTCTGTCCTGACCAGTAGAGCGGCTCTGACCAGAAGAGCGCCCTCCCCCCGTCTGTCCTGACCAGGAGAGCAGCTCTGACCAGGAAGAGCGTCCTCCCCCCGTCCGTCCTGACCAGGAGAGCGGCCCTGACCCGCCGCCGACAGGCCGTCCCCTCTGCCCGGCGCCCGCCGACAGCAGAGAACAAAGCTGGAAAACTGATCGGGCGAAAGGGGCTGAGCAGCGGGCCCAGACAAAGCGGAGCCCTGATGAAATGTCAAGATAAATAGCCGTATGACAGAGGGGACGGTGGCCTCCGTCCCGGCGGTGCGGCCACATTTTTCGGCTTTGTTTTCGTCGGGCGCAAACTTCCGGCGGCGAGGCCAGCGTGCGCGGCGCGTCTGTATATTTGTACAGCGTCGCTGTGTCGTCCGTCAGACACGCGTTCCCATGAATTCACGTCCAGCCGGGATAAAAAACACAGCCGGGTGATGGCGGTTCGGGGAACGGAAGTGACCTTTGGCGCGTCAGCCTGGCAACGCATCAGCCTGGTGCCCGCCATGCTTTGAGACAGGACTAAAAACACGCGCTTTTTTGTTGCCAAATCACAAAAACAGAACGGTCCAACAGCCCATCACGTTCCAAAAACCGAACATATTCCCTCTCCTGCACGCTTGGAGCCGGCTCTAGTGGACACCGAGCCGGCATGGACGCCGCTCCCGGCGACACACGGCCCGTCAGCGGCCGCCGCCTCCGGCTGCTCGGCCGGCCGGACACGGCGCGTGTTACAAGGGCGCGTCACGCGCTCCACGCCGCCCGACACTCCGGCCCCATAAACCTGTCGCCGTGACGACTTCATCCCGCCGCCGAGCGGGACAGGGGACAGCGGGACAGCGCCGCCCGTCCCTGTCCGGCCGACGCCGCCAGGTGGTGGCCGTGTGGTCCACGTGGTGAGATGGCGCGCGAGCGGGAACGTTTGCGCCACTGCGTGAACTCGCGCGTACATAGTAGGATATCTTGTTTTGGCTATCATGTTGCGGGATAACTGCACCTAGTTAAGCTGTCACAAGCCATTTCCAAACTATCAATAATAATTTTGTCGCGGCGCTCCCATGCTTCGGTAGACGGTGACGCCTCTCACCACGGCACGGCAGTTCGATCACGTACAGCTGACTGCTCCGGCGCGGTGTCTGTGCAGCGTTCCACGGCCTCAGCGCCGGCCGGCAGTCCGTACACTCCACTGCGCACGTGAGCACGGCACAGTGTTTGCGCCCCCGTCACGCGTCTCTCCCCCTGAGCTCGGCCTGGCCATTGTTCCGGACGGCTCCGCCTGCGAGCTGGCCGTCTGCCGTGGCCGGCGCGGCTAACAAGTCGATTAGGGCAGACCACTTCATCACCGGCCGGCTCGGCTGCGCCTCCGAACCGAAGCTCGATCACGTCCGCCGAGCATCAGCGGCTCGGCGACAGCGGGGCGAGGTGGCCACGTCAGAGCCCAGACGTCGTCCCTCGACAACATCTCGGCCGATCTTAATCCACGCCCGACGGCGCGACGTCGCCGCAGAGTGCCGAATCACGCCATTTTCCGGCGCTGGGCGGCGCGCCGCGTTCGCCGCGGCGCGGCAACTTTGTGCGCCGGGCTCGTCACGGCCGGTAACCAGGCCTCATCAGCGCCGGTCGCCGCGGTAACCAGGCCTCATTTCGGCCGGCAGCCGCCGAACGGGCGCGCAATCGAGGCCAATTGGTCGGCGGGCCGCGCCGCCCCGCGCCGTCCGCCGCCCAGATGACGGCGGATAAAGCGGCGGCGGATTCCGGCCGCGCCGCGATCGCCGCCGCGCCGCGATTGCCGCCAATCGGCGCCAGCCGGCGGCAGGACGGCGTCGGCGGCAGCCGCTCGGCCGGCGGAGCGCCCCGGAGAGCGCCAGCGATGCGCGGCGTCCGCGCGGCGCAGAGCTGGCGCGGATCAGGACAGCGGCGCCGGCAGAGACGCCGGCAGAAACGCGGATGCGGCCCCAGTCCCGCCGAGAATGCCGAGTTCCGAGACTGCGCGAAGGTCCGGTCGGATTACACTGCCGTGCGTTTCGGACTTCGGTCTCCGTAAGCTAAACATTCCGCGACTCGATAGTGACCAGAACGATAATGGACCTCGGAGAACAGCAAACATACTGTTACGCATGCAGCGAACTTACGGCTACCCGAGTCAACGACACGCCGACAAACGTGACGCCTTGACGGCTGGCGCACATCTGTCGCACGACTCCGGTCTCCGATCTGACGCCGAATCGGACGCGTCATTTGCCCACGCCAGCCAACAGCGCTGAAGCCAATGCAGGCCAGAGGTGCCGGGCCGGACGAGGTGACAGACTCACCCCGTTGTGAGCGCGATCCATGATCTGCAGCGGAGTGCGGATCGAGTTTTTGCCCAGGTACCAGTCCTGCTGGGGACTGTAGCCGGCCAGCAGTTCACCCAGCCGGGCCGTATTGACGTAGTTGTCGTCGTCGAAGTGGCAGAACCACCTGAAAGCAGAAAGCAAACACGGTCAAGTCTCGTCAACAGAAAGGCGACGTGCTGCGTTGGTTACATCATAAGCGTGAAATTTTTACGCAAAATGCCTGCGGAAACGAAAGTTCCCGGAAGAAGGCCTTTCAGGACCAAGCCAGTCAATCATATCACGCACTGACTACCATGTTACATCCCGTAACAGCCGCTGGAATGTATTACATTGAAACGAACCGGAACAAATTACGAACGAGAAGCATGACGGATACAAGACGCCTGTTACCGTCCGCACTCCAATGACGAATTAGCGCACCAATAGATTAACGCTCAAGTGGATAGTTCAATGAAGAAGTTTACTGGAACCGGTAAGCCCGTGCACATCGTTTCCAGTGCAATTAAGCCACGGCTCGTAGGAGAAGGCCGCATCCCCAGCTGAAAAGACTCAGGGGATCGCTCCCGAGTCCCCATTGTCGAACCTGTTTGCCTCGACCAAACCCCTCTCTCGCGCGCTTTGATCTCACCGGCGCGGTTATACCGAAACCACTTATTCATTTGCGTTCGCTTCACAGACCGCGGAGGAGCCAGACGATAGCGATCGGCTCCAGTGGGTCGGACGGGGTAACTCTCCGCACACGGTCAGGGCCGTGCCGCCACGTCTGCCGACTACACGCCGGCAGTCGCGCAGCCCGTCCGACTGCGACTGCGACGTTCAAACGCAGCTCAACCCGGGTTATCAACCACATTAGCAAGGCCGGGAATCAACACGTTCAGGACCAGTCACCCGTGTTAGCCGCCTGGCGTTTCGGTTCGAGTCAGGGACGCGTCTCCAGGCGACCTGGACTGGCGCAACTAAAGCTCGACTTACCCGGCAGCACAAGAACGGATAACAGCGCCGCCCCGCACAGCCTCCAGCCGGCCGACAAACACATCACTTCTCAGGCGACGATCCGGTCCCGTCCGCGCGGCCCGCCCGTCCATCGCCACACCTCCGCCCGGCCCGGCCGACACAGGCCTCTCCGACGCCATTAATCCACGACAAAACGTTGTTTTTCCGCTTCGTTCGTCCTCCGACGCAGAGGGGACGTCCAGGACCCCCCTGGACGGAGGGGAGGGGCGGCACGGAAAAACAGCGCGCGGGGGACGTGCGGTGGACAAAGGTGTCCGGGAAATGGACCCAACAGGTGCCGAACGCCACAAAGGGGTGTGGGGGCGGCGGAGCGCGAAGCCAGCCTCGCCAGAGCGAAACACAGCGGTGATGCGGCTTTGCTGCTTTGCCTGCGGTCCAGCCGAACTGTACTTCAGCCGTGCAGGGGACGGCGTGGAAAGATGGCAAGGGCAAGCTAGGCAAATACTATCAAGGAGAAAATGTTGTAAAATCAAAAAGGTGAAAAAGTTCACCACGCGGAAGAGAACAACTTCCGCATATCTAGCTGACAGCCTCTCGTCCCAGTTTCCGCCCCTTCACTGCCCACTAGAGATCTGAAGCCTCGCGTCACAAAATCGCGACACAAAGAGCCGGCTGAAGGCTATGTGGGGTGGCGCTGTTATCCGTTCTGGTCTGCTCGATCTCTCCACCGTTCGGCGACCCCCGCCGGTGGAGCCGCCGCGTCCCTCACCGGACGGGGCAGGCGCCCGCTCGAGCTGAATGCCCACCAAAGCCCGGCCTGGACTGGCGCCGGCCTGAGCCGGGTCTGGCAGGACCGCGGCGGCCGATACAGGACCGCGGCGGCCGACACAGGACCGAGACAGGGCCAACGCGGCCGACACAGGACCGAGGCGGCCGGTACAGGACCGAGAAAGGACCGACACAGGACAGAGGCCGCCGACACAGGACCGAGGCGGCCGGTACAGGACCGAGGTGTCCGACACAGGACAGAGGCGGCCGGCACAGGACAGAGGCGGCCGGCACAGGACAGAGGCGGTTGGCACAGGACAGAGGCAGCCGAGACAGGACAGAGGCGGTCGGTACAGGACCGAGACAGAACAGAGGCGGTCGGTACAGGACCGAGACAGGACCGAGGCGGCCGGCACAGGACAGAGGCGGTCGGCACAGGACAGAGGTGGCCGAGACACGACAGAGGCGGCCGGCACAGGACCGGCTAGCCTGTATTCAGGCGGCTCAGATGGGCTGTGACTAATCGGTATTAATGCGGCTACCGTGACGGGCCGGCGAACGCGCGTGCTGCGGCGCGGCTCCGCGGCATTAACGCCAAGCTGGCAGCCAAGTGCGGCGTTATCGCCGTGCTGACGGTCAACTGCGGCCGGCTGCGCCATCGAGAAACCGCCGACGAAAACAGCTGCAGACGTCCACCCGAAACGGCAGCTTCTTCACTGGAATGTTTTCCTCGGATGTTTGTTGAGCGCTCGGGTTTTAAGCGACTCTTGTCATTGCAGAAAACTTACTTTCCGGCTTCGGTGGTCACGTTTTGTTTCGGCGATGCGTCTGTGTGCCCCTCCCCAGTGGGAAATGTTTTCGGAGCCAGCTAGAGAAATGAAACAATCCTCGTGAGCATACGATGTCTCCGCTTTGCACAGCTGACTGCACTCTAGACCGTTCCGTGAGACCTTATATGTTCGCTCTCACTTTGGCTGCAGCAGACGTGGCCGAGACAACGTGCTTCTATGTTTTTCAGGAGGAGTCATGTCCTCATGAGACAACAATGGCCACTGCTGGGGATTACTGCACTTTAAGTGACGGCGTACCTACATGTTAAGCTGCAAAGAGAACATTAATAAACAGCATGTGATGCGACTCCTCCAGCAAACATTCAGCCTCGTTGACGCCCCACTATGACTAAGCTTGACAAATTCCAAACAGTCAGCACGACACACAGCCGATCATTCAAAACGCCCTGCAAGAAGAGTTTGCAAATGGTTGGGTCCCAGCCGTCGTGCAATGATTTACTACGTACCTCCGTATGTTGTAAGTACAAATGATGTTGTCACCCATACCGAGGGAAAGTCCCAGTGAATGAATTCTTGAAGAAGGCCAGACACAGGGCCGCTATTCAGACAATCCATTCATGTCTGAGACAAAACGGCTGGAGGCGGTTGAGGCGTACATGATAAAGATTAAAGTCCTCCGTCGTCCTGTCCTGATACGCTCTTAATTAGCCACAAAAGGCGCCGGGATGGCCAGCATTCTTACGTCCCGATAAAATACTATGAAAAGACGCTGTCCCGCTGGGAGCCGAACAAAAACGGCCCGAAATTGCGGCCCCCTGTGGCCGGCGCTACATTCAAGTGTCACGCAGGAATCCGGAACGACGGGCGGTGCCCGGCCAGCCGCCGTGGAGGTGCTTAAATAAAATAATCGGACACGAGCTCTAAAAAACGGGCTTACAAAAAAGGACGAGAGAAAAAACGAACTGAGCCAGAGATTAGTTTCCGCACTCCCTCGTCGTAACAGCAGTGCTCGGTCTGCGTGCAACGAAGAGCAGGCCGTTTTGGCAGTCTGAAGGGAGGCAGACATGTTCTCCTCCAGTCAGCGCCTCCCTCGCGGCCAACAACGGCATTCCACCGCCGCGAGTCACGAGCAAAACACACCGCGTCCGCCCCGTCCCGCCTCGGCCGCGCCAGCAACAAGGCTCCAATTAAACGTGACAATTAACGGGCGTGATTTGCAAGTCCGGCTACCGTCAGGCTGGCCGCCGCCGCCGGCCGCCGGCTGCGTGCGCACGCCGCCACATCGGCGGCGTGCCCGCAGGTCACGATCACGTGACACAGCAGGCACCGCCCGTGGACACCGTGGACGGACGGAGAGGCGGACGACTGGGGGCCGGGCTGTTCTTACCACACCGAGCTTTGGAGCGGAGCTTTGAGAGCATCTGGGGCGGGTCTGAAGGGATGAATTGATAACCGACCAGCAAACTGTAGCACGATATGGCTGTCGGTTGTTAACGCTGGTGGAAATACAGCGCATCCACACCAGGCAGAAGTTTTCCCTAACCCGCCACTTGTGGGAAAGATCAGACGACTGATCGGACAGACTGGCCTGCCACTTACCAGCCTAGAGAGGTGATGCAATTAGTGCGGCCAGATAACCCCAGCCAATGGATGAACGATACCCCGCAATCCTCAATGTGGCACTCAGAGTACTGACAAAGAACGTCTGAAGTATCACGCGAGAGACGGTGATACTTTGGACGAATGGTCACTCCTGCGGTGTCCTGTCACGTCACCAGCAGTCTGATGTCAGACATCTGATCGCCCACTGTCTCCACCTCTGCAATTAAAGTGGCCTATGACGTCATCAGGAGTCTGATCTCCGGAGCGTCCGATCGATCAGCGTTTTTCTCCTGCAATTAAAGTCTCCTATGACGTCATTAGGAGTCTGATCTCCGGGACGCCAGATCGTTCAGTGTCGGAGGCGCCAGCTCTGTAAAAGCATTCGCCTGTAGCCGGAGTGGTCGTTACACCGCCGTGGAGGTGCACCCGACGCCTGCTCATGACGTCACAGGTGACGGTCGCCGGCCGGTGCCGCAACCCTGCATTGCTGGGAAGGTGCAGTGACGTCTCTGAGTCAACTAACGGTCAGCAGTGAGAAGAGAAGCGGGACGGAATGTGCCAAGGTGTCAAACGAGGTGCCAAATGTCGATATGTTTTTACTTTCTCGGTACGCGTCTCTTCTGACAACAGAGGCTGCGATAAGATGGTTCTGCGGTCAGAGGTAGCTGGCAAAGTGGCCTCTTGGTATGACTCCGTCCCTGGCGGCCGCAGCGCCGTCTGCAGCGTCCGCGACGATTTTGTCCGGCGAGAAAGCACGGCCTCTGCGATGCGGAACTCCCAGTGAAGGGGGCTGCCGGCCGGTGGAGCAGCGAGACCACCGGTGCACGCCGCGTGAGACGCCGGCCCGCGTTCCCCGTTATCGCGCCGATCTCCGACAGTAATCCGTACTGCCGCGCGGCCCCGCTCACGGCAGCGGCACGGCCGGCCCGGCGGCCGCGCGGCGTCGCCGACGCCGGGAGAGTTGACGAACGCCTCCGCGGCTCCCCGGGAAACGATGAGTCAGCTCCGAGCGTCGGCCGCCGCCTGCCGCCGCCGCGTCCGCACCGTTTTCCGTCGATCTGGCGCCGTTTCTGCGGCCGGCCCGGCGTGGACGCGGCCGCCGGCGGTGGTTGTTGTTGCTAAACGGAGCGGCCTGGTTCTGCTGTCTGGACTACAGCCGGCGCTTGACGCGGAAGAATGGGACGGTCTCGTCAGTGTGTTGGGTAGAAACACCGGCGGCTTTGACGGCAGACGCAGTGCTCCGTCCGGAAACCCGGCATTCTCTGGCGCGGTCGGACCACTTTCCCGGGAAAATAGATATCTCACTCTTCGCTGTCGATGGGGCCTTCCAAAAGCGTTTCAACAACGCCTAAGACTAGAATATAGCAGTCAGCGTCAAAGCTCTTGATTCAAAGAAATAAAGAAGCTTTCGAACACGGTTATATAGGTAACGCCGTACTGAAGCTACAGCTACATCCTATGTCAACAGCTGCTGTACCCACAACATGGCCGCTTTCCAGTGTAAATACGACGAAATTATGCAAACATCGCGGGAAATCGAACCTCCCCGGAAAAGCGCCGCATACCAGAATACCCGCCCCCCGATAACGCATCATTAACTCCAAGTCAAACAGGTTCGCAGAATTCATCAGTGTGAATCAGACCGAGATACCAACTCAGCGCTGTTAATTTCCAACAAAAACCCCGACCGTTTCCGCTGCGGCAGTAGTGCCCGAGGCGATGACACCGAGACGCCATCCGGCGTGACGCAAGACATTTTTTGTCGGCAGGTGCCGCGGAGAACAAAGCCACGGTCACGTGACACAGGGCGGCAGCGTCACCATGGCAACGGCGCGAATCGTGTCAGCAACGTGCGGTCGGTTGCGGTCATTCTCTTTTCCAGGGCTTTGTTCTGATGGCAGAGATAAGAGGCAGAGCCTGATGTGCGGCAACCTTCCACCCAAAACTGAGATATATCAAACATCATTGGGAAAGCCCTGGTTACAATCGCAGCAAAACATGACGGAGATCAGTATCAGATTAATTCTGATCATTCGTGCCCACGCTGTCCCCGTCCCCCGTCCCCCTCCCTGTAGCTACACTACGTTTTGAAACCTAACTCGACAATGAATGCCTCGATGGCGCGACAGCGCACGCAAAGAAATGCCGCATAGTACTGGTGAGATTTCGCTGAGATAAGCCCGCACCAGCCGACTGTGGGAGCCAAGCAGAATCCCAGCGCAAAACCCAACTTCTCACGCGTCGAGTCGAACCGCTCTGGTGGCCTTGGCACGGCCGAATCGCTGGCGAGGTGTCGTAAAAAGCGTGCACATTTCCGGGAGCGGCTGCGGCCGGTAGCCGTGTTGGGCCTGAGAGAGGTCGTTTCCGGCTCAGTGCCGATATCGGCCGACTGTGGCCGGACTGTGGGAAACGGACGAGTGTGCGAAACGGCGAACTGCGCGGACAGAGGGTTCTGCAGACGCGCCGGGTGCGAAAGAAACCACTACCAGGAAAAACGGGATGTGTGGATGTGCTGAGCGCAAGGACGCGCAAAGTCGACTTGTTATGAGGAACGGCTGCATGGGCGCATCAGGTCGTGGTGGACGCTAACGTGTACCGAGGACAAAAAACTGTGTCGGATCCCGGCACAAAAGCCAGGCGTGTGAAAGTGGAAAACGAAATGCGACTATGTGCCGTTCTTCTCAATGCCGTGAAAGTTCCAGAAAACGTGCAACCGGTTTTTCATCATGCCGCACAAAATCGTCAGTCGCGAGCGTACTCTCGAGCATGTTTGTGAGAATGCAATGCATTTAAGACGTGTGCAATTCAAGACATATGTTGACATCCCACCTTCACACCTGTCGAACACAAAAAGAAACAACAACGACACTAATAACTGCCGCTCCCCGGTGGCTCAACTGAAAAACCGGCGCCGGCCACCTCCTGGGCGGCTTTTTCGGCGCAGCTGAGACAATTAGGCGGCGAGCCGACGAAGCCGCGGCGGGACTCACTTTTTGCCAGAGTCCATGAAGACGTCATATTCGACGGCCATCTTGCAGCAGAGCGCGTCCCGACGGTGAGAAGACGAGCAGTTCGTGTTGATCACGTGACCGTCTGCAGGGTGGGGGACAGGTCAGACATGTCACGTGGTATGACCCGCACGGCAGGCAACGCGCGGCGTTCATGGAAAATCGGGCGAGATTTACAAGCAACACTCAACGATTTATCGGGGTAGACGGTGGGCAGCTCACTCTCCAGGAGGGATACACGAACGGCATTTGATGAGGGAGGAAAATCCGTGAAATGCTGACGTTCCACCGTGTGAAAAAAACACCATCAGATAAACGCAACGCTATTCTTGTCGGGACTTCAATGCTCCAAATCACTGAAACCGACATAAAGCACGCAGGGGTGACTAGCGTTAGACGTTAATGGCTATTGACGACGGCAAGGCTGTTTAAGGCCTTACGCTGCTAACGCACGACTTTCACCTTGACGACCGACCCCTCCCCGCCGAATTCCGACGAAACTGGTGACGAAATAGGTCAAGACCCCACCAAGTTTGTTGACAAGTCTGACGACCTCAGCTGACTGCACAGCTGACTCACCCGTTTTCTGCTGAAGCTCCTCATCATCGACGTCTGTGAAGAACCACGTCTGAAAGCGAGGAAGAATCGATTTAACACCCGTTTACAGCGTCCCGCGGCCATTGCCCTCCGCAAATCCACAGGTTAGCGACTACAAACGCCGGACGACCCCTTGTGTCGGCAGCCGCCAGGGCCATCTCTCTTTTTCTAATTTCCTTTTATAAATTCATTGGTTCCGGCCGGGGGTGGCCCGGGCGGCCGACTCCCTGGCCCCGTCCTCGGCCTTCTGAGGCCTATTGTGCGCGGCGCCTTTCAATCAGCTACGTACGGGTGAAAGGTCGGGCGGCGGCCGCCGGCGGCGCCACCGTCGCCGGCGGGCGCAATTTCCGCGCCAAATCGCCGCCCGTCTCGGCGTCGCCGTGTAATGAATACGTGATGGCCGACAGGTTTCCGCATCCGCCGGTGGTCTGCCGCTCTAATTGCCGGCCGGGCCCGCCCCGACACCGATTTGTCATTCAGAGCGGTCCGATGCACGAGGGGGACTCCGCGCGGGAAGCGGCGGGCTTCGCACACAGAGCGAACGGTGGACGCTGCGCGGACTCCACACACAGCGTGGAGGACGGTGGACTTCGCGCGGAAAGCGGCGGACTTCGCACACAGAGCGGAGGACGGTGGACGCTGTGCGGACAGCGGCGGACTCGACGCAGACGCCACTCTGCGCCAGGGAGCCAGCCTGTCTCCGGCGGCCGGCGGTCGCGATGGCACCGCCGATTTCAAACAATTAAGCGGAGAGTAATTATGGACGCCGGCCGTAGATTGGCGCCGGCTTCGCCCGGCGGAAGGCGGCGGACGAGATGGCGGCCTCTCGGAGCCGAGCCGCCCCGTATCGCCGCATCTGGAGCCTGACGACACTGCGCCGACCGGACCGGCCTTGGCCGCCGCCGCCTTATCGCCGGTACGACTCTCAGCGCTGGGTTTACGGCTGCCCGCCCTTACGCCCTAATTGCCTGAACGATAATTTTCGACGGTAAAAGATGTTTTCTGGCTGAGATGAAACCAGTCATTATCACACAGATATCCCAAATTAGAGAAATCCACGCTCGTACAATGGAGATTAAGTGCGCTCGTGAACAGATTAGCCAAAAGAACACGCGCACGAGCTTTATCACAAGAAAACAAAAGCAATGAAAGCGCCAAGAACAAACAGGTATTGAAAGTAAACCAGCTGCCAGCGTTCTAAGCTTTTTCTTACCTTACCTTACCTTTTCTTATCTTACCTCTTACCCTTCGATAAGAAAGCAATCAAGCGTGAATTCCCCACAAATAGCGTGGCTCTGCTCGTCTTCGCACAAGAGGAACCGTTTGCATGGACCGTGTCAAGTTCACGCAAGGGCAAGCTACCGCTAGAACTCGTTTACACACTGGCAGACCTTGAAAACGAGGTACGAGACGGTCCAATGAAAAGCACTTGTGCCCACACGGCGCCCGCACCCCTCCATCAGGGTCTCACCCGCTCTCCCCAACGCCATCAGCTCACATTACCCCATACCGGCACCTAATTATCACGTGACACCGAATCCGTCCCGCGCCGCTCGGTCCATCGTCGCAGCAGCCCTCTCCGGCTCTCGTTACGCAGGGGAGACAGTGGAAAGTGGGGGTCGGGCCGGCGTCGGCCAGGCCAGCCGATGCCGTCGATCGGGGTCGACTGGACACCAGGCTGGCGGGGTTTTTGCTCGACCCGGCCGCGGTTTGGCCGCTGCGAGTGCTAACGATCGATCGAGAGGGTTTTTAGGGCGGCCGCTTAATTAGCGGTTGAGCGGCCGCAGCAACCAGCAAAACCATCCAATCGGTACCCGGTAGCGGAGATATTAATAACATCATCAGCACCCAGCGGTGCCGTTTTTAACAAATGCAGGCCATTTGGTGTAACTGGACACAGCAACAACGCACGTCTTCAGGCATCAGCGGGATGACTGCGGCGATAAACGACTACAGTCAACTGCGGGATCCAGCAGGACATCGCAGACAGTCTAGACACAAGGCAGCAAAACTAAACAACAGACTGCATCGGCACGTCTGCGCTCTTTACTGAGGCAGCCAAAGGTAAGCTTCCAGCTGACGTCACAAAACTTCAAGAAGCTAGTGATCTTAATATCAAAAGAAAAAAAATGAAGGAAAATACCGTGCATTTTTCCTTGTATGACATTTACGGCCGCAAATGGTCCTTAAAGCCCCTGGAACATAATCGCCACTCATTTTTTCACTCGTAACGGACGGCCAAAAGATTCTCATTCCCAATGAGCACACATTCCCACAGTCATCTTGTTCTCTATGGGTTCCAGTCGAGTCACGTCATTCGGCTGCGCTTACACGCGTCTGTCATTCTGAACACCGTGATTGTGTTCCCAACGGTCAAAAGGGTTCAATTGTCCCAAGAAGTGGTAATGATCACACCCTCGAAGTTCATTACCAGCTGAACGCGTCCTCAATGAGCCATTGTTCCCAGAAAAAAGGAAACGTTCCTCGCACCTCATTGTTCTCAGACTCTCCGTATTTCCCCACGACGTCTCCACATTCGCGCACCGACCACCGTCCCCGAGCGCACTGACGTAACCCTGACGTCTCTCCACGTCTCCGACGGGCCTAATCTCCGCGACGTCACCAACGGGCTCTGATTGGGCGCCGTTTCTCGTCCGTCGGCAGCGCTGCGCCAATCATCAGTCCGCTGAGCCCGGCGACGATCACAGGCCCGCGGGCGGTCGGCGACCTCCTGGGAAAGGCTGCCGTCCTGCCGCCGACGCCGGCCCGCCCCGGTCGCCGGGTCGCCGCCGCCACCGGTCGCCGCCCCCGGCGCTCCGCAGGCAGCGTGGGACCCGGCTGGGGAGTGCCCCCGTTTCCGGGTCCTCCCCCGCGGGCTCTTCACCGATGCTGTTCGGCTCCTTCCCGTCGCCTTCCCGCGCTCGAGATCGGCCTCACACGTTCCGCAGCTCAGAGCGAACAGCTCTGTACGCGCGTTCGCAGGCGACCTCGCCTGTCGATGGGCGACGGTTCGGCCGGCGTGCGTCGTGCTCGGGCGCCGCGCCCGCCGGCCTCGCCCCGCATCAAAGGCGTGCGACACGGCGGCCGGGTCAGGGGTCACGGCGCGGGTCGCCGGGGTCGGAGGTCGCGAGCGGTGTCTGAGAATCGCGGAGGGGGCATGCAACAAAAACGCAGCGGCGCGGCGCGCGGCGACGTGGGATTTTCACACGGCGCCGCCCGTTCCCATGGTTCGGCGGTCACGACGGCGGCGCGGCCGGCCGCCGTCCGGCGCCGCCGGATCAGACGACGGCCGCCCGACGACGCGACCATCAGCGCGAGCCGGCGATCAGCGCCCCCCCCCCCCCCCCAGCTCCGCCCGGCGCAGAAGGCGGTGTTTACCGCGGCAGATCGCGGCGGCGGCGGCGGCGGCGGAGGCGCGGGTCGTCCGTCAGCAGGACCGGAGCCTCGGAGACCGCCCGGCGGGACCCGCGCTCCCCCGCGTCGCCCTGCAACGCGCCGCCACGCCGCCGCGTGCAACGCGCTGCAATAAAGCGACGCCAGGCCGTGGGAAGCCGTCCGGAGAGGCCTGCCAAGACGCGCCGGCCGGCCGGCCGGTCCGCTCGGAAACCACGGCCGCGCCGACACGCATTGGAGGCTCGATAATCCGCGCGCGGTCGTAAAGCCGATTCCGCCGCAATCTCGGCCGGCGTCGTAAACTGCGCGACGTCTGCCGTCCGCAGCGGCCCGGCCAACAGCGGCCCGCCGGCCGGCCGGGCGCCGTCCCCGGCCCGGCCGAGCGGTGAAGACGGCCTGCAGCGGCAGCCGGCTCTGTTGCAGCCCCTCCACCGCCTCCGCCGCCGCCCTGCGTGTAATTGAGCGCGGCCGGCCGACGGCCCAGAAGTAATTGCCGCCAACATTATAAAGGGGGTAATTGACACCGGCCGGCCGACGCCGCCGCCATTAGAAGCGTCCTGGCGGCTGGGAGGCGACCGTCCCGACCGCGCCGCGACCGCAGCCGCCGAGGCCGCCGCTCGGCAGACTGAGCAATGGTCCGGCCTGCGCTTCGGCAGGTAAAGCCTGCCCGTGTCGGCCGGACGTCCTGCAAACAGGCCCCGCACGCCGACAGGGCATCCGTCTCTCGCTGGCTGCACCGGACACCTCCTGACACCTGACATCCGACACGCTGCACCCGGCGACCGGCGACCGGCGACCGGGCAGACTCGGCGACCGGGCAGACTCGGCGACCGCCGGCCGCCGAACTGCCGGTGCGCCGGCGCCGACAGCGACGCCCCGGGGCAGAACGACAGCCGACGGCGGCAGACGCGGCGGCGGCCGGGGCCGGGCCGCCCGGGCAGTCAGCCGGCCGTAGCGCCGTGCTCGGCCGATCCCTGCGTCAATATTTACACTCTGATAGGCGATACGGCCGCCGGGCGGCGCGGCTGAGCCGAGCAGCGAGCGTGGGAACACGGCGCCGTTCGACGCCGACCGCCCGTGGCGGCGTGCACGGCGCGTGGAGGCGGCGGAGGCGCACGCATCGCCGGCCGGCCGGCCGCGAGCGGAGCCGTCCGGCCCGCTCGGAGGAAGCCGCGCGGACGACGAGCCGGCAGCTCGCGAGATCACAGCGTCCGCCGCGTCGGCGAGGTGACCGGAAGTGGTGAAGATGCCGGCCGCGGATGCGTGGAGGCTTTGGGCTGGACTGCGCGCTTCTCTGGCCGTGGGACGGAGGAGTTTCTCGGATGACTGGGGGACAAAAGGAGCCGACGCAGAGATGAATGTTTGCCTCCGACGGAGCCTATAGCAATGTTCTGCCTATCATTCCGGTGCCTCTCCGCGGACCACCGGGAACATGAAAACATCTCGGCCGGCTGGACAGCTATGCTAAGATCAGAGAGAAGGGAAAGATGGTTTTAAACACCCATCATTAGTCATGCATGTAAGTATTCTTTTCGTTTTCGTAAAAGAGCCAGACGGCCGTGAATGGTCGCGGTAATTGGGCGTAAACCAGAGGGCTCGGGAGACGCAACTCCAGGGAGACGACACCAGTGACACTCGTCCTAATCTATTCCTAGTCCTCACGTCCTACCATGTTTCCACGTCTGTGCATGTTTACAGTGCTCTGCAATAACAATGCAGAAATGCCATGGATGGAATCTAGTGCACGTTACCAAAGACACCGGACACCCACTTAAATGCACAATCCTTGTAAGCGTCTGGAGTGATTTGTGTTGTTACATGTTCCAATGCACTTAAAATTAAAATGGCGATTCCATCGTACTCTTTACTAAGTGTACCTCCGAAGCCACCAACGACGCCACTAAATTAAGAAAAAAAATTATTTCCGTGGGCCCATGGACTTGTGATTCGATTTTTGTGTCGCCACGAGCATTTGCGTGGCCGTGCCAGCATTCAGCGTCTGCACCTAGAAAGCCTTGTCTTCTTAAGAGGGAAATCGCCACAACTTCCGGCAAACGTCGCCACTGCACAATGCGTACAAAAGAGGCGTCCACCCCCTTTCCTAAAGCATTTTTCTGGTGTGTTTTTATTTCACATTCTTCAGTTTAGCCCCAGAGACGATCTATCAAAGACGAAGTTGCATCAGACCCAAAAGGACCATCTATCAGCCGACACATGCCAAAATGGCGACGCGCCGTAACTCAGCGACTTCAAACAAACCGGGCCGAACATCGAACGGACCAAACACAAGCGGCACGTGCGGCACATGTTGAACGTGCAACACGTGACGCCGCCGCCTACCTGTTGCTTGGCGTGCGGGAACCACGTGTCGAGGATGGGCCTGAGCCGCGTCTCGTGGAACTGTCCGGACGTTTTGACGCTGATGAAGACGTTCTCGAGTCGCGGGTCGGCCACCGGCTCCCGCACCGCCGTCGCCTCCGTCACGCGCGCGAACTTCGGGTTCGTCCTGGCCGGCTCGCGGTCGGCGGCGGCCAGCTCCGGCGCCTCCTCGCCATAGTCCTGGCCGTAGTCGGCGTCCACGGACATGGGCGCGCGCTCCGGCCACGCGACGCCGTCGTCTGCCCGCTCTGAGGCCGGTGGCGCGCGCGCCGCGCCCCACCACGGCGCCCAGGTACACGCACACGCACACCGAGCACACGCCCTGCAGCACGCGCCGCCTCGTCTCGCGCATCTCGCCGCCGGGCATCCCCCGCCGCACGTGGCACGTGACCAGGCCCGTGGCTGCGGGAGAGGTGGCCGCGCGCGTCCGTCCTCGCCCGGCCGCCGCAGCGCAACTGCCGGCCGCCGGCCGTCCGGTGTTACCCACCAGCCGGCCGCCGCCGTCGAAGTCTCCAGCGAGGAGCGGCTGGTGGCCAGATGTGGTCCGGGCGGGGGGCAGCAGGGGGGGGGAGGGGTCGGGTGGACAACGTTCCAGCTGGCACCACCAGAGGCTTGCAGTTGTTGTGGGGTTGGGCGATAAAGTGGTCGTGTTTGCAAACAGACTTTTACTAGAAAATCAGAAGGCAAACCTGGAAGCGCCGCAAAACCTGTACACGGTAATTATGTGCATAAAGGTAATATGTGCATAAATTTCAACTGTCTGAATGCAGAATTTAGCCAGGTTAATTTCCTAATGCAACGGTTATTCATAGCAGCTGAGCAAACCGCCGAAATGCTGATAACCGAAAGACCAGTTTGTTGCGCATCACTGCCTTCGCTTCGCCTGAACGGACACAAGAAAATAGTTTTCCTCCTTCAGGTGCATAAGAAATCTAATTAGGAGGGGGGTTTGTAATAGCCGAAATTAGTATTATAGGTAATGAAAACCGAAAATTTGTGGTCGCCTAGGGAAAGGCCGGCGCCGACCACATGACCACGTTTGACCGCAGAGGGGACCCGGGATCGCGATCCTTGACTTGTTAGCATCTCAGACGGCTTCCAGCCTCCTGAATACACGCAGTGTCAGTCTGGTGAAATCCTCTCAGAGCTGCTGCGAACAAAATGTGCTTTGCCTGAAGCATCTCAAAAATGACGGCTTCCCATATGCCTGTCTGCAATGCAATATGCGAAAATGTTTTTTTACGGCCAGGCGTGTACCTGAAGTTAGTCCTAGTACCTGAAGCAACCGACCTTAGGTGATGCGTACGAAGTCAGCTTACCACGTCGTGGAAAAGCCACCCACACTTAGTCAACAGGAGATCTTGAGCATATATAGAGCATATCTGGAGCAATACATGCATGGAACCTGTCACACGAAGCCCCCGCATTGCTATAGATAACTAACACTATTGTAGTTCTGGAAATTAACGAGATTCCTTGCAAACATCATGCAACATAATCAGTTTACATAGGGTCAGCTGTTCAACACAGAACAGCTTCTCCCAGAATACTGACGGCTAGTATAAGCAATCAAGCAGTTCATAAGTCTGGGGGGCTCTCTGAAACAATTTTCTATTTCATAAAACAACGTAGGTAACACTTTCAAGATGCTTGGCAGCTTGTAATATCCGACTGGCGAGTGATATCAAGAGGACTGAAAGTAGATCACAGGCATTTTTTATTTTTTAACCCTCTTTTATTTCATGTGCATTGAAACAGTGGGTAGGATCTTTTGTGCCCTACCCAGAAGAAAACTGTAATGTTCCATTTTTAAACGTAACAAAAAACGTTTACCAGCTCAGCACCAAAATGTTCATTTTGCTGAACCAGGGGCTTTCACTCGCAAAACGAAAACAAGCAGACCGGAAAACGGAAAAGGACCAAATTGGCAGCTCTTCATGACAGGAGGACGCAGGCCTCCCCCCTCCCCCTCTCTTCCCCCACCGGCAGCCGGTGTGCAGGGTCAGCCCGGGGCAGAGAGGGTCGGAAATAACCGCTCATTGCGCGGTCTGTGATGGCGGCCGGCGGCGGCCAGAAAACAGGCCGGCCGCCCCCAAGACGGCCTGATGGCCGGAAGTTGCGGTCCCGTATTCGCCGCCCCTGCAGGTGGGGGGGGGAGCAGGGGGGCGCCGAGGAGCCGGCAGACGGAGGCCCTGCTCCACTGCAGGCTGCAACACTCCGTCAGGCGTCAGCTGGCGGACCGGCCGACCGCTCGGCCGCCGAAGACGCCGGGTCGGTTCTGCACGGCGCCGGCCGGGGTCGGCAGAAGCCGCCGACTAATGAGTGGGCGATGCCCGGTGTTTTATAGACTTTCGGGACGGGTCCGCTCGCCGTCCTCTGCGCCGGGTGATTTAGCTCCGCTCCAGGCGCGGCGAGCAATTCCCGTCCGACACGGGAAGACGCGCACGCAGTAAAACACGGTTTGATCATTACGCAGCTCGTTTGACGCCCTGTAAACGCTGAGACCTGTCTGATGCCTCCTGCTTATCATGCAACGTACCCAGGACCCAGCCTCCAGGACTGTGCACCGTGCCAATGTGTTCCCCGCCTTTCTCTGGTAGTCAGCTCTATTGGCAATAACTTCAAACGTGAAATATTGAAATGGCTCACTTAATATGGCCCCATCATAACAAGAGCATAAACCTGAGTCGCAGCAATTCAATACGACGAACGGCAGTAAAGTGCCTATCAAGCTGATACATCCAATCATACTAGTACCACCCCAGTCACTGCAACACAACCCGTCGCAGGGCGGCGTATCAAACGGCATCGATTTGAGTTACGTCACCACGGCTTGCCCTTATCGGCTGCCAGCCGGTACCAATCAGGATGGTTTACGGGGGACGACGGGCTCTGGGCTTTGGCGATGGTCGACAGATGAAGTACCGGCGGTCGGTGCCCAGGTGGCAGCGGCCGGAGAATAATGAGCCCGCTTCGAGTGGCGTGAAAGCATCTGGAGCAGAACGATGATTGGTTGGAAGTAGCGCTCCGAGTGATCATGGTAAATCATGTTGCAGAAGCTGGCGTGATGCGTTATTGCTCACGGCACAACTGAAACTGGTTGTGGCTGCAGAGCTGTCCTTGCAAGCTATCGTCCCCGAAAGACTTGTTTTAGCGATGAGTTTAAAAAGGACCGAACACGTGTCCCATCAACAAAATTACAGTTTTTCAATTTAGCTTCTCAGGCATGGCCACGCGACTGTAAGTTTGCTCTGTACCCTCTTCACCATGGTATTCCGGATGACGTTCCAAAGAGATTATTTCAGAAGAGGTTCAACAGACACTTCATCTACGGTGCGACGTCCTTTGGTCGGGACCCGGTGAAATCTGCTGCGCCAAATTCGTTTCGTTATCATCCGGTGTCTACAAACGTCAATCTGATTAGTGCAGCATTTCGCGCTCCTACCTCATATTCACTCACATTATCAAACATTTTAAGGTGATTGATATGGTTGTTATTTTTCATCACCGGCTTCACAAAGACAAGAAACAGGACAAAATGCAGACTCAAAAGCACTTAAAATTCATTCGTCCTTTTAAAGTAATATACTTTAACTTTATGACAACTTTAATGCAATTTCTTAAGTAGGGTTCATGCTATGTACTTCACGCTGTTCGGCTTGTGTAGCCCACGCAGCAATGCTACTGTCCGGGAAATTGGGACGCAGCTCCCCAGGTACTCTTCAGACCCCTACCTGACGGTGCAGAGTTTCTGACTCGTCATTTGGCATTTGGTATCCGGGCATCCGGGAGGGCATGCGGGTATTCGGGCGGGCATCTGGGTGACCAGGTCGGACCGCAACAAGCCACGGTGGGGCCATGACGACCCCCGGGCACGGCTCAGGTTACGACCGCTTTCGGCGGCGACCGAGGCCTGTACCGAGCTCAGCAGGAGCCACCGTGAGCTGAGCTGGCGACGTTTTTCAGGGTCAGTGGTGAACTCACGACAAAACACGGAAACTCAGTGGAGCAGCAGCCCTGATCTGAGCTGGAGTCCCTCTTTAGAAACAGCTCTGGGACGATCTGGAGGCCTGGCAGCTGATGTGAGCACAGACGGATCTCGTCTCAGCATTGCACTGGACCATCTGCGGACTCGCTTCAACGGCAGCAGGAGCAGGGGATCCAACCAAGAGACCCGCTCTGCAGAAACAGGGACGCTCGTTCATGCAGTATCTTGGGGACTCCAGATCATTGGGGTGACCACTCCATTGGGTCCCATGTTAAGTTAACAAATCCCTGTGGATACCCAACCATCACTGGCGTGCTGAAACACCCGCAAAAAATGGCAAACTACACCCATTCCTCTGCCAATAAATCGGCCGGTTATGCTGAATTAGGGAAGGATTGCCTTCAGCAGAAATGCGGACCCAATCGTGGAGATGTTTTGTGGCAACCGCAAACGAGTCCCAGGCTCACCTGACGACAGACTCCACAATGGATCTGGAATTTCCTCGGCGTGTAGCACAACCTCAGTTGCCCATTTGCATGATATTAACCTTGAGACCATGCTGGGGCCCACCCCAACATCGACAGCAGAACAAATCGAAATTACACCATTACACGCAATTGCTTCCAATGTCCTGCAATGAGATTGGTGCCAATGAAAGATGCGTACTTGTGCGTAAACATAATTGACCTTGACATTTTATCGTACTGAATTTGTGAAAAATGGCAGACGCTTTCAAAAAGTTCTAAGGCCACGACTGTTTTTTAACTTGTTCCTTTAAAGAACGCTACACAAAACTGCTTTGGTTTTATTTGCATGGTAAACAAGTATTTCCTGATAATTCGCTTTTTCCCATGACTGGAAACGTTTCCTTGGATTATTACTTTCTGCACTTTTTCCGTAATTCTATCACTTATGTTTTTCCTACGTACAAGGAATATGCGAACAGGCCTGCAACTTTAAAGTAATTCTGCCATACTTTTAAAATGACGTATTTATCCGAACGGTCTTCTTTCAATGCAATGTTCCACGAAACAAAATGTTCGTGTTTTGGGATCAGATAAGCAAGTTCTGACATGCAGTCATAAAAGTCGATTTATAACATACATTTTGTCTCAAAACTATACTTGGGAAATTTCAAAGCGATTGCCCGCAATTTACCACATTTCTTTTCAATCGTGTCCCATTTACGGTTGTTGCGTAACTTTGCGATCGGGCGCAGGGCAATAAAAATTTGCATATTTCGTCATATCAGAGAATAGTTAAAGAATAGAACTTTCAGCTATTTGTATTTTGTGGTTGCTAGACATTTTTTGAAAGAAGAAACTGTTACAAACAGTAATCAGTGCAAAACTGTAATGAGGGGCATGTTTCAGACCAAGTCTATGATTAAGTTGTGTCGGAATATACGCAGGCATATTGGTTTGATCGTATTAAAAAAATATATATATATATATCGGCACGACTTGAGATGCCTTCGTAAGTGGGAACGTCATTGATCTCACTGACGAAGGCATCTCAAGTCGTGTAAAAATGTTTGGGTTCTTTGTAAGCTCAAACCCATATACTCACTCTTGCTCCGAAACAACTTAATCATCACTCATTGAGTACCATTGTCATTACGGACTCAAGTCAGATAAGTACTTTTATGGAACGCTGGCCGAGATGAAAATCCCATTAGGCTTCCCACCAGTTTTTCCGCTTGGCGAATGTCTGCAGACAGGCAGGTCCTGGGCGTCTCGTATACGTGTATGTCGTGACTACCTGTGCCGGGAGCCGACACTCAATGGCGCCAGTTTCTTTACAGGCCTGCATAGGCCATTAGAAACCAGATGAATGTCTTCCGCTAACTGCCCAGTGTAGTTACACAGTTTTGCAGCGCCAAAGCGGCTCCCGGGAAGGACAGCTCGGCCATTACATCCACCCCCGGAGAACACCTCGGCCACGATGCAGCGATATCTAATGATCGCCGTGCCCTTGCGCCCGCACGAGGCCCGGCTCGACCTCGCCCGGACAGTGACAGGCCTGAATCGGAGATCGGCCCGGCCATGATGCAGCGCCGGCTCCGGCTGCCAGGCTGGCCGTGGAAGGCGGCCCGGCCGGTCGGCAGCCGTCGGAGGCCCCGCTGGCCAGCTCAGCCGCTGGTGATCCATCGTCAGCAGCCGCCCAGCCGGCCCCTGATTTAAGCGCCCCCGGCCCGCCCTCGATTCGGCGCGCATGTGATCGCCTTGTTTTAATGTGGCCAGGACAAACAAGAGGCGGAGATGTATGCGGTCGGGGGCGGGCCGCGCTGGACCGCCCGGGGGGGGAGCGGCTGATCCCCGGCCTGCGCTCCTGCTGTCCGCGGCAGCAGCGGAATTTCGCGTCGAACCGGCCGCAGGAGGTCCTCGGAGAGTAGCTGGCCAGCGCGGGATACAATAACATCGCGCACGTCTGGGTGCCGGAGAAAACACCATTTGATAGTAAACAGGAGCGTCAGACCAGCCGAAACTTTGTCGTTCCTTTTCAATGGACTTTTGCCAGAAAAGGCCGGTAGTTTCACATTGTTAACTCGTGATATTGCATCAACGCTGTTTTGATAAGGCAAGGGAGTGGAATTAATGCTTAAATGCTCGTCTAGTGTGTTGCCAAACTTGCGTTGGCTTTGCATTACAATGGTTGATTGACACTAGAGGTTGCATATTTCCTTATGACGAGGACTCTTCTTCCGAATGACAAACTGCATGCCATTTTTTCTTTTGATTGCAGTCATGTTTGTTGTTTCTGGCTACTATATTCTTTTGTTGGGGCTTATCTACTAATTACTGTTTTTGACAATCTCTGATGCCACAAGTCTTCATCCTAACACGACGACACGGCCTCCACAGTTCAAACACACTATCCGCTTCACACACGCTATTTTTTCCCCATCTACACGACACAAAATGAAAAGGCTCGTTCATCCACATGCGCCTACTGTCCATTTCCGCACTCAACAGGAGACCAGACCTCTAGCTTCAGCACAAACAAAAGTCCTCGGCGAGCCTTCCTTCCGGGATTCCTGGTCCAACCAGACAGTCGCAGCCTTCGCCTGCCCCCCCCCCCTCCCACCGCCGCCGGATGTGGGGCGGTCTGTTTGAACTGGGCCTCTGAATCCAAACGGAGCACCCTCCAGGCGACAGTGATTCGGCCGACTCGGCCTCTCTGTACACAGACCGGTCCACAGGGGCCGCCAGGCGGGACCGGCGCTGTCTTCGGCCGTGTTTGACCGCGTCCTCTGCCGCCGTTTGTCCTCCTGTTTGAACGCGCCCTCCGCGCCTGTTTGTCCTCTTTGTCGGCATTTTTAAGGAGGCTGGAATGGCAAACATGTTCGGACGAGTGCACGATGTCTGGTGGTTTTTGGTGGTCGGTGGCGTGGCGAGGGAATGTACCGTAGACGGCGTTGACTTAGTAGCTGGAGAAACCGTTATAAACACCCTTTTTCCTACTGCTTCTTGCCAGGGGCGTAGTTTGCTGGTGTGATGCATCTGGTGCAAGTTCGGTTTACAAAATCGCGCGGAGTGTGCAGGCCTTGCACGGTAGCCGCTACGCAAAGCCGTGATCAACGCCATTCATGTGGGTGAAATAGGCTCTCATTCAGATATTTATTGCAATGGATCAGACACATCGGCATGTAAGAAACCAAACTGCCCGCCCAAAGAAAAATATTTCCCATCTCCCTGGCCATGCACCTTGACTCATGCGATTTCGTCAAAAAACGATTACATTTATCTGCGGCATCGCACAAACCTCTGGCGGGGCGTTTTTACCTGCGGCCCGGCTCGGACGGACGGCTACCTGCAGTAGCAACTCAAGTAATGAGGCCCCGCCCTCCTCACGGCGCCGAGAAAAACCGCCGGAGAGTCGACGCCTCCCGACAGCAGCCGATCGCCGGCAGCGGCACGCAGGGGCGCCGACAGGGCGTGCAACATCGGAGAGCCGCCCCCTCGGCCTCGGTAGCTCGCGCGGATCGTCGAGGAGAACTCTTGAGTCGACAGCCGCGTCGACGTCGACGAGCCGGCTGGTCGGAGTCGGGCGGGACTCGCACCGCTGGCGACGCCGCTGCGTGCGTGCGCGCAGCCTCCGTTGGCTCTGGGAGCGGCCGGCGGAGGCGGCACCGGCGCGCAGGAGGCCGCCGTAAAAACGCCCGCAGATTAGGAGGCGCGCAAAAACGCCGCCGCCTCGGACAGCTCCGTTAGAGGCGCTCTCTCCTTCAGGCAGCGAACTGGACGCTGGACGGCTGGGCCCCGGGTCCCGCGGGTCCCGGAGACGCTCTCTCCTTCAGGCAGAACTGGACAGTGGACAGACGGGTCGCGGGTCTTACGGGTCCCGTGCGTGACTGTCCCCGGGCCGACTGCTCGCACGTGTCCGGTGGCCGTCTTGAGACCATCTGCACGACTGTCCCCGAGTCCCTCACTGCGACCCCTGGACCCTGGCCGACCCTGAGACGACCCGAGAGCCGCTGTCCTGGCTCTTGTCAGGTGCCTGACGGACTCGGACCCGGAACAGCTGAAAAGGGAGGACACAGGTAGGGTCCTGACAGCTGGTAGGCGCCTGTGTACCGCTGTCTGGCCATCCTGACTCGCTGTTGCGCGTTTGTTTTCTAGAGTTTCGTAGATCGCAGTATGGATTTAGGAAGTTATGAGCGCTCGTCGAGTTAGTCAAACCCGTTATGAAGTCATTATTTGCAAACAGCACTAAAGAATTTCCAGGTGAATTTTTCAAATATGGGTGGCCGCGCCATCTGCGATATGAGCTGCTACGCACATAGACTACGGAACGGCAGATCTGGTTCGCTACTGTAGCGTCTCTACGGACCCCCTGTTGAAGGTGATGGCAGGCCAGGTTTCCAACGGAAGTCCGAGTAGTCAGGGGTGACTGTCCCAGTTCAGGGTCTGAGCACGATCCTCGTGGTCTCATTATCCCGTACACTGTGGGGTTCTTGTTGTTCGTAGCTTTCTAACTTTTATGCATACGCGCCAGAAGTGTTACTTTTCGCATGTATTTGAACTCCATGGGCCTATAATGGATGGAGGCCGTCAGGTTTCGTCCCAGTGTCTTAGCTTCTTATGTTTGCAGTGGCCACTTGCTTCGTTCAGACACCGCTCTTCCTATCAGGGCCCTTTAACCCTGGTTCTCATGAGGCGTGAAGTAACGCCCGCACCGGACTTATGCTGCCCTGTGGCCTCTTCGTGTCTTTTACCCACAAAATTTCCGGTTGGGCCGCGATTGAATGTTCCTAAGTCGTTTCGATTGCTGTCAAGACTATGCCGTATTTATCTTTCATCGACAAACACTGCAGATCTTTCGAGTTTTTTGGGTTGAGGAGCTGAGCGGTATGGAACGCAACTCAGCTCGGTACATCTGCAGACCATTTTTGTCCTGGTTTCTGTTTTTGTCCTGTGCAAGGACAGCTGCTTTCAGATAAGACTGACAACGACTGTCACAGAAACATCGGATCAATCATGCAAGCACAAAGCATCCCGAAAACCCGTGCTGTGCGATGTTGCATCGATGCGTTGCAGGCGTGCGGTTCTAATCTACACTTCGGCGAATCACCAAAGACCTTGAAACTCAGTCATGACTACATTCTCACCCGGCATTTCGCGGCATTTTTCCGTGAAACCACCCAGCCTCCTAATCCCCTTAACAAGTGAGTTGCCCATCTCCACGACCGCAGAGGTCACAGCCCATAAAAATCAGATTCCAGTGTCGTGCGGCCGCAGCGGCGGGCGGCTCGGCACATCTCACGGCCCGACGGCTCCGCTCGGCCGGCGCAGATCACGACTCGGACGTACCGCACCGCCATCGGCAGTTCCCAATCACTTAGCCGGCCGTCCAATTCGCCAAACGCTCCTCTGATTGGCGGGTGAGGTTCGCAGGCGCATGCGTCGTTTTCAGGGATTAATTAGCGGCGTGGTCGGCCGTGCGCGCAGGATGAAAGACGACCGGAGCTGTGAACGACTCGGACGCAGTGAATGCCCGGCCGGTACCTCCGCGCGTAAATCACGAGCGAATTCCTCTGTGTACAGGAAATCGCATCGTCCCCTCCGCAAGCCATCTCCCCGTCCGAGCTCTGGCAGACGGCCAAGGGGCGCCGCGTCCTGTACAGTCTCTAACAGAGCGTCCTGCGTCGGCCGTATCGCATGCGACCCGGGGCCGTTCTGGGGCGGCTGTTTTACCGCTCCCCTGTCGTCCCCGCCGGTCGCCGGCGGCGCGTTCGCAGCACATGTGAGAGGGCGGCAACATCAGACGACCCAGTTTGCGCCTCGTGCGCGCCGGGGGCGGCTGCCGGTTGCCATGGCGACCAGCTGCCGCCTGTTGGCTTCGTCGCATCGGTACGATCTGAAAGCATGCCCGCGGGCCAGGGACCTCGTGCACGGGACCTTGGCGCCTGGGCCCGGGGCGCAGAGCATTACCTCCGAATGGCTCCGACAATGAGGGCCAGACCTTAGTGGCGCCAGCAGGCGAGCGGGCGGCCAACTGAAGAGGCCACACGCCGAGCCAGCAGCCAATGGGTGGGATTTCCCGCAGACAGCGTGGCCTAATTTGCGGAGGTGACAAAATGTTGAGGCGCATTCCGCCTACCTCGTGTATAGTGTGGACAAACTCAGCCTCATCGCAGAGCAAAGTTTCTGCCGGTAAATTTCCCGTCATTCTTCTCATGCGTCTGTTTCTACGGCCAGTAGTGACGGAACGTGTTACGGCAAAGGGGAGGGGGATGGGGCACCGTCTAGCCTTTGAGTCATTTCTCCCCAAGCAACACCATAGGGCTAATGTTAAATTTCGCCAGTTGGGGGGGGGGGGGTTGGCAGCTCAGTACCCCTATGCCTCCCCCAGTCCCGACTCCATTCCGTGCCCACGGTGCCTCTCCCCCCCGTTCCGGCGCCTATGTCCACGACCAGCACCGCCGAGGTGAGTCGCCTTTTTACGAGCCCTCCGTTTCGGTAGGGCCAGTATATTACTTCGCCTGCAGTGGCACTAAAAGCGGCTCTTCAGATGTAGCCAGGAGGCAGCAGACATCTGTTTGCTGCGACCTGCTTTCGAGAGCAACATAGCGGGACACGGTGCTCAAGTGGTGCAGTTCAGGTCGTAACTGGTGCATTTATTCTGAAGGCCTTGGCAGCGGGTGACGGCAACACGGAGACGGATATACGCCGAGGAGAAACCGGTCGTAACGTTCAGGTGTTACGTTTTGCAAGAATGTTTTTCTCGGTCGATGAGATGATTTCACTCACGCAGTGACGTAGGAATGGATTGCTCCATTTCTCCCCCCAAGCCAGTATCAGCCTAAACGAGAACCCAATGGCTGGCCTAAATCCATTCACGATGCACTCACGTCAAAACCAGACAGCTGTCGAGTCCATCCGGATCCAATCGGCTTCGACTGGATTTGGGCGGGTTCACGTGGATCCAGGCGAATCCAGCCGGGTCCGGCCGGCCTGCAGTCCGGCTGGTCCGGGTCCGGCCCCGGGTTCGGGATCCAGATCCCGGCCCTGCCGCTCCAGTGAGGCCCGGTCCGGGTCCGGATCCCAGCCCTGGTGCTCTAGTGAGGCCCGGTCTGAGGTCCGGATCCCGGCCCTGCCGCTTCAGTGAGACCCGGTCCAGGTCCGGATCCCGGCCCTGTCGCTCCAGTGAGGCCCGGTCCGGGTCCGGATCCCAGCCCTGCCGCTCCAGTGAGACCCGGTCCGGGTCCGGATCCCGGCCCTGTCGCTCCAGTGAGGCCCGGTCCGGGTCCGGATCCCAGCCCTGGTGCTCTAGTGAGGCCCGGTCCAGGTCCGGATCCCGGCCCTGTCGCTCCAGTGAGGCCCGGTCCGGGTCCGGATCCCAGCCCTGCCGCTCGAGTGAGGCCCGGTCCGGGTCCGGATCCCGGCCCTGTCGCTCCAGTGAGACCCGGTCCGGGGTCCGGATCCCAGCCCTGCCGCTCCAGTGAGGCCCGGTCCGGGGTCCGAATCCCAGCCCTGGTGCAGTGAGGCCCGGTCTGAGGTCCGGCCGGCGGGCAGCCCCACCCCAGACCCCGGACCGAGGCCACTTCGTCCACACAGATCGGCCTGAATTAGGCCGGCTGCCGCTGGTTTACAGCGGGCCGTGACCGGCCAAGCGGCCGCCACTGGCACCGCCATCAGAAGGGTCCGCTACCGGGCACATGGTACAGGGACTCTGAAGATCGTTTCCAGATGGGGACGGGCTCTAAAAGAAGGCTTTCTAGGGCACCCTGCCGGAATCCCAGCAGTAATCTAGTCTTAAACGGCAATCAAACATTGGATAAAAGGATACCAGATGGACGCTACGGGCAATCTACCGTTGGACGTACGGATTTTTACAGATTTTATTATGCTGAGCTCGACGATGGCACGCGACCAGCAGCATCCAAGGGACGAGGAAAGACACGAACAGCACTGCTCTCTTGTTTGTCCTGTCCTGTTCCCTTGTGCAAAGTGTCGCTCTCGCTCTCTGGTTTGAATGGTTTCATCACAGCACGGTACTAAACCCAGTGTGGCTAAATTTCGTTGCAAATATACGGCTCAGGATTTGCACACCGTTACTCAAGCAGATACGGCCACCTGCTCTGCATCACTCTCGCCAGGCACACAATCTCGGCCGTGCAGCGTGGCAAAGCCCGACTCACCGTCATCATAATCATGACCGGCACGGAGCGGGCGTGATTTTAACGGACTCGCAATCCCATCAGGCGTGCGCCGAACACGCCGCCTCACACAATCGGCCGCCCGCTGCACCCCTGGCGCCCCCTGCCGGCGCGCTGGGGGGCCGTCCCGGCTGCAGGCCGTCGCCTCCGTCTGCAGCGACGAGTCGTGCCGCGGCGGCGGCCCGCTGGGAGGGCCGAGGTCAGCGGATATCGCCGCGGGGCGTCCAGGCGACCTGCCGCGCTGACCTTTCGGCCGCGTCAGAACGGCGCTCGGACGGACCAGGGGGCGCTGCGGAGCACGGCGGAGGGCAGTGCGCGGCGGCCGTGGCGAGCGGTGCGCCGTTTGTCACCGTGCGCCGCGTCAGTGAGTTTCGGCCCGGCCACGGAGTTTCAGTTGAGAGGCACGAAAATGCCAAGCCTTACAATTAAGTCCAAATTCAGTGCCGGCCAAGTCCATGACCAAGTTCAGTGCCGCGTAACGCAGTCTCGATGCCCATTTTCTTGGCGGCGCCTGTATGAGCCCTGTGGTGCACGTCCTTGCGTTAAAAAACAAACTGCTTCCTGTTAGTTACTAGCTTCTCTACTTGCGACGTACGAAAATTGCCTGTTCTGGAAACGAGAGCTATAGACGCTCTTCAATTTTTCAGGCCATAATCCGCGTTCCGAACTACTCAGGTTACGACGTGGTGCCGCCGGTGCACGTGAGGTCACGACAGATTGTCAGGCTCTTCAGAACGGTTGCAACGGTTGTAACGGTTGCCAAACCATTCAACGCGACCATGAAAACACTGTTTGCGCGGCTTTCCCGGGCTACACCGCGTCGGTGGACTACTGTTACCCTGCCGCAGCCCGATCTACACTCGCCAACCTCCGGCAGCACAGAGCACGGCTCCACGAGCGCGAGATCGCGGGAGTTTCAGCCGCCGCCGCCGCCGCCTGGCCGGCCGGCTGAATTTCTGACGGGATCAGCGGGATGCCGTGTGGCCCGGTCTGCCAGGACGCCGAGTCGGTCAGGCCGCCGCCGTCACGCGATGTTTGGCTGAACGGAGAGTAAGCCGCTCCAGCCCCGGCGGCTCGGTCACTGGGTCAAGGCCGAGGCAGAGACGAGGCCGCAGCGTAGCAGAGAAGCGACAGAGGCACGGCAGAGACGCAGCAGAGACGCGGCAGAAACGCGACAGAGACGCGACGGAGACGCAGCACAGACGCGGCAGAAACACAGGTAAAGACGCAGCAGAGACGCGGCAGGAACGTGACAAAGAAGCGACGGAGACGCAGCAGAGACGCGGCAGAGACGCGATAGAGACACAGGCAGAGAAGCAACAGAAATGCGGCGGAGGAGTGACAGAGGCGCAGTCAGAGACGCAGCACAAACGCCATAGAAACGCGGATGGAGACGCAGAAAGACGCAGCAGAGACGCAGTAGAGACGCGAACAGAGGCGCGGCAGAGACGCAGCGGAGACGCGGCAGAGACGTAAGCAGAGACGCGGCAGAGACGCGGCAGAGACACAGGCAGAGACGCATGCTCCAACACAGGCGTCGGGCGTCATGTTTTAATGACTGTCAACAGGCACGTAACCAGAATTTTCCTCAGGGGAGGTGGGGGCAAATGTCAAATTTTGTCATGTGCCACTGGCATATGACAAAATTTATAGGAAAAGGTAACAATTTTATGTAATTTGCCTCATATTTAACACACAAAAAGATCAAATGTTTGTTTTGCCACATATATATGATCACTATTCCGTATTCCTGTGAAATAGCTATATATCTAGTGTGGACCGCTTGGCTCAGGGGGCCATGGCCCCCATGCCCCCTCTTGGCTAAGTCCCTGACTGTGAACGGAAGCTGGCGCGGGTGAACGTCGCGAGCGGACTGGTGTGCTGTGTTGTTGGACCAGCTCTTGCGTCGGTCCGTGGCAAGCCACTCGAGCGTAGTGCAGCGATACGAAGGCGGCGTCCAGATCACTCTATAGGGTAGGACAATTCTCAGCAGGAACCAGCTGTCATGGACATTACAGAGTTCCTGTCGGTTCCAATGATGGATAAACAGCGAGATGGACACACTGTAAAAATGCAAATGTCCGTCATTTTAATGCAGCAACGGTGTCTACACCCTGGGAGCATTCGAGATATTCTGCTCTCCTGACCATCTGTGCTTTATCTAAATCGCCACAATAAAGCATGTTTCTTATCGGTTCACAAGAAACACTCACACCGTCAACGTCCGTATTACCGTACCCGAGTGTTGCAAACAAAACGATAGGCGACTGTATCGGGGCGTAAGGCACGTAAACCCTCGACCACAGAGCTGAAATGCTAAATCAGATCTATCATCTCCATTTATCGGCCTTCGTTATCAGTATCGAAGAGAGAGTCCTGTGAACCAAACACTTCTGCTGCAGTCATTTTTTTACGTCATTTTCGGGCGCATTTCTGTCATATATTCGCTTATTGGTGGTGCTTCATATCGACTGGAAATATCATGGTAGCAGCGCTGAACAAAAACAACAGATGTCTGATAAAGGGCAAAGTAATACTTGTCATCTTCTCGACCAAAATGCAATCGCACGATGCCAAACCCGGTTTCCACCGACATTTCCAGAGTCAGTCCCGCGATGTTTTCCGAATGGAACGCAGCCGGACGTTGCTGGCGGAACCCGTTCAAATCCGGCCGTGAGTTTATCGCGCAGTCATGCACTATGGCCACGGTTTAGCATCGTCTCTTGTTTGACGCGTATCACCTGTCAAGTTTCTCTGTAATGGCAGCTCGTCTTTCATTGTCTCGTCGCTTTTTTGCATGCTGACCCTGTCGTTAGAGCCCTATCGCAAAAAAGGGTCCGAAATATAATTGCAACTAGTGTGACCTATTTACAACGCTGGATTTTTGAACGTTGCGGAATTTCGGAGAAATCGCAGTAAAGATTTCATGTGTTGTGTTCAGCAATCTTTTGCCACACAGCCGGTGATTCTAAGCCCACCAGAACAAACCTGAGGCAACCGCGATGACTAAACCGGTCCGAGGTCCCCTCCCCTTGCGAAACGGACCACAGCCAGGCAGATTTGCGTGAGAAGACACGGCTCTGAAGAAGTCTGGTGCCTTATGAACGCCTTTGGGGAGTTCAGCAATTCTTCTTGATCAGCCAGACCGCCACCCAGGAGAGACGAAGAGATTCGGGCTGAGTCAGATGCAGCCCTCCGCGGTATTATCTGTCAACCGTGCAGAAAGAAACAGGGTCCGGTTTCGCGGTGAAATGCCTCCGTTGCACGTCGCTGGAACGAAGAGTTCCGAGACTGCACGGGTGTTAACTTTTTGGACTGGCAGCTTAACGGGCAGTTTCTTATCTTCATCCTTTATTGCGTGGAACACTGTGCTTATCTCTCGGGGCTTTTCCATTTCGTCTTGTCATGAAGTTCTCATTCTAGTTTCCTTCGGAAGAGCGAATATTTTGGAGTGAAGGCATGACGGAAAACGAAACTGTTAGGAAACAATCGCGATGTCATCCGCTCCTGACGAATCTTCAAGACAGACAAGTAACTCGCGAACCAAAATGTCTGCTGGAACGAATCCTTCATGGCACAGAACCAGCCTCTGTAGCTTTTTGGATACATCTTTGCTGGCGTTAGTTATAGTAGCGATGGTGAGCCGACCGTGCTTTCTGAAACAGGGGTAAAACTTTTAAATTTACCAGGGTGCCCAGCATATCGCATGACACAATTTTTGTCATTTTGGCCAAAATGATGAATAAAACCGTTGTAATACCGAAACACGCTATTCGTTCCAGTCATTGGTGACAGACGCGCAGGCGCGCAACGCCAGAATTTTCTTAAGCGGCGGGGGGAGCTCAGAGTGAACTGAAATGGCACTAAAACCGTCTGCCGGGAAGATCATGTGCAATGGTTTTCACAAAAAAATGCAAACATTACGGGGGCGGCCCCCCAACCCCCTGACTGCGCCTCACGCTGAGCTTCAACTCTGTCTGTAGCCGGGCGCCCTCAAAGGTCTAAAAACTCCAGCAATGAGAAGAAGTTTCGCCGTGAATGCTCTGATTCAGAGAAATATATGTCGTCTTTCATATTTTTGTGTTGTGACTATATACGCCTGTCAATGCCATTTTCATAACCGCCGTCACGGAAAGCTTCCATGCGATCCTTTTGCCTCAAATGGGAACAACTCCCGATGGCTTAGTCAATCCGACTTCAGAAAGTCCACCACGAAAGCTTTTTAACTTACCAATATCGGCGATGCTCGTGATTTTTGCAAAGTTCCCCGACAAAGCCCCGACCAAATGTCCTAGCATCTCACCTCACCGAGACATCTTCGTCGCGAACCCCAGACCATCTGTCTCCACAGCTAATCCTGACATCACAAACCTCCAGAGACTCGGCGATGCCGCGCCCGCCGAAAACAAAGAAAACCGAAAAATTTCGCCGGCCGCGCGGCCACCTGGCCGCCGACCGGTCTCCGATTCCCACGGCTGCCGGGCCAGGGCCGATCGCGGCGTGTTGACACGCGGATCAGCTGGCGGCGATCGGCTGCAGCGGTCCCCGTCGTCCGACGCCGCGCCGCCGTTCGTCGCGCGGTGTTAAGACGAATCCGGCGCGGCACGGCGACGGTGAGTCACCGCCGTGAGAGCGGCGGCCGCCTCCGCCGCCGCCGCCGCCGCCGTGGATGACGGATGGCCGCCTGCTGGGGATGCCGGCGACGACGCCAGTCATGGAGACCTCGACACAGGCTGAGCAGCAGGCGGCGAATGGCCCCTGTCTCTGCTGTGACGTTTTGTTTGCTTGCTCCTCCCCGATTTGGTAAAATTTCATTGCATCGACTACATCTAGTTGCACTGAAATCATTGTACAAGATATGTTTCAACATTCCCCCAGCGTTTGCGGAGTTCCTAGCCTCCCTGGTCCTGTTTCCTCGATGACGTCATGATCTTATCGCATGAGGAGCGGCTCCGGGGCAGGTGCTGAAACAGACCACCTTTTGCGGGATGTCTGCAGAGCTGCCCTGCGGCTATGTGCGCTGAGGTCCGTTTCCGGCATGGCGTCACCAGGGCTGTCTGACGTCATGATGGTGTGCTCTGACATCGCAGGCGGGCTGGCGAAACGCGCAACTTGTGCAGAACTGCGCGGCGTCGGTGTTCCACACAGCGGAGCAAGTTTTACCTGAGGCAAAGCCCGGTTTCAAGGTTTCTGGAAATTTGAGAAGTGCTATCGTCGGTGCAAGATGTACATTTCGACTGAAAAATAAAATCTGCTGTCAAGCCATTGAATGGAGATGTTGAGCAGCAAATTCCCCACGCTGGAATGGATGCGATGGGATTATGTATCTGTGATAAAATCGTTTATTAACACTTGATTAAATCGACAAAGCCCTGGAACTCATTTTTACAATGCGCAGTTTCGCAGAAAAACGTGCTTTGAAGAAAACGAGGAGATGCGTAAGTTTGAGTGTCAGACACCTTCAATGATTTTTTTTGCAAGAATTCAAGAACAAACACTTGTCGGAATTTTGTGGTTAGAAGCCTAAGGATAATCTTTAAGAAAAAGATACCCGTTTAATTACGTTAATCGGCAAAAACCATGAGGTGCTGGTCTGTGATTCGATCTGTCAAGAATGATGCGACTTCAGATAGTTTCTGCCGTAAGAAATGTAGGCGCAGAGAAAATGTATTCACGCCGTGGAATTTTCAGGAAAAGGCGAGAAATCTCCTGACATGACAAAACGGTTCCTTCGGGGGCGGAGACGTATCTAACTCGGAATGGTGTCCTCAGTTACTGAAAATTCCGTAGCCTTGGACTGGCGGTGCACTTTGCAGTTTATGGACAAGAAGCCACCACTTGTGGCTTCTTTGCAACAGCGCCGGAACAGGTGCATTTGTCACGCGCGGGCCTAACAAAAAGCAGACAAAGAAAGCGCGGCAAATGTCGGTGGCCATCACCAGCCCGGTGCAGAGGGCCGCCAATCTGCGGCTGTAAACAGTCCGAAATGGGCCGTGGTTAGAGTCGCGCGGCCGGCCCGTGCCGGGGGTCAGGCCGCACCGGGCCGGGGTCACCTGCCTCGGCTGGGAGCCCGTCGACCTCCGCCGACCGCCGGCAGCCGGCGGCCGGCCCGGGTTGGCGGTAATGGCCGCCCGGGAGCAGGAACGGCGTCCGTCTCCCACGTCCGATGGCGCCGGCCGCCGGCGCGGCGTGGCGTCCGTTCTCACGCGTCTGACCCCGCCCGGTCAGTGGTGACCCCGTCTTACCCGGCCTGGATGTTCTGCAGCGACCCCAACATTCTGACAGTGACCGCAGACCTGTGCCTGGGCGGGCTCTGTTTGGCCGTCGCCCGGCCGCCCAGTTGTGACTACGGCTTGTTCGAGCGCTCTTGTGAGTCATCGGCGATTCCAGATGGCCGCGATGACTTCATACCGTCATCTGTGACTGCAAGCGTCAGCTGTGGCTGAGATGATTGTGTCTCAAGCATGCGTTCTGTGGCCCCTATTGGTCAGTTCTGACCGAGGCAGACGTAAACGTCCTCATGATATTCATTCTGGACGCCAGCCGGGCAACCTTCATCCAGTTGTCACGGTAGTCCCTGGATGAACAGCCCGGTAATCAGCTAGTAATGGCTGGACCTGGTAAATCGCCGGTAGCATCGTTAGCGTCCGTATCCTGGTAAATCTGCGACCTGATGGGCAGTAAATGCCTCGGTAGGTCATTGACGACCCCTTGCCCTGGTCAGCAATTCGGATCGATCTTTAATGATCCTGGAGGTCCATAATAGGCCCGTTATGGTCATCGATGACCTCTGAAGATCAGCAACAGTCTATTGGAAACCGATAACCGCCGCTTACAAAATCGTTCAAGGGTGAACATTAAATGATCCTCGAGGTACTTTGGTCATGATCAGTACCTCGTGACCTCACTGGTCCTCTGTAACCCCCTGTGACCCGGCAGTCCTCTGTGGACCCCCTGTGTCCCCACCGGTCCTCTGTGGCCCCCTGTGACTCACCGGCTCCTTGTGACCCCCTGCGACCACGCCACCGGTCCTCCGCCCCCCCCCCCCTGTGACCCACCGGCTGCCTGTGACCCGCCGGTCCCCTGTAACTTCATCACCTCTGTGGCCTGCCGGCTCTCTGTGACCCCACTGTGACCTCGCCGGTTCCTAGGACCCGCCGGTCCTATGAGCCGCCAGTCCTCTGTGACCCGCCGGTTCCCTGTGACCCGCCGGTCCCCTGTGACCCGCCGCTGGACAGGTCTGCGCGATAATGACGCGCGCGGTCCGGCGTTCCCAGGGCAGTCGGCGCTAATTACCGGCGGGCCCGGCCGTCGGTCGCTCCGCTCCATCACGATCCGGCGACAGATAGCGGTGGGAGCGCCCGGCGAGCCGCTCCGGGCCCGGCAGACGCGCCGCGACCGGACACCGGCGCGCCGGCATCGTCATCTGCCGCCGCCGCCGGGTCGGGCGATAGCGGCGCGGCAGTGGCGGCCGGCGCGCGGCGTCCGTGGGTCCTCCTGGCCATGCCGGGAGTCCCCGGTTGATGAGCGGCGGTGACGAGCGGTGTTCCGATGCTGCTGCCGAGTGAGACGTCGCTTCTGATCAGGGGGTCGCTGTGATTCGTTCGTGCTCTGGACTCCGTGATTCTCGATTCCACTTCCCTACTTACCTTGCTTTACCGTCGAACACACTGCGTTCTATCCTCCTAATATCCTAATCCTCCTACTTTGATCTCCCAGACCCTTAAAGACGGAAACTCGTCGAATGAGGTCTAGTCAACACTACAACCGATGATGCGGTCATCATGTGAAACAACACGTGAGAGAAGGAGCACCCGAAAACCATTCGTTGTTCGTACGTTATTAATCAACCGAAATGTGTGTTTACCTTGTCCTTGGCTCTCACGGACGAGGCCCACGTTTTTACGTGAACCGCCTGACTTCATTAGGTGGTTACCATACCTGACCTTTGTTTTCGGTCCTCATCTGCATAATCAGCCGTTCTCTCTGAAGTTTCGCGACAGCTCCAGCCCGGCTAATCTTCCAGGAACTTCCGGCCGCCAGGCCATTTGGACATGGCACCAGCCGACTTCGTCACCAGTTTACACGCGTAAAATTGTCCTCTAAGCCTCTTTTTTAACGACAGCTATTCCACCAAGGCACGACACGTTTCAGAGGGTTTAATCCACGACTGCCATAAAGTCAAGGAAACCATCGAAACTAGAGGGAAGCAGTTGAACCGACACCCATCGTAAATTCTGTGGCCTCCCTGAACCCTAGACCTTCTTGAAAGACACCAAACCCTGAACTCTGAGGCCTGCTGACAGACGTCAGCCCCTGAACTCTGCGGCCTCCTGACAGGCACCAACACCTGAACTCTGCGACCTCCGGATGGACACCAGAACCTGAACTCTGCGACCTCCTGACAGACACCAACACCCGAATTCTGCGACATCCGTACAGACACCAAGCTCTGGTCTCTGCGGCCTCCTGAAAGACACCAAGCCCTGAACTCTGCGGCCTCCTGACAGACACCAAGCCCTGAACTCATGACAGACGCCAACCCCTGCATTCTGTGGCGTCCTGGTCCTGGAAGACGCCAACCCTGGACCTCTGCGGCCTCCTGGTCTTGACAGACGACAATCCCTGAACTCTGCAGCCTCCTGACACACACTAACCCCTGAACTCTGCAGGCTCCTGACACACACTAACCCCTGAACTCTGCAGGCTCCTGACACACACTAACCCCTGAACTCTGTGGCCTCCTGACAGACTCCATCCCCTGCATTCTGCGGCCTCCTGGTCCTGAGAGACGACAGACATAAACTCTGCGGCGTCGTGACAGACTCCAACCCCTGACCCTGCTCGTCCCGACAGGTACCTGAACATCTGAACTCTGCGGCCTCTCGACAGACGCCAACCCCGGAAGCCGGTGTCGCCCGTCCGCGGGAGCGCGCTCTTCAGCACCGTTAACACCGTCATCAGCTGAGCCGGCGACGCCCGGCTCCGGAGCGGCCACGGACGTCAACCCGTGCCGGGGTCAGAGTCAGAGGCGGCGCCGCCGAGGTCGGCTCTGATCCCTGCCGACAGGCCGCCGAGGTCGGCTCTGATCCCCGTCGACAGACCGCAGAGGTCGGGCCTGACCCCGCTGACAGCGCCGCTGCCGGCCAGGATCCGGTGTCCGCGCCCGGCAGAAGCCGCCGCGTCGTCGGTCGGCAGACGCGAGAATGCGGAAACACGCGGGAGCGGAGGGCTCCTCGCTCCCGGAGCCCGGAGCCGCCGGCCGTGGGGAGCGTCTAAACCGGCCGGGACGGGTCGGCTCTGGGCTCGGCGCGACAGGAAAGTCGTCCGCAAGGTGTGGGGTTATCGTGGCCGCCGGTCAGAGCTGGATTAGCCTCGGCCGTTTCCTGGCCGGCGTTCATTCACTGTTTGGCTGGTTTTCCAACGGGGCATTACACCCAGGTTAGCGTTTTGCACATCCTTTTTGGGCCCCTTCTGCACAGCCAAACACCAGCCATCGAATGGTAGCCTTAGAAATTTGTGGTATCGTTAGGCCACCACTTCAAACCACACCCTTCACACCAGACCAACTGTACCAGATCAACCTCGCCAGGCCGTGACACCAAACCGCTGACACCAGACCAGTCGCACCAGACCAACAACACCAGACCAGCAACACCAGACCCATAACTCCAGCCCCACTACGTCAGACCAGCCCCACCAGACCAGTCCCACCAGACCAGCCTCTCCAGACCATTCATATCAGACCAGTCCCACCAGACCAGTCCCACCAGATCAGTCTTACCAGACTCATTACTCCAGTCCCACTACATCAGACCAGCACCACCAGACCAGTCCCATCGGACCAGCTTCGCCAGACCATTCACACCAGACCAGTCCCATCAGACCTGTCCCACCGGAGCAGACGAGCCCTGCCAGAGCGGACCAAGCCGGGCGTGCGGGCCCGGCCCAGTTGGACCGGTCATGAGCGCCCGGCCATTCGTTAAAATTCCAGTAGCCGGCCGACTGAGCAATGGCCCCGGACAACGCTAATTGGCCAGATGCGCAGACAGATAGAGGACCGGACTGGCGTCGTTAGTACCCGCACGGAGAGAGAGGTCACTGGTGGGCATTAGTACCGGCACGGAGAGAGAGGTCACTGGTGGGCACTAGTATCGGCACGGAGAGAGAGGTCACCGATGGGCATTAGTACCGGCACGGAGAGAGAGGTCACCGGTGGGCATTAGTCCCCGCATGGAGAGAGAGGTCCTCGGGGCATTAGTACCGGCACGGAGAGAGAGGTCACTGGTGGGCATTAGTACCGGCACGGAGAGAGAGGTCACCGGTGGGCATTAGTCCCCGCATGGAGAGAGAGGTCCTCGGGGCATTAGTACCGGCACGGAGAGAGAGGTCACCGGTGGGCATTAGTACCGGCACGGAGAGAGAGGTCACCGGTGGGCATTAGTACCGGCACGGAGAGAGAGGTCACCGGTGGGCATTAGTACCGGCACGGAGAGAAAGGTCACCGGTGGGCATTAGTCCCCGCATGGAGAGAGAGGTCACTCGGTAGGCATTAGTACCGGCACGGAGAGAGAGGTCACCGATGGACATTAGCACTCGCTCGAAGAGGGAGGTCACTGATGAGCTTTAGTTCCAGCAGGGAAAGAGAAAGATCACTCATGAACTTAAATACTTGCACGAAGAAATGCCACTTGTTGACAAGGTCGTACGAAGAGAAAATCACCGATAAATGATTCATCTGTTTTAGCATTCTGTTCTCCTCTGTGGCTGCAGAGATCAGGAATCACTAAGGAATAATAGGCATTGTGGTCCTGGTTAGTTTTTCTGCTATGCTGATCGTGTCACGTGATCTTGCTCACGGTATGCTCAGATTGATGATGCTCTTGCATCGTAACCTCCATTGTCCATATTAGGGAGGGATATCTCCTTTCGCGATATGCAATGATCGCATGACAGCGCATGCTATGCATTTATACGCCATGCGCCGACGTGTATGTAAATAAGCGTCTAATCTCCGTTACGGTCGCCTCAGACCATCAGCCGAAAGAAATGGGACGTCCATGTTAAACAACCGATCGACACACAATGAGGTCACGTTCTGATATTCTTACCACCCCACACGGTCTGTTGGTCTACAGACGAAGGATTTCACAGGGTATCTGTGCATGTTTTCGAGCGCGATGTTGCGTAATGTCCAGAGACGTGTGAACGATGAAGACGAACAAGGGCACTGTTTATTTCCATTAAGAATTAGTTAATGCTTGCAGCGTGGCACGGGGGGAAACACATTGAGATGTGCTATTTTCCGGTGGCCGATGATGCGTACTCTGTCTCTACGTACTTTTCTGATAGCAATTCTTTGTTGTTAGTTTGGGAGGGGGCTTAAATGATGAGATGAGAACGATAAAATAATAGTCATTGAATGATGCGTATGGGAAGGTCTTTGGCTCAAAGGAAAGGATGTGTACCATTTCAATTTGGCGTCCCTTTACCAACACTGACGCTCTAAGAGCTCTATTTTGCGGATGAGACAAAAGTATCAATGTACTCAAGGTTCTTTCCTTTTGTATTACGTCAGATATTTAATCTTTTCACGACATTTCACACTCAGTCAAAATCGTTACCATGGAACTCATTAGCAATCACCTGCTGACATTATTATAGCACTGTTCCATACTCCGAAGAACACCCATCACACGGGTTTACATTGTTGCGGCTTAATGCAGCAACACGTACGAAGAATTTGTTGTGTAGATTTAGTTTCATATAAGAGTAAAAAAAATCAGATTCGAAATGATTCAGATATTAGGCCAAATAGCCGGATTCGGCGAAAGTTTGAGTCTTGATCTAAAGATTGGAATATTCGAGGAACATTCAACTGGCCATTTTTACATCCGAATATTCGAACGTCGCCCAAACACTCGTATATGCTTTTGCATTTCATTGCGGAATCTGAAGGTATATATGAACCAAATCATGCAACATCATGCAAAATAGTGATTAGGCATTGGCCAGCGTTTCTCTGATATCAGTTTCTCAGTATGGCTGAGAACAATGCAAGGCAATGCCAGTGAGAGATATCCTCCAGCTCTGTGGTACTGATCGGTGGCTCGAGTTCCGTGAGGTGGTGCGTAGCCCCATGAATAATCTAAGGCATGTTCCGTGTCTGGCCACGACTGGCAGAAAAGCAAATCGGGAATAGTTGGCGTATGAAATTGCATGCCCAGAAACGCAAATTTATCCCCGTTTACAATGTTTTTTTTTATTGTCGTCTGTTAATCCGAATGTGGGCCGTAAATAAAGGGCCAGTCTCTCAGTGCATTAAATGACATTTTGCGTGTAATTAGGTTTTGCACCCATCCTGATTTTTCAGGTTGAAAATATTTTGCGTGACAAACACATAGCGAAAACGTACTGTTTACGCTGCGGCAACAAAGCCATGTGTTCAAGGACAGGAGGATAGATATATGCCCTAACCTCGGTAATACCCCTTCTAGACGCTAACTGCAACTATTTTTTGGCGCACTCTAAGCCTGATTTGAGGAAGGCAACACCAATTTGGTTCACCTCGGCTAATTATTGGGATTGATACTAATCCAGTGATGAATGCAAGTACAACCATTTCGGCTTGGTATTTGCTTTTTTGTGATTTGGTCCGAATATTTTATTAAGCCGTTTTGGGCGTGAGCTAAGCAGAACTTGTTGAACGAACTCTGATCCCATTCCTGACTGCCGATAATCCAGTTCCAGATAAACGGCATAATTCTGCAGCAAAAATCTAACGTGACGACACGAACAACATGGTCACGCTATAGCCAGTGTGATCCACTTAGGCCAGTAAATGACCCGCGCAAGTAACTTCTATAGTAATAACGAGCAATATCGAAGGCTGAGGGGAATGCAGTATTTGTCCTCATATTGGTTATGAATGTAATGGCGGCAATTTAGAGGGAGCATTCTTACCAATTTTAAGGCTGCTGTGGACGATTTCCAACTCTCCGTTAGTTTCATTTTATACAGCATTCTCGATTTAATCATTCCGAAATGCCTCCACCGTTGAGCGCTCGACTGGTTCCCCTATAATTACTCAGCAGGACGCCAGCCAATCACAGTGTCCTCTCCCGCTAACGTCAAACTCTTTCCCCGCCACGGCAGCGTTTGGTCGTCTTCCGTCCGTTACTCGGCGCCGGCCACAGGATTTAAGTTCCAAACTTCCTCATGCGATTATGAATCGGTCTGACTTTTACAAATTGCCCCGACTGTACCTTTTGGGATGAAAAGACAAGATATATGTCAACTTCAAAAGATTAGAGCATCCCGTGGCTGGAGTTTTCTTAAAATTACTGGGGGTCCAAACGTGATTTCGGACCGTTTCTTTCCAGTCATTCTTTCCAGTCATTGCCATAGGCCTAATGATAACATCCCTAAATATTGGGGGGTGGGCGGGGGGAGCGGGCCCCCAAATCCCGGGATCACCAGCCATGTATTCGGTCCAAATATTGGAATGGACCTATCCGAATATTCGGATACGAAAATGTACCCGAATTCTCAGCTTGATTTCGTATCCTCCCATCAGGTTCGTTTTTAGGTCGGTTTAAATGGAGGAAGAAACACAAACAGCGCAATTTGCGATGCCTTCCAAAACAGTAACGTGATGATCACCAGCAGCATGTTCTGATGTAATCACGTCACATTACATGTACACCCAAGGCATTGCCGGCCACTGCCAGGGTTTAATTTACAGGCCAGTGGCAGTCAATGTCCACAGACTAAGTGCATCCATAGACTACTCGTCTTTACATTGGCTCTTCAGCCAGTCTTGTCGTAAATATGTCGTCTGTCCTGGATCTGAAAATCACTGGATGGACGGCTAGGACTCGTTGCTAGGAGGCGGCGATCAAATTCATTGCTACCAGAACGCTGTGGAGTATGTTCAACGTGGACGCTTGCAGTCTTTTTGGTTTATTCTGCCGTTGCCGCAAATGAAATATAATTGGTAGCAGCTGGTTCCGCGCGGACACCATCCTGACGGCATGGTCCTAAGACAGGTATCCACGCACTCCGGCTTCAAAACAAGTCCTTTTCCCGCGTTCTTCTTGACACTCCGGCGGTCGCCACAATGCGACGAACAGCCAGACCTCATGCCCCTCAGGCAGGAGGTATCGTACCTGGTACCCTTGGCCGTCACCCCAAGCTGAGGAGGGGGCGTCTTTCAGACGCGGACCGTTTGCCGTCACCACTCGGGGGGGGGGGGGTAACTTCCGAGGGTGATTCGTCATCCCGCGAACGCCCTCCCACGCTTTTCACCGCAAATCCCCGCCGCTGGCGGCGCGCGCCTTTGTCGCTTTCATGGCTCCGGGGATCGTGACTCGTCTATGGCACTCGGCGGCGGCGCCAGGCGCAGGTCTTTTGCTGCCGAGAACCGACGCTGTCTCTCTCGTCGCAACAGGCGGCCAGTGGCGTTCTAAGCGATGAAAAACGGGAAGTCGGCATCGATCTTTTCGGTTTTTAAGTCAATCCTACCCATTACTAGAGAAGAGCTGACGAAACGCTCGCTCGGTTGGTCTGAGCGCCGAGACTGCCGAGCCACCCCCCCCCCACCCTCCTCCGGAGCGTGTCCTGGCTGCGCCCCTCTTCGGGACAGGTGAGAGAGGCGGCGGCGACGGGGCAGGAGGTGGCCGAACAGAGGCACCCTCCGGCCGCCGCGCCGTCCGTCAGTAATGAGGACTTGATAATGGCGCCGGCACGGAAGCTGGGGTGGTCCGCTGCTCGAGTGTTTAAATGGCGCCGCCCGCTGAAGACGACTCCGACCGTGAGAACCTCCAGAAACAGGCAGAGCGATGGGAGGATCGGGGACAAAGAGGAATAGAACGACAGACAGGCCCAGAGAAGGCGCGCCAGAGGCTAATGGGGGGAGATAGAGGGGGAAAGGGAGCTAGAGAGATAGAGAAGGAGGGATGGAGAAAGAGAAAATGAGGTATAGCTAAGTAATTCAAACGGTTATTGAATGACAAAGTGCTTAATATCCGGAACGCTCTGACATCATTCAGACATAATTTACAAAAATTCTCTAACACTTTTCAGGCAAACAAAACATTTCGGGAAAAAATTTTTTATTTGGCTATGTGAATTGCTTGAACACAATCATGAGAAGCAGGCGTACATCCAAAAATAAGCTCGAGAAGGATCCCATTGCGTCAGTACATCACCGCCTCATCAACAGAAAGTTTGGGCTTCTTGAAAGCTAAGGAATTTTCTTGTATACTCTAATTTTTGTCATGCATTTCGGCGATATGAACTGATTTGTCGTCCATGTCATGGGCCCCTCAAATTCTCCACAGCGGAGGGGCTGACTCCTCCCAGTACATCCGCCCATCACGAAAAGCAAGCATCGTAGCAAGAGAAACGCTGGCCATGGCAGGTGACCATTTGTGGACAGTTTCAAATGTCGATCGCTGGGACGTTGAGCGGGGATAATGTAACCCCGGCCATGAGGCAGGTCTAACCCAGCACATAAAACAACACCGTAACCCGAACTGTAAACGCAGCGAAAGCCGATCTCTCGCCTTCCGCCCATACGCGCGTGGCAGGGGCATAAAGAAACCCTTGCCGCCGCTTACATCGATCCCTCCCCTGTATCAGATGCCCGGTGCGTTCGGCGCTCAGCCGTGCCCGTGTCACGACAGCGCGGCTACACACCGCCGCCGGCGGCCGACGCCTGGGCAGATGGTCAGTGGGCCTTTGTCTCAGTCGCCAGCACCTGCCCTCGCTGGGGGGAGGGGGAGCAGGTGGGCAGCCTGGACGGGGGCCGGGCACACGATTTGTGACCGCCGCTGCCCGCCGCTCGACCGGCCGAGATAACGATTACGGGCCGTTCGGCGGGCGCCGGGTTACCGTAGATTTACCGGCGGCGACCGGCGCCGGCCAGGCCTTGGCTCAACTCGAGTCGACTTGGGCCGGTGACGTCACGGCGGCGGCCGGCCGGTCGGCGGAGCGAGGCGGCCCGGCGGTCCCTTTGCGTAGGCGGACGAGCGGCGGCCGGGTTCGTTTGTCGCGCCGACTCGTTACCGAGATGAAACGAGCCGGCCGCCGCGGCGTAGTGCTAATGATGTTTGACGAATCGATCCGGCCGGACGGGTCTTCATTTGGAGAAATCTGCAACGCGGCGGCGCTAATGGCGGCGGCGAGGCCGCGGCGACGATTGTGGCGCCGTCAGGGGCGTGACGGACTAGTTCCAGTGCAGGGGAACCTCCGCCAGCAGGCATCCTACACGCCTGGCTCATTGGATTATGTGGCGAAGTGTCCGCGGCTGTTTTCTCCAACGTCTTTTTGTTTGGCGGGCTGGTAGAACAGTCAGTGGACTCCGGGATCCGCCGGCGATGTGAAATACAGGAACAACGCAATGACAGTCCGAGGAACAGGACGCAGACGATGCGGACTGGGGGCAGACCGCTGTCCACAGTTGCACCGTGCGCGTTGCTATTGTTAGTGTTTTGAACTGAGACAGCCAAGTTGTAAACTGTGGTCTAAGAAGCCGGTCTACAATGTACATTATTCCACAGACTTCTACTTTTACGGAGACTCAGAGTAACTTCTCATGGTTTTCCTGTGTGCCCTATTCGGTCGCGCAATATGTACGGCTGTTGTGTGCCTTCACTGGCAGGCGCAGGCCCGTATTGCATCACACCAGCAGAGAACTACATGACGTAGCCTTTAATCAAATCCATTTTCTGGAGGCTGTAGACAATTTCTGAAAACTGAGTACTGAAAACGTTATCAGCGCTATTTTTTGCACTAACCAAGTCTGCTCATACTTATGAAGGCCAGTTCTTGTAAGACATTGTAAACCGGGACACGAAACCAGAGATCAGTCTGAATCAGGGCGAATCCAGCGGTAGGGGCGAGGTGGCCATCACTCATCCCTCGAGAGTTTGAAGTAGGAAATGAAAACAGAACTGCAATCCGCAAAATTTGTGCAGAAAATGGAACAAAAGAAGGAAAATTAGGGCGTCACCATCAGCTTCTGAAATGCTCTCAACCGACCATTCGCTGATCCCTTTGATTCTGAGCAGTGGTGAGTTCAGATGTTTTTGACCACGCCTGGGAAACATTTCATGGCTGATGCTTTCAAACGATTCAGGATGCAGAGCTCATTTTTCAACGGCATCACCTTGCAATGTAATTGTGCAGCCCCGATCAGCGCGCCGACGCTGTAACCTGGACTTTCCAGTGCATCTGCATTGCCAAATAGCCGCGTTTATTTCCCGTCCTAAGGTAGGATACACCCGTTGTCCCTTGCAGTTGCTGGTCGACGATAGCAACGTGCAGGCGGAACATTTCCTTCAGTTCGGAATAGTAAAACATATCAGCGGGCATCAAGGTCTTCCTAAAAAAAATCTCTCCTTGCCCAGTTGACATCTCCCCTGTCCTGTTTGGTCGGGAAGTCCTGACTGCCCCGCCGCCTCTCTCCCCCCGTTTCCCCTTGTTTTCCGCAGTTTCCGCGGCGACGGCCGGCCGCAGGAATGCCGCAGGTGCGCCACGTTGGCCGCGCCGGTTTGTCCCGCTGTTTTCAATTACCGGCCGGCCGCAGGGTGGCGATCGGTCTCGGCCGACCACGCCCCAAGGGCAATCGACACCTGTTAACCTGGTCCGGCTGATTGGCTGCCCGCCACTGGCCGCGCAGATCGGCTTTTCGGGTCAAATTGGCTCTCGGTTGCGGTTTAGCGCCCGGATTGGAGCGATGAGCCGTTCCCGTGCACGTGACTGCGTGTAAATGGTCATCAGTATTAAGTTGTTCTGCCTCTATCCATCAGGTAATTCAATGGAGCCTCGCCGTCACTGCTCCAGCGGGTTATCACTGTCTGAGGCTGAACTTTGTACTAAACGCATGAAAGGAAGCGGCCCGCCTTCTAATACACGCATCTTGAACGGCGATGGCGAAGCTGTAACTTGTAGTCTTAGAAATCGAACTCTGATATACGTCGTGTCTGAAGGATTTATGTCAGCGGAGTTTCTGAGCAATTTCCCACGAATTTTTCGTGCCCCGTTGTACGCTGTTGCGTGCCGAAGTGAACGGTCGCAGACCGATGAATGTTACCAGGAAACCCGGTTTGCGTCATCATCAGAAGGCAGCGGCAGAATACAGTGTCTGATCTATCATGTATTCTTATCCTTCTCATTCTTTTTCAGAAGCTTGAGTAACGGCAACATGATCAGCGCCATTTTCTTCAGAAGCCGAATCTGTTTCTGAAGTGAACCAAGGTGGAACATTCCCTTTAAAGAACTAATTTGTCCCGGCCCGTCGTCGCTTAAAACTTTTTCAGCCCGTGCGTGAAGCGCAGATTCTGTCCGGGCCCAGCCGGGCGTGATACCTCGTGCCTCGGCCGTGCCGTCGGTACCTCAGATCCCTGCAGGGTGGGCGCTGGCCGGGCGTGCCTGATCAGCGTTACAGCGCAGTTACTCCACTCTCCCCTTCCCATCAGCGCTGCGATCAGCTGGCGCCGATTATCAATAATCGGCCTTCCGTTTGCCGGCAGCGACAGGCGCTCGAGCCGTTCAGACCCAGCAGCCGTGTGACCCCGCTGACCTTTCCCATGTCGAGGGCGTGCAGCGCGGGCAGGGGCAGCGTCAGGAGGGCCCCGGGCCGACCGGACCGAATTTGTCTGAAGGACGGGCTTCCTCGACCCCCTGAGGCCGTGTTTTAAATTCCCAACGGATGTTTCGTATCCTCGGTTTTCCTTTGGGTAATGCTTGTCAGGCAAATTGCTCACTCCTCCATTTTTCCCACATACCCATGAGTTTTTATGCTTGTTTGAGGTCATGGGACCAAATATCGTTATTCGTGATTTTATTTATTTCTGTGCGGCGCTAATGGGATGGTGGGAAATTTTCCACTCGTTGCGCTGTCATACTTGTCCTATGAGCTCCTATGCACAATTCACTTTCTTCTCGCTCTCGCCCAGAGCAGCACAGCTATTTGTGAATTAGCCGGGATTAAGAATTAACCGTTCCCCGATCTCTGAGCACTTCTCCGACCTCATGAGCTCGAGCCGCCCCTGACCGTGAAACCGTGGTCGCTCGGAGGGGAGACTCGAACGCGTCACCGCCGTGCCAAACACGAGTCGCTGATTAAAGGGTGAAATTGATCGATCCTGAGACGTCGGTCGGCACCCGGGCGGCGGACGAGCCGGCCGAATCGCGGCAGCGGCCGGTGTCGGCCGACGAACGACGGACGTAAACAGTGATTACCGCCGGTCAGGGGGTTACGGCGGCCGCGGCGCCGGACGGCCGACCGTGTAATTGCGGCGCAGGCAGGCTCCAGCCCGTTCAGATTCAATAACAAGATCGGCGTCCGCCAAGGCCGGGCTCGTCTGGAGGTGGCCATGGGATTCGAGGCAGATCTGAACGGTCTTCGCAGCTTGGTCGGCCGCCTTGAGTTCGCATATGCTGGGGATTGCGCTGGTGGTTTCTAAAAGCTGGCAGTGGGGAAACGGGCTGCAGTCCGAAGCTGCCGATGTCAGATCTGGCTAGCCTTTAGTATTAGCCGGGCTGGCTGGGTGTCGGACAAAACTCAGGTGCTGCGTACTTGAAAACGAGATCCAGATACGTGCAAATCGTGCAGGGAAGAGACAGTCGCCCCATTGTTCAGCGCAATCTGATAGCTCTCTCTGAGGCAGCAGTTCAGGAGATACCAGGTGCTCATGGCGGCTTTAAAGAAATCCTGGGATATCTAACCTATCATCCGGCACCAGACAGGCTGTGACGAGAGCGCGATAACAGGATTCTGCAGCGCTATCTTTGCATCGGTGAGACAGTGGTTTTGCCGCCACCCCCCCCCCCCCCCTCCGCCCCCGCCCTCGTCCCTCCCCACCCCCAGGTTTTAACGCTTCGACTGAGATGAAGCGCGTCAAGGAGTGTTTTCCCCTTACATAGTTATAGATGGCAGGAGTGGCATTTCACGCCCGTGTGGTACAGTTACGTCAGATACCACTGCTGTCTGTGGTATCTGACGAACGATGGAGACCTGTGTGTCGGCTGCTCTAGTAATATTTATTGCGTTGGGCCATTTCAGTCTCAGTTTGCACGTCAGTGGCATGTATTTCTTCTCTTGTACAAACCAAAATGTAGCGGTGCCTTTTTTAATTTAATTTAATTAATTTGACCCGAGTGGTTCGAGAGGGTGGTGTTAGGGATCGACGCCCGTGCTAAACAGAGCTTGTTGCATGGAGTCTGACCCCTACACATGATCGTGGAATTACAAGTAACGGCTGATTTTGTGCCGAACGTTGAAGGTTCTGCTGAGGATGCGACAGGACAGTGTGTTAGCCAGCGTGACCCTAGGTCGGCCACTTGCTAACTGATTCGCCGCGGCCAAATATCGCGCGCCGAGATGACTCGAGCCCGTCTTGCCAGGACGGGGAGACCAACGCTCTACCAACTGGGCTACCGATCACGGCAGCATTTTTCTGCCTGTTTTCAAACAGCAAGAACGCGTGATGTATATACAAGAGGTGGAGCCTTCGTGCAAGATGATCTGTATTTGGTGGAACGGATTCCTGTAGAAATTCATACATTCAGGGGTTAATATGAATACCAGTCAATAAACTACCGAAGCACCAGGCTTTAGCAGGGAATGAAGTTTCTCAAACCGCCGGTCAAAACGGGGTTTTCCCTCCGACATATCCGTCCATTCGGCCACATCGCTCAAGGCGAAACCCCGAGGTCATCGTTACTTGGCATTGAATCATTTACGATATAAATTTAACGATTAATCTCCCCTTCAGCCAGTGCGGTGTGATGTCGCACTCAGCAGAAGTGGCCTAAATCACAGCGCTCGGAGAAAGCCTAAAATGAAAGTAATTTCAGAATGAAAGGGTCAGTGACGTCACAACTTAATTCTTCGCAGATATCTGCGCTCTCATTTTCTTCCATTCACCGCCCAGTGCACCGATGACTGAGAATACGCTGACGAGGGCTGGTTTCAGCTAGGCCGTGACAGCGGGGAACGCTCTGCGGACGTTAGGCGAAGCCATCACGGGCCGGATCCTCGTGTCAAGGCCTCGCCGGCAGACTGGCCAGCTGCTGCCGGCCTGGAGGCTTACGTGGCTGGGGCCGAGGCTCGCGCGGCGTGGTGTCGCCGCCGCCTGCGTGTTTTTACAGGAGGAGGCGCCTGTCACCTGGCAGAGGTATTTTCAGAAACGTGTGAAGGCCACGCTTGGCGTCGCAGGAATGCAAGGCGACAAATGGTGCGGTGGGTGGACTTTTTCGGTCCTTAATCACCTCCCCGTGTCCTTCGAAAACGAAAGGACGAACGACCGGCTATACACGGCCATTTTCAGTCATATGCTTCAGTTAGTGTCTACACTCGTTCGTCGTGCATTTTGTGGCGTTTCTAAAATCATGCTTGTCATGGGTGCAGCCATTTTCCAGAAACTGGAGGGGGTATAAATCAGACTTTGAAGGAGAAGGTAATCAGACCGAAAATATTATTTTTCAACGGCAGATTGCAAAAACGTCTACTTTCCGACCAAACTTGGGGTAGACAAAAGGCCCGTTTCACGGCATTTGGAGGAGAAATGCCCCTCCAGTCCCCCCGTCGTGGTTACACCCATACTGCTTGTGCTCTTTCGTCAGTCTACATCGCAGAACTGCTGTCTTCTTTATTTTCCGTCCCCAAATGCGCTGACTTCTGAGTTTTGCCTCGAACACGGAGACCTACCGCCGAACGGCGGACACACGATCGCCCCACCCTCCACCTCTAGACGTCACCAAACACCGGCGACTCCGCCGCCGTGGGGCCGGCGGGGGGTGGGGGCGGGGGCGGTTCACGCGGCGATGTGTGCGGGGAGGGGTGACAGCGTCGCAGTGTGAGACCTCGCCCCCGTCTGGATCGGGTCTGATTTACTCGGCGGACGGCGCTATCTCGGTCATCATCGGACGACCCGCCGGGCCGAGACCGAGCCGGGACCGGGGCCGAGGGAGGGACTGGACCAGACTGGAGGGAGGGACTGGACCGAACTGGAGGGGGAGGCTGACTGGACCGGCCTGGATGGGGACAGGACCGAGATGGAGGGAGAGATTGAACCGGGCTGGAAAGGGGGACTGGAACGGGCTGGAGGGAGAAACTGAACCGAGCTGGAGGGATAGACTGACTGGACCGGGCTGGATGGGGGGACAGGACCGAGCTGGAGGGGGACTGGATCGGACTGAAGGAGAGACTGGAGGGAGAGACTGGACCTGAAAGGGCTGAAAAGGCAGACTGGACTGGACTGCAGGGAGAGACTGGACCGGAGGTTAGACGGTGAAATCAGGTCGGGGGCCACGTGGTTTGGAAGCGACGCTAAAATGAGGATTGAACAGAGGAGCACACTGAACTGAAAAGTAAGCGCAACTGGTGGCCAGACCACACCCAGCTGTAGACTGCGCCAGCCTGAAGACGGGGCTGTGCAAAAGACCATGGTCTGTGTGGGACCAGAAGGGGAGAACTGACTTGGATGAAGTATCGGTACGGAGCACATGGCATTCTCTCGGCCGCATGTTTATGACGTGGCAGATCATCGTTATGGTGACAATCCTTGTCAGTACATTGGCGATGGTCGTGTCTGTGAAGATAATGACAACAGGAATATAATTGGAAGTAAGGACTGGTTGGAGCCAGGAGCGCAGCCAAAGGGGACGGGCCATGGAGTTCATGCCCTCCAGTGGGTCCAAAACTCAACGTGTCTTTACACATCAAAATGAAAGTAAATCACAAGTTTCCGGAACTCGAAATTGAGGTGTTCATACAAAATAAGACAGAGGAGTGTTCGGTTCTGAGGGGACTAGGTTTGTCCTGGTTGTTCTTTGACGAAATCCTGGCTACGCCCCTGGTTGGATCTTCCCGGTAAAGAATGTCTTCGAAGATGTGGCCGCCTAAAAAGACCTAATGAGTGCCGCCCCAACTTTGCTTGCACAGCACCAAGACCCTACGACTTCCTGGAGGTCTAACTGGAAGCCAAGTACACCCTACAGTGAGAAATCCTATACCATATCGAGTGAAATGACAGCCAATTGGCGTTGTTTAGGAAGTCGTGAGGTACGGCACTATGCTTTATGAATTCATTGCACGGGATAACCATCGCAACATAACCCTATTCGTGCAGAAGTATATGGAAAGAATATGCTAACGTTTTGTTGTTCAGTTGTACTCGGAGTGTCTGCAGTATTTCAGGACAAATCATCAAGCATCCAAATGTTTCCCGTTGAAACCTCCAACAGCAGCTTTCCCAACATCAACTTATGGGAACGACTGGCCACAAAACACGCTGATATCATAGCGTTTATTTATCAGAGCGCTTCGTGGACGGGTCCGAAACAGGTGGTGTACAGATTGCAGAGTTCCTGCAGGATCGAATGTCCCTGGAGCCTTGTGACCGGCGCTATTGGGGCTCTCTCACCAACGCCAACCCAACCAAAAACGCCTTGACACCAGATTTCGGTTGCATTTTCCCGCGCCGCAGACCGCATCGAGTCTAGCATTACGTTTCTTACGACCACAAAAAGCGCCCTCCCACAGCCACACGACACCGTCCATCACGTGTGTTTTCGTTCCGATTGTTATGTTAATCTCCGCCGTGGAGGTGCCCTCACGCAGGCCGCCCGCGAGCCCAGGGCGTCACGATATATGACGGCGATTCCTCATGAGCAATATCGCAATCTGGGAGGTGTCACCCGCGCAAGGACGGCACGAGACAAAAACGGCGAGGCGCACGCACCGGACGCCGATTTTGCCCGCTTGCCAGGAATTCGGCGGCAAAAAGTACGGCGTGAGAAGTGCTGACCCGGTTGACAGTGGAGCGGCTTCCCGCTGTTGTGTCGCCAAAATATGCGGCCTCTTATGGGAAAGTCAGCCGGGAACTGGCGGTCCCGGCCGACCGTTTGTGTGTCCCACAGCGATGGGGCGCCGCCGCCGGCCTGTCGCCGCAGGGCATGTTTTCAAACTGGCGCGCGCTTTCTGATGCAGATGACCGGGTGCGCGATAAAACGCCCCGCCAGCGCCAAATTGCCGCTCGCGAACGCTCGGAATGCGCGTTAAGGGGTGCGCTGCACGGGGAAGATGTGGACGTCGTGCGTAGCAGGCATCTCATGGATGCGGGAAACACGGAGAAAAAAGGAAATGCCTGAGAACAAGTTGTAGGCATCTGGTCTTTGACGTGATGTCAGCACCTCCCGAAGACAAGGAAAAGGCTTTTTAAAGCCAAAATTTTCACTCGATCCACGTAAGTTTGTACCTCTTTGATAAAGCCGCATAGCATCTGGATGTGTGTAAAACGAATCGTTGCTCAGAGATACATAGAGTTTTCAGGTCTTCACAGATTAGAAAAATCGGAATGCACAACACCCACTTCCTCCAAAGGATGGCATGAAAGCATACCAGCAGGCAAACATTTCTTCCAATGTTTCGAAACCTGCAAAAAATGTCTTCTCCGGTTCTCTAGCCGTCATCAGAAAGACGTCCCCCGTCCTCCACGGATTTCCGCTTGGACTGAGGGTGCAAACGCACCAAATGCGGAGTACCTGCAAACAATGTAGCCACGAACAACGTTTAAAGAAGCTGCGTTCATCAGGCCTAGGTTTGATAAATTTGCAGTACAAGTCTTCCTTGGATAATGGTAAAGCGTACTAAAAAAATCAAAGAAATGCGCTTCTTGATACCCTCAATTTGTGGAGTGAAGGGCCCATGTACCCTCTGTACCCCCCGGTGGCGGCGCCTGTGTTCACCGGTTCTCAAATAGCTCGGCCCCCCACACCGCACTATTATCCGCCATCCATCAGGTCCGTGTCACCAGCCCGACGGTGGTCAAACCGCGCACACTGTGCCGCTTCCTCGTCCCTTTGGTGCCTCTGTCTTCACGGTCGCCGCCGCGACAGCTCCCGAAGGAGGGGGACACCCCCCGCAGGGCCGGCCCGGCGGTCGCCCCCCACGCCACACGGGGCGGCGGCGGCCGCAGCGACGGGTCACTTGACAAGACAGGGGCGCTGCCAGGGCAGAGGCACGGGACCACCCAGTCACGCTGCGAACCCGTCATAGCTTGCATGCACCTGGCAGAGGTGAACATCATGAAGACTGGTGTTGAGAGAGTGGTGATGATCTGCAGCGATCAGCGACGATCAGTGATCAGCGACCCGGTAGGCTGCGATGATCGGCGGTGATCAGAACCCCCCCCCCGTGTCCCGTACTGCCTCCGCCTCTGCCCGGTTAACGGGGGTCCGGTGTCGCAGCCCCTGATCACAGGGCGGCCCGCGCCGATCCTTCTCAGACCTGTATCGGCGGTGACATCCGTGGCGAATTGCTACGTTTGTGGCGCGGGCCAGCTGGCGGCGACTCTGAGTCGCGTTACTGCGGCGTGATTGGCTCTGAAATGGAAACGAACAGCTGGCCACTGAGGAGCCGTGAAAATATTGGCCTGTGGCCGCCACTGGGCCGTGAGGAATGTTCACGCGTGCGTGCCCGCTCTGCTGACAGAATCATCCACTATTAACCATTCAAAACGAGGGCATCACCCTTTCAAATAGGGGACGGCCATTGGCGATATTGTGGGGGCTTCATGTATTCTGTACTTAATTTTGCGGGGATATAGCACGGCTGTCGTGACTCAGGACTCGGCAGTGTGGATCAGTAAATGGCTCCCCGTCCAGCGTTACCACACATTTCTATTTTGTCGGCGAACATGTAAACACGAGAACTGCTGTGTGCGACATTTGTTCAGAGACATTTATCGTCATTGGAGAAAACCAGAGACTTGAAACAATCTTGAAAACTCAGCCAGTATATCAGACTATGATGGCTCTTGGAGCCATCATACTATAATGGCTCAGTGGAGCCCGAACTCGCACAAAAATCCATTTTTTCTGCACCCTCCGCTATCCGCTGCCTCCGCACCATTTTTTCTGGTGCTTTCTTTCAGGGCTCTCTCGACTCCTCGCACGTTTCAGTGCGTCCAGCGCGTTGCCACGGCAACCGTGACGCGTTAATGCGCAGACCAGCGCCCGTAACTACCGGCCAGTGGACAGGCGTTCAGGTAAATTCGTTTGAGACCCGGGGCACGCCACCAGGGTCTGCCCAGTCAGCCAGCTGACGCGCACGGGCTGACTTGTCCCAGGGGCTCTCTTATGCTGTCCATAATGCGCCTTGCAGGGGCATTTCGGAACGATTACGCGGGCCGTTTTCGGACACCGGTAAACGACTGGTGTCTTAATGAGAGGTGTCCCGAATGGCCGAATGTTTCAAAATCTAATTACTGACGGGCTACTCTTAAACGTGCGTATTATCCCGTTTTGAAGCCTTCTTACTAGTCTGGCTGTTTAAAACCTTACAAGCCATTCTTACGTGGTAACAGTCACTGAGAGAGACCTCCCCACACCAATACCTTTTTCTTCCTTTCTTTTCCTTTCTGTGTTTCCCTTCCCGCGAACTGCAAGCATTAAATAGTCCTTTTCAGCTAGCCTAAGCATTCTTTCAGCAGCTGAAAGAACATCAACAGCGCAGTTTTTGAACGCAAACACATTTACGCCAAACGCTTATTTGAACAGCAAAGTTCCAAAAGCCGGGCCTGTGGGACTAGGGGTCAGTGTTTGAGAACGTGCCCCACCTGTGCATTCCTCTGTATCAGCTGTTTCTTACCACCAGTTCAAACGTACGCTGTAGGCCTGTCAGGAAAAGCATACATCTTGGTTTTATGTTTATCTTCACCGCTGAAATAACCTGGGGAGAGAGTTCCTGTGACTGAGCCTAAGCGGCACGAGGCTGTACCACATTGCTTTCGTTACACCGCCCACCATGATGTTTAGGACTTTTAACGACGTAACGCTGCAAGTGCTTCACCACGATCATGGTGTGGTGCCAGAATTTCTATCACCGGTTATGACGGCGACTTTCATTTCCGTGTCCTCTTTCATTCCAGCCAACGGCACGACGGTACTAAATTTGAGCGTTAGTCAGCTAGCGAGCAGTAAGCACCCGAAACCCTTCCAAAATTCCAGAGACTGCGCTGACTGCAAGGCAACATCAACTCCGCTTCGTTCCTGATTTGCGCGTTTTTGCGGCCGTTCGTGACGACGAGCCAGCAAAAAGCGTCGTGGCGGGCAGGTAGCCGGGCCAGATTAAACTTGCCAATCAAACGGTGCCCTGTTAACACGCGCACTTTAATTAGGTGGCCTCGGCAGTCCATGTACGGCGGGCGGCCGGTTTTTCCGCGGCCGCCATTAGCCGGCGTAATATTCAGCCGGCCGGTCGGCGAAACAGTAGCCGGCGAAAGTCGTGGGCTGCGCCGGCCCCTGGTCTTTAACCCGACCGGCAGTGGCGGCGGCGCCGCACCGCCGAACGGGTGCACCGCCCGTGTGCAAACGGCCGATGTTATCTGCCGGTTTATTTGCTGGTCGGCGGCCGCCGGGCCGCGCCCGCGTCGCACTCTGTTCACGTCCCGGACGGCGCGGACTGCTTCCCAGCCGACCTGGGGAGCCGCCCGCCCGGCCAATTCATACCGGGCCGCCCTGCAGGCCCGTTACCGTGAATCAACGCCGCTCGTTAGCTGCTCATGACGCCTGGCGGAGGGCGGTGGCAAAGTGGCGCGGGGTGGGGCGCGCGAAGTCGTTTATCGTCGTCACCTCGCCTGCTGTGTGAATGGTTCCAGAGATTGCGGCCGGCCGTGCGATTTGTTTGTGGTGCCGTTTGTCAGGGGGTCAGCTTCAACGTTCGGTTTCACCGCGCTGTTTTTAAAACTGCAGCGCATTATTTGCGTTTGAGATACTCTTCATGTCAAATACTGTATCCGTACTCAAACATTAAGGTCCGTCTCTAACAATGGCTAATTTCCTACTTCCTTGTTGGCAGCGAAGGTTTCGCGGACTCTTGAATTCGGTGGCAGTTTCAACGCACGTTTATTTTTGTGCACGACCTTTTCTTCCTTCAGGTATCTATCAGGTGCTAAGTATCTGTACAGGCTATCTTTCCAGAAGTGGTCAAAGGGATGTGAAGTTTTTCCTTTAGCTATCGGTTCTGTGAAATCGTTTCTGCCGTAAAGGTGAGCGTCCCTCCTCCACAATCGTCTCCTGCCGGCCCCCCTAGCGTCATGTCGTCTGTCCCGGCTGAGATCGTCGCCGCCCTCCAGCGCCGTCCCCCGCCGGGACCCCCTAGCCGTCGCCGCCGCCGCCACTGCCGCCGTCGTCGGGACCCGCTCACACCGTGACAGCGGCGGCGCGGGATCGCGCCGGATTCGCCGGTAAATCAGCCGATAACGGCGCATTCACGTCCGACGGCGACGGGTAAGACGCGCCGAGCCGGAGACCGAGTGGCTGTTAAAACGCCGCCCCGGCCGGCGCGGCCCGACCGCCGGCCCGGCCGTCGGCCGCAGGGTGACGGCTGACGCCCTGAGCGGGAGCAACGCTCGCCCCGCCCGCCGGCCGCAGCGCGGGCCAGCACCGGACGAGCCGCAGGGCGAGCCGGCGAGCCGCACGGGAGGGAGATGGGGTTCGCACGCGTTGGAGATGGGATGCGGAGTTATTGTTGGTCAAAGCAGGAAACTTTATGTTTTTGCTCAATGTCCAATGGCGTGATTAGATTTAAAATGCCGATTCTACGCGTATCTTTACTTCTCAGCAGCGTACATTCAGACAGGTGCTCCATGCAAAGGGACAGACAAGTTCCTTGTCATCCTTGGCCAAATCAAGGTCAAATCATATCAAAGCGTAAGTTGCCACAGGGGTATATGTCTCCATGCAACTTCCAGTGAAAGAGTCCTTTCATATATTCATCTCGTCCGCAGTGCCACATCGGGCGTCAGTCCACACCACGCGTGGACTGCGGTGGACTGCGATCAGCTGGTAGCTTGCCAGACGTGTTTGATCTCCTTGTATCGGCGTGTCGGAGTAAAAGCCACCGTTGAAGTACGGGGTAGCCCCGCTGTTCGCGGCTTTGCTATTCGCGGACTCGCGTATCCGTGGATGTTTTGGGAAATTAATTAGCATACACAGAAGGATATCGCTTGCATTTTTTTCACAACGGAAGCTGCTCTTAGCGGTTTATAGTGCTCTTATTGCATGTTTCCGGTGAAAAACTGTTTTATATGGTTATGCTATGCAGCCATTATATGTACGTGCTGTGCTACTCTGTACCTAGTCAGGCTTGTGTAATATTGTACTTATGCACTGTACAAATTTAGTGGTCTCGTAGAGGGTCTGTAGGTAATGAGAATAACTTAAACAACAGAAATAGTGGTCTTCGGAGAGGCTCCGTATATTCGTGGACTCGCCGTATTTGCGGTAGGGGGGAGGAGATTCGGTGCATAGCCCTTGCAAATAGCGGGGTACACTGTGGTCATAACGTACCTCTGCGCTCACCAGAGCCAGGGGCGGCGCCACGGATTCTGAGTCGTGATAGGCCGGATTTTCCAGGGGGCCGCCTCGCAGGGGCCTGCTAATTCTTCTCCGATTTAGCAAAGAGGATCCTTATCCCAAAATAGGATCTCCTGATACATAGAGAGGGCCGCTAATCCAGAAGAGGGGCCTCATGATTCATAAAGGGGAACTCCCAACTCAGCAAAGGGCCTCCTTGTCCCAAAACAGGGCCTCCTGCTCCGGAATAAGGGGCTCCTGATACTCAAAAAGGGTCTCCTTTTCCGGAACAGAGGCCTCCTGTTTTAAAGAGGGTGCCTCCTAATCCAGAACAGGCGTCTCCTGATTCATAAAGGACGCCTCCCGAGCCATCAAAGAGGCTTCTTGAACACAAAACAGAACTTCTTGATCCTCAGCAGAGCTTAAATATTTTATAAAGGGGTCTCCTGGTCCAGGAAAACTCCTCTTGACCCAGAAAAGGTCATCCTCAATCCAATAAAGGGCTATCTAGCTCATTTACGGGGAGGCTCTTGATCTGAATTTTGATAACATTTGTGTAACGACGAAGTTTTCAGTTCGGGTAAAAAAGGCCTCCCAAAATTTTCAACATGCATGGAGGAACATGCTTCTGCCCCCTGCCTGACGGCAGTGGGCTAACCGCCCACTCTGTCCCCCCCTTGCTGCGCCGCCCTTAACCAAACCAGCTCATTCCTTATGCTGCCATCTGGGAAAGCAAGATATGATGGTGCTGCCACCTGCTTTAAGGTTTTAACCAACCCCCGATTTGGGGGCGGTTGGCCGCCTCTCTGAGGTTTTTCTAGGACTGCGAGAGAACAAATAAACACAGGACCACGAAACCTCGTTTGTCATTTGCTCGATTATATTTACACGTTGTGTCAAAGTTTTGACCTCAGGTCTAGTCAGGTGTCAGACCTAGGTCAGGTCAAACGGACCTATGTTCAAAAAAGTTTAGCGCCCTGTAACTTTTCGGAAAACAAGATATGACAGTAATATTTTCAGGGATTAGTGATCTTGATAAATGTAACAAATCTGCTTTATCAGATTTTTTGGAATTTTCTGTGTTACTAACCGAAGGTCAAACCCATTTTTGAGAAGTGTTGTCGTTTTTTTCGGAAATTGGCGTAATTTTTCATAACATTTTAAGTGTGGAGCGAAGCAGACATCTAGTTACCGTCAGTGGGCAAAGTATCAGTGACTTCCAGCCATTGACCTAAGGTCAGGCCACGAATAACTGGTGCGAGCCAAAATGTACCACCGTCAAAATCAGCGATGAGTTACTCAGAATGCGTGGAAAATGGCAGAACTTGCTTGCGCAGACGTACGTATATCAAGAACCTAAAAAAGTTTAAAAAATTAGATATATTGGAAATAAACAGGCTCTCGCGAATAAGGCTGTGCCAATTATGTAGACTGGTAACTGTAGTGTCGTGCACGTGCCAGCCTCGTAGTAGGAGTCCTCACTGAGACAACATGTAGGAAACTCCAGCCTTTATTAAACGGCTAACGCCACGCCATAACCATGCTACAGCTAACCGTACCTCACCAGCTCCAGTCCAAGGTTACCCGAATCCAACGCGCCGTGACTCGTAAGGGCGACTGGCGTCACTAAACTACTGCAAGGAATCCCGACACAACAGTAACTAATGGATTTTTCCAAGTTTAAGCATGACAAACCATCACAATCACCACTAAAATCAATAACATTTACATGGATGGGCTTATGTTGCAAAAATAAACGAACTCTAAAATTAGTTCCCGTTAATTTATTACTGCGTACGGCTGCGGGGACCGCCGACAACAGGCGTGAAAATTGTTGTGTCTTTAACTCAACATTTCGGCGTATATACTTTACAGATCAGAGAAATTAGACGTGTATCGGCATCTGCGGATCTTTACTCGTGCGTTGGTGCCTTTATCTATGCGTTATTGGTCACAGCCCTTGAGATTCAGGCCATTTCTCGGTCTCATGCAGCTATGAGAAAACATATATAGGACGTAAATTGCTTACATATCATCTAAAACTAAAAATGAGACGAGTTTCGAGCTCTACTCGTCACAAGCTTTCCAGCGGTGTGCTTATTTTTATCGTGCAACCAACCGTTCGTGCATTAGAGGGGGGCGCCCCCCCAGTCGGGCGTGATCGCCTCTGATCCACGGTCGTACGCGGGTTAACAAATGGATACCAGCATAGCGTGAAAAGTGCATGACTTGGCTTTTTCACTCCCGCTTCTTGTTACGAGCGAGGTCTAGGGCCGAGTGACTTTTACTTCAACTAGTGGGAGAAAGTCAAATTGCTGGGTCGACGCAGCCATGACACTTTCTGCACACTGATAACTGCAGTCACTGGATACTAAATCAAATACTTCCCAGTAGACAGAACTATCTATGAGACTCCGCAATAACATTTTTATTCTGTTGCTGATTCCTTAAGCTTTTGGGAGTGCGAGTGAGTGAGAGGGTCGTTTGATGGTACACATGGCCCAAATTTCAACCGACGTCTTTGTCAGCATGATCAGATAAAGGAGCAGGGCTTAAAAATGTGTGCAGGTCATGCTGGCAAATTGGCGCATCAACACCGACGAAGGCATGTCAGTCGACGTCTGGCGTGAAAATCACACTTTGTGGAAATGAGCTACACTGTACGTTTTTGAGAAACTGATTTATAGTGTGTCATTTTATTCTTTCCCTTCAGGTTTTGTGGCTTGAAATTTAACGCAAAAATTTGGAGTTGTATAAAGCATACAAATCTTTTCTAATGGTCTCATAGATTTTTCCGTCACATATAGGCAGATGATGCACAACAGGGCACGAGCCACATGATTTACTCGTCTCCACAGCTTTGCTGTCTACTTTACACAGGAAAATTTTTACCACACCTCCATCATTGTATTGACCAGGTTTGATTAACTGGCTAGAAGTAAACATGCATGTCATATCCAAACATTGCAACACATTAAATAACAAGTATCCAGTTAGTAACGACTCGTATAACACGTATTATTGTTCACCCAGTCTAAAATTCCAGTTGTACCAACTTCACAATACCACTAGTTTCGGCGCCGACATAAAGACGGCGCTACCATCTGGAATATCTTCTGAGGATGCCGATACTCACCAGCTGCGCTGCAAACCTTCACCCGTTCGTGCCCGGCGCGCCGGTCATCTTGCAGCCTCTCCTCTGAGACTGCGACTGTGGCGTGACCTATGCAGGCCGCAGTCTCCGGTGCGCTCGAAGTAAGCCGTGAAGTCACCAAGCCGCTGGCGCCGCAGAGGCAGTTCTGGGCCAGAGACGCTCAAATGGCGGCAGGATCTGAGCAGTGGATGCCAGCGCAGAGCGGACATCGCTGGCCGGAGTCGAATTCTAAGCCCGTGTGACGTGCCTGCGCACTGGGCGTGGATAAGTCGGCTGACGGAACTGTCAGAGCTTCTCGCAGCAGGGTTTGGGGAATTTCCACTTTCGTCGACTTTCCATAGACTTGATTGGTCTGGAAAATCCCGCTGGTTTGCATTTTCAGCACTTGTTCTCTGGAAAATATCCATAAGTCTCAGAAAATTCAATTAGTTCACAACCACATTCTGAGTCTGCCGACTATGACGCAATACTGGTTAATGAGCGCACACTTTCAGCCAACGTGCACTGGTCTGCGCCCGGTCGTGACGCCACGCAACAGCTGTAAATAGGACACAGCCGAATAGGACACACACGAGAACGGTGGAAAATTGCCTTGAACATCTCCGGTGCTAAATTTTGAGACGTAATGTGTATTGAAGATAGGCTTGTAAGACTGCAAGCTACAACTCTGTTGTCTCAAATCAAAACACGAATTATGGTGGCGCGTTCCCTCGAATGTCCCTAGAGGATCAGACATATTTTAGACAAATAAAATTCAGCACTGCGGAACATCAAAAGCACCAAAAATGCCTGCAGAAATTCCTTTTTCAGCGTAGTCGTTATTCGTTTATTCACAACCCTTCATACACCTTCACTGCACATATACAGGGTGCCTGTACACTATAAAATATATCCCAAGGTATGTTCGGCTGTAAAATCAAGCAATATGAGTTTCTGGTATAGTCTGAAGTCTGAACTACCTCAGCGACCTACCTACAACTGTTTATCAGAAAGAGCCGATTACAAAGAAATGCACGTCATTTGGCAACCAAATCCTGCTCTTCAAGTACTCACGGAGGAACGCCAGTAGATCTTTCACGAGCAGCGATAGCACTGCCTCAAGGGAAAAAGAACAAAAATGGAAAAAAGCATCCTGTCGATGAAAAAAATGGACCGTGATAGGCCAAGGCAGCAATTACTGCACCGTGATTCGTTTTTCCGAAGACGGGGTTTCTATCAAACTGGCACCACGACCCGATCCATCCGCCCAGCCTAGGCCGACGACGCAATGACGCCACCACCTCTCTCCACCCCTCCGGTCGCTCCAGGGTGACGCTGCTGACGCCATCAGCCCTCCTTCCGGCCGTCCTGGGAGACGCTGCTGACGTCGCTGCTGACGCTATCAGCCCTCCTTCCGGCCGTCCTGGGAGACGCCGCTGACGTCGCTGCGGTGTCGTCAGTCCTCCTCGTTCTCGACCTTGGTGGCGCCGTAGCCAGCCGTCTTGGCCTCGGTCAGCGGCAGGCGGTCCTCGGCGGCCGGCCTTGGCTTCAGCCGTCGGTACATGGCCAACTGCAGCAGCACCGTCAGCAGGCAGAGCGCGATCATGACGCCGTACTGGGTGCGAGGACCCAGGAACGTGTACACGTACACGTTCAGCAGCGGGTAGGCCAGCCGGCCGACGTTGGCCGAGCCGTTGACGATGCCCCACATGACGCTCTGGTTCCCCGCCGGCAGCAGCTTCGAGATGACCGAGTTCACCATCGGCAGGACGAACGGTGTGGCCATCATCACCAGACCGAAGCTGAGCACCAGCTGCGCCAGGTGCGGCCGCGGCTCGGTCAGGCACCAGGTCTGCGACGGCGGGCAGCCCAGCCGGCGGCCCGTCACCGGGTCGACGTCGCCCAGCGGCCGGCCCGACCCCGGGTCAAGGCCGCGCAGCTGCAGCCGCGGCGCCGCCAGCGGCAGCGCCCAGCCGCCGCCGATCACGTTCATGGCGTACGCGTGGCCGCCGGGCGAGCGGTAGGCGCGCAGCAGGTGCAGCGAGGTGACGTTGACCTCGGGCAGGGTCAGGTTGGCGCCGCCGGGCGCCGGCTCGGCCAGCGGCGGCGTCGGCCCGGCCACGGGGAACATGACCAGCGCGCCGGCCAGGTACAGCGCGTTCCCCAACAGCATGATGCCGCGCTCCGGGAACCGCTTGGCCAGCCGGCCGGAGATGGCGAAGCAGGCCAGCGCTAGCAGGCCGTAGATGGTCAGGATGTTGCCGGCCCGGCGCACGGCGTGCTCCTCCGACCAGCCGTACAGGTCCATCGCCATCGGCGTCATCATCGTGTCCGGCAGCTGCAGCCAGCCGTAGCAGTGCGCGCCGATCACGTTGCAGACAGCCACCGCCAGGTAGTCGGTGGAGGCTGGCGGAGGAGACGGGAACAGCTCCTCCTGCTCGTCGCCGGCAGGCGGGGTCTTCGCCTGAGGGCGGCAGAGGTCAGGTAGAGGTCAGTCGGGCGTCAGTTAGAGGTCAGGCAGAGGTCAGACAGACGTCAGGAACAGGTCAGGCAGAGGCTAGTCGGATATTAGGCAAAGTTCAGGCAGAGGTCATCCTCAGGCCAGTTAGAGGTCAGGCAGGGATCAGACAGAGGTCAGATAGAGGAGACGAGAGGTCAGGCAGAGGTCAGGCAGAGGTCAGGCGGATACCAAGAGTGGATTTAGGACGTCGAAAAGCGTTCATGGGTACAATGAACGGTGCACGATGTTGCCAAGCCCAGGGGCCCATGACGCACACAAGTGTATTTTAACAATTCATCCCCATTGAACCGAACCGTCGAAGCATGTCATCTGAGCAAGTTTTGGGAGTCATGCGACCCTGACGTCGAGGAGACACCCCCCTCCCCGCCTTCCGCCTCGCCCGACTGACCTCGCTCAGCTTGTCCTCCCTGACGGCGATGTCGTTCTCCTCGTAGTAGACGACGAAGAGCAGCAGCGCGGCGGCGTACACGGTCAGCCCGATCAGGCCCGCCACCGTGTACATGTTGAGGATGTAGCCGCCGACGGTGACGCCGACCGGACCGACGTAAGAGATCACCGACATCAGGCCTGCCGAGGGGGAGGGGGCGGTCACGTGACCTCGCTGAACCGTCATCAGAGATGGTCAACATGAGGCCTGCCGAGGGTGGCGGTCACGTGAATCGACTGTGCTGTCATCAGAGGTCAACATGGGGCTTGCTGAGGGTGGCGGTCATGTGGTACACGCCCACTGAGTCACCATAAAAGGAGGCCGACAGCACACACGCGGTGGACGGCGGCTATGTGACGGATGTCTGTGAAATTGCACGAATCCACAAGGGCATTTTTATTGAGATATTCGCAGTTTGCGTAATGTTGCAAATAAAAAGCGTAAATTTTTCGACACAATTTGATATGCCCTTGTCAGCGTGACCACAAATCCCACTGACGAAGGCATACTTATAGAACTATTTCGGGCTTTTTATGACATCATACCAAAGTCCGCAAAGCTTAATCAACGTTTGTGTAGCCATCAAAAGAGGTGGCCAACATCAGAACTGTAATAAATAACAACCACGTGACACGGGAAGGTGTTATGTGACAGATGTTAATCCATGATGGTGTTGTAGCGGACTGACAACAGGAATGACACAAAGATGAGCAGGTGTCGGTCGTGAGCGATGACATAGCATATGCTTGAAGGAACTTCGAAGACATACAAAAACAGCACAGGACGAAGTAACAGGCTTGTTTCTGAAGGTCAGAAGTTTTTTATTTAATTCGAAGCATTCAGCTGTTATGACCCCGTAGCAACTAAACGTCGTGCCTGTGGCAAATGTGTTCCTCAGGGCGCTCTAAAAATGGCGGCGGCGAATGGTGTCGGTGACAGGTTTCTCACCACGTACGTCCTTCGCTACCACGGACACCACCGACCACGACGTTTGTCACCATTTTTGTCAATTTTTTATAGCACCAGTTTTCTGCCTGGTTTACTGCGAATCGCCAGCCAAGAATTCACCACGCCAGGCTGTCCTGAAGATGACCAGTGCGGCCGATTTTTGCCTATGCTGGCAGATGGATCTCGTGCTGTGCTCACCGGGCGCCATCATGTAGGCGATACTGAGACAGCCAGCCAGAATGGTCATGGCGGTGCTGCGCTCCTCCTTGGTGGTTGCCGACGCCACGTGTGTGGTGCCGATCTGGAACTCGGCGCCGAAAAAACCGATCACGAAGCGCGAGAACAGCAGCCAGTACCCGCCGTAGATCGGCGCCTGTCGGTTGAAGCTGTGTCAGAAAGCGTACAGCGAGACTTGCTCTCGGCTGCATGGTGCTGCAGAACAAAAACATTCGGATTTAGCATTTTTTCGGTTAAAAAAAAAACGGCTATGACGCCTCCTTGATTGGTGACGTTTGTGCGCTCTCGACAATGGCGAACACCGCCTGGCTTGAACCTGTATGGCACTACGTGATGTGCCAAGAGTGGCTGTTTTTCCTAAGGTGCCTGGGACGGTCTGGTCCGTTTGCGGTCAGAAGCATTGCTCAAGAATATCATGCGGTAGCAGTGGAACGTGTCCGGCAAGTGTGCACCGAATACTTTTCGAGCCATTTCTTTCCATGCAACGTCATAGGGTTAATGTTAAATTTCACCACTTTAGAGGCACGGGGGCACGGTGCCCCCTGTGCCTCCCGTTCCGCCTATGATGCCACAAATATCATTGCCAATGGCGCGGGAAATCTTAAAACGTTGGCGTGCCTAGACCTGAAAACTGGGCAGTGTAATGCATTACATTTAGGAAGGCTGCACTCACTTCACGGCTCTCCAGCTCTCACACGCTTAGACATAACTCTCCTGCTATCACTGTTCCACCGCACACACATGGTCACTGTCCCCGATCCACGACGCATCTGCTCAACTCGCGCTGGCAACGTACGTGATAAGCGGTGGACCACATGGCGCAGGCTAGCAGGATGAAGATGCCGGAGACGATGGTGACCAGCCGTATCGAGAGGTGCTTCAGCACCCAGCCGACCAGCAGTGCGTTGATTGGCCGAAGTGCCGGCACCCCGACGATAATCCAGCCTACCAACGTCTTGGACGCGTTCGGGTCCAGCGACTGGAGGTACGGCCACGTCGGCGGCATCACCATGGCAACCACCGAGAAGTACACCAGCGTCTTGAGGTAGATGATGAATAGTGCCGCCTTACGCCGCTGTCTCTCCGGCCACGTTTCCAGGTGACTGGTGGGGAACGTGTTCTCGTTCGGCCTGCTGTCCCTCCATCTCTTCAGCTTCGTTATGATGGACATGGTGGTCGCCAGAGGACCACCGAATGACGCCGCAGCGGCCGAAAGAACTGGCTAAAGGCCGTGCCAATCCTAAGCGCGAAATTCATCAAGGACGGAGGCAGAGCCGTCATTAGGGGTGACAGGCCAAGCGAGACAAACACAAGCAAAAACACCATTTTTAACAACGTGCAGTCTTGTCATGGAAGCCGTCCCAAAAAAATGCGAGAAAAATGCCCAAATTAACTCCCTCCTTTCATGGCCTGGCGGCGCCATTGTGCGGCGAAGTTCACATGGAGACAGCTGGGGAGCACTTGTCTAATGAGGCCGGTTATCCAAGTGGACAACTGTCCTCGTGAATGAGCACATACCGTGGGGTGGCGGCACAGTGAACGATGTCAGAGAGCCTGTCGAAAAACTGTCGGGCAGGGTCAGGGAATACGTCGTGAGACTCGCGTGTTAAAGGGTGATCTTGCGCGTTTCACCTCTAACACGTGGTGCGAACTGGAATACGATATTGCAGCTTGTGGTGGCAAAGGTCGATTTATGACGTGCGGTTCGTCTCAAAACGTGATGTTGGTGGTGTTCCAAAACGATTTCCAATTTCATCCGTGCCCCATTCGTCCGTGCCTTACTGACAGGCCTGCATCTTGAAGTGAGACCAACGAAGGTTAGCAGAAGACGCACATCGCGTCATCGCCAGTGAATGATTTCAGAATTTTTTCATACGAGCGCTGAAAAGGTGGTCCTTCCCGGGGAATACGGCAATGGTAACACGAATTTCGGCATTGGATAGTGATAGTTGGATCGGGTGTCCTACCATTCCTAGAACGGGATTTCCGTGGGCACACAGACATTTTTACCGTCAGCCCAAGGGAGCGACAGTAGATGACCAAAATGAACTATTTTAAGCACTCCCAGTTCTGAACCGGCAAGTTAAAAGCAGTTCCACTGTCACTAAAATCGACAGGTGGGAATTGGACCCAAGCATGCTGTCAAACAAATACGAATGTTGCTATCACGGAACCAAGTAAAGAGACTTGGAATTGGGGAAAAGAAAATGACTGAAATTACGTCAAATTTCAACGTGGATTGCGAGAGACCAGTAAACTGAAACAACGAAAGAAATGAAATGGCCGAGACCTCTGGCATCTTCTTCCGCAGGCTCTTTGACCTTGTTCGCAATCGACCCAGAGGCTTTGCTCAGGTACGTTCTCCATTTTCACTGAACTCCACAGCCGGCCGCACGGCTGACCGTTCCGACCACGGCTGCCTCGGCCTGCCCACCCGCCACACCATACGTCACAGCCCAGTGATGGCAGGGGCGCGGCAGCCATGGGGCCAGGAGGCTTCGGCCCCTCCATATTGCAGACTGGGAGGATGCAGCGCCCCTCCAACTTCCAAACACTGAGGATATGCAAATACGTTGATTTGCCATCTGGCCTTTTTGATGAAAAATTGGCGTGCGTAAGTGCAAAAAATGATAAAACTATACCTTCAGATGGCATGACTGATAAACAAAATGAGAACAGACCAATATTGAGGGGCGTACGGAGGAATGACGTGGAGCGAAGGGAACGGGCAACGGGCGCACAAACGGCACGCGGTTGTCACGTTTGGCTGCGATGACGGCGTTGACCAAGACATGAAGGGTCTTGAGCCGACCATGTGGACTTTGATGGGTAAAAGAGAGCCCTGGGAAAACCTAAGCAAGGTACGTGTTTCTCAGTTTTTAATCTAGGACTGCCAAAAGGACGGTGGCATTATGCAGGTGGAATAAAGCAGACTGATGAAGTTTTTTCGGATTATAGGCGAGTCTTGTGGGTTTGATGTTTTTAAACAGCACATGCTTCGACAGAATTTGACATGCCTTCGTCATTGGGATCAGGGACTGATGAGCATAAGAAGCTGCTAGTTACAGAAATAAGCGCGAAATTGTTATACTTGCATATCAGCACTAGCATGCATGCATGCACTAAGTACACATGACATGACGCAGACGTGAGAGGCACTTGAAATAGTATCTACCCATCCTGTAGTTATACCGTATGACAAGCTGACATAGCGTAAGTGCGCAGTAAAATGCGCGTTATAAACGCCGTGTGTATTGATCCTGCTCAACGAATCAACTGGACAAGTACATATCTGCTAAGAAGCATTAACCCTCCGTACGAAGGATGCAACCCCCCTGAGGTTTTTCAATGACAACTTTCTAACGGTTCGCTTGATCCATTTCAAACTTGATATACCCTCTGGAGTATCTTTTACGCATCTTATGGCGAAAAATTTTCCCCCGTTGCCATGGCAACTAGCTATGGCGTCATAAAACGGGAACCATGTCAGCAGTTTCGCGCGCCGACGCTGCCGGTTCACAATGATCCCAGTTCTGTCTCACTGTAAGACGGTGGGAGGGCACAGTAAAACCTACAAAAAATAAAATATAATAAAAATCGTACATCAATCGACTCAAAAGTTTTGTTACATAACACAATACATCTATTTAACAGGCTTATGTTCACTGCCGGGATTAATGAGGTTAAAAACTGAGGTTTTGAGCTACGGTGGGAAACGCGTTACTTGTTATCTCTGGAAATGCCATAGAAAATATGTATCGCAAAGCAACCATGGGTGTGGTTTTTGAAAAATGATTGTGGGTGCCTAAAAGGCATATGGGATATCCATATGTTGCGTATCGGGCAGGGGGAGAGGGGCATGACAGGTGTTTATGCCTAAAGTTCAGATAAATGCATTTAAAAAGGTATTATGGGGGTTAAACTGCAAAAGGATGTGTTACATAAATCATGGATGACAGTATGGTGGTGACATCCTCAAAGGGAATGTATGTTTCCGCTCCCCAAAAACACACGCCAGGGAATATTTAAGATTGGTTATGAATCATGATGTGGATGGAAAGTGCACTTTGGTCATCTTGGACCAATATTTCACGCAATTCGATTATTGTATTTATCGACAGTGCTATTCGGTGCGCGAAAAAGCAATTACACAGTACTGGAGAATGGCATCAATCAGCAAGCCGAAAATACATACGTAGGTAAACCTTGGACGCACCCTGATGATTACCCAACACTCTGCCTTGTTGTACCAAACGCAGTTGTAAATGGCAGCGATGGTTGTTTTGCAAAAAAACAGCATCAACGTATTCCGATGTATTCGCATAATGCATACCTGCGGGGGAAATTTGTGGAACTACAGCGGTACTTGCCTGAATACATGATGGCCGCCTTCATAACTTTGGTGTTCTTTAGCTGCTGTCAGCTTCGACATCGCTTAGGCTAACGATACGCTAACACGTTTTATCGGTGATTTCAAGGGTAAAAAGAAATTTGGCTAGATAGATAAAACTTGGACTGGCAGCCAGCGTACTTGCCACATTAAAATATGGCCTAGCGAGAGCGAGTTGACAAGATGAATGGTACCTACGCTTCGATTCATAAAGATGTCTCCTTCAATGGCATGTGTACAGTAAAAAATCACCAGTTCAGTAGATGCACTCCCGTCAATGGAGGACCTTATTCCAGGAACCCAGCTTGACACAATATTTTGCTCGGAGGGTGATAGAGGAAAGCAACTGATGGATGCCAATGGAATAAGTAAGTTCCGATTATTGCTAATGAAGCTGATTGCAGGTGGTTACCGTCATGGGCCTAAGAATATAACTTTATTTGAACAATTGAAACATACTTTAAGTTGTGGATGTCCAAGTCGTATTATGGGTCTTTATTTCCACTTTGTGGGTGCTGGGGCACCCACAGAGATTGGAAACCACACCCCTGAAAGCAACCTATATCTTCGGGTTGCTAAAGGTGTAAGGAATCGAACGATACAGATTTGATGCAATTTATCTTCAATTTCAGTGGTCCAGAGGGCAGAACGTAGCGAACGCCTGGCTTTTGCTGCCACGGGCGGAGCGACGTCGGCCACGGAGTGATGAGTTTACAATACCACGGCATGCCTAAAATTGGATTTTGTGCTGCCAACTAAAAAAAAAAAAAAACGCTTTTAACAAGTCCAAATCACGATTTTCAGCTAATCCGAGGCCACTCCGGGTCACTGGCTTCAGATAACCTTGAATGAACCAAGATGACCCTGAGATGACCAAAGATGACCTTTATACGCCATCCGACAATAGTGTTGGTTTATTTAGGTGCTACATTGGATTTCATAATCTATTTTTATCTACAAAAAAAAATGTTTCTGCAGCCCAAAGAACGCATTTAAGACGGCGAATCCGCTGGACAAGGACTGACCTAGCATGACTTGGATCGGATTCCAGGGGTAAAGTACCACCATATGGGGTGCAGACTGACTTATAATTTGCTGATGAACACTGTGATGTCCGTTTCGTTTCATCACCACTTATGCTTTGGCGTTCATTTGTGCTTAAACTTGAAAAAATCCACTTTCCACCAATTTTTTTACCTTTTGACTCGACTTGGAAGGTCACTTGTTGATTTGAGGCCTTGAAAAGGAATGCCAGTAGCGAAACCTTGTCAAGTGGCAACACGTTGTTTTTTTCCGGGATGCTCTAGGACGCGTGATGCGGAAATGGCCGGGAGGGGGGTCGTACGAACGCCCTTCCCTTGTACGTCTGCGGTGTGCAAAAGCCCCTATACGGGCGAAGGTTAAATGGACTAAGAATGCTATGCTACTATGACCTAGGTGTTCAAATCACTGAAAATTGTGGTTCCAACGATGCGTCATGCACCTGCTTCGTCACTGGTTCCTGACCTACACACACACACACACACACACACAGATATATATATATATATATATATATATATATATATATATATTACTAAAATTGGAATAATGAAATGGAAGATGAGGTATAAAAAGCATTTTAAAAAACAGCTTTTGTAATTATCGGACCCAGCTCGAACGTGTTATATGCATTATCAAGTAGTTGGCGTTGATTGCGTTAATTCTCTTCGACATTGTCCATATTTCTGGCCGAAAATCATTGCTGAACCAGCTTCATTCCGGCATTCGAAATGCAAAGATGTGAAAAACTGAAGTGTGCACTTGTTACTAACAAATCTTTTCGTCCGAAACAATTTGCACATAGCGATCACACTCAAATAGCTTTTGCAGCATGACATAAACAATAAGGAAAACACTAACGACCGGGCCCGAGATGTCCATGAGCCCGAACTTCAAGTCCCGCAAGGTGCTCCGTCAGGTGGACGCGGAGAGGTGGACCAGTCTCACCAACGTAGCTGGCGCCGCAGTGGCAAGAAAATTTGCACACAGCGTCCTTCACCTCCTTCTCGAGACGCAGGATTCTTCAGTTTGACAAGCCGGCCGCACAGACGACTAGAATAGTGTGCCACCTGTATGTCATGAGGCCGGACGTTTCAGTTAAACTTTACTCTTGACGTACGGAATGCAGGTGTGCATTCGTCTTGTTGCGTCTAGTAGTTTTATTGCGTCAGTAGTACCTAGCGCTGGTGGAGATGCCTTTCGTATGATTACTGTTGGTATGAGCAGTTCCATGTAGCCATTCGATAGGGAGATGCTTTTAATGTTGGTGTGTTCTTCCCTCAGATCTTTCTCATCCCGGAAGATGTGATGAGCTTTTTTCTTAAGGCGTTTTGTAAGACAGGTTTTCATGCCTGTTTAGGTAGTTTGATTCGGAGTTTGGGAACGATCTCTGTGCCATTAGTTTCTTGCATACTTTCTATGTTCTTATTGTTTTTAGCTCGTTGCCAGTTCGACTTGCCCGAGCATCCTGGAATGGCAGTTGTCTGTTTTGTTTGAGTTCCATAGTTGACCGTCGAGCTGCAGACGGAATTTTTCACGTCCGCGACGCTGTCATCTTAACCCTGGCTATTCTTCTTGTGGTAGCTGAGAACGTAGTGCCATCATCTCGCGTATTTAGCGGTTCTGACGTATTCAGCATCTCTCTCGTGTTAAACGAATGCTGGTGACATTAACGTAGAAAACATTACAGCACACATATGCAAAAAAGCTCTAGGCAGTTCAGAAAATATTTTATTAAGAATGCGAAATACTTTTAACACAATATCTTCAAGCAGCTAGGTGCGGAGCATGTCATGGCGCGCGCCTACTTGGCTCTACTCAGTCCTGGGAGAAGATTTCATGACGAGTTGGAATTTAAAATCCACATAAAAAGTGGATTTTATCTTGAATATTTCGCGCCCTTTGGGTTGCAATGGCACGCTGCATTTGGCTGATAAACCATTACCAGCCTTGAATATTCTATTTATGTTTTTTTAAGCGTCCAGAAGTGAGGCGTTTCCTTTAACAGATGGCTAGATCGAAAAAAGATGGATGCTTGGAGATGGCCTTTAAAATGGCCTGAAATCCGCAGTTGGAAATGAATCCCAGCTTAAAAATTTTGTGCATTATAAGATCCAGTGACAACTTACATTGGGCTGGGAAATTCTTTTTCAGTCGGTAAATTTTAAGTTTTTTTCCAACAGGTAATAACGTAACGTTGTTCCGCAGCCCATCTCCCCGACAGCCGGACATCAATTAACTTTTTGTTGTATGGGCGAAAAACAACATTTTTAAGAGAAGCGATGCTCCGAAGTCTAAACGATGACTCCAAATTCGTCCATAGTCGCCTCACGGGAAGTCAGCACCAGATGAAACATAGGGGAGAGTGGGGAGAGTTGTATCATGGACAAGTTGTATCAGAGCGATTTGTGCCAAACGTATCCAAGAGATGGTGCTCCCGACACGACCGGATGGCGTGGCATGCGGTCCGCCATCTTTCCTTGTACTGTCGTCTGACTGGCTTGGCGCGTCTCGCGGTGGGTGCAGAAATTGTGTTTTCGGAGTGTCATTCTGTAAAATTTCGTCGTAAGGAAATATGTGTTTTTGTCATTCAGATGTACACGAATTGGAAGGATCGCTGTAGCAGTGGTAAGGGTAGATTCAAAGGCTACGTGCGTGGAAAGGATTACCCTCGGCCAGCCACTGGTTGTTGAGCAGGACGACGTTTTCTCCAATATGGAGGGATGGTACATGTTGTATCAGGCCAGGTGGGGATGTTGTAACAATGATACAACTCACCCCAATGTAGATACAACTCATTAGGGGTGTCGCCACAGATTTTTTGTGTGTGCCAAAAACACACAATCTTATCACATTAGATACAACGAAAAATTAGTTAAAAATATTTGTGCTGAAAACGTGCGGCATCAGGAGGAATGACAGGCCGCGCTCATGGAATGAAAGCAAAAGCAAAAATTAAAATCGAACAAGTGCCGAAAATGTGTGGCCACATCCCCACCTGTGTTACAGAAATTAGAGGGACACACCTTCCCGCCCACCGCCTCCCACATTCGACGCCCATGCAATTCACCCTGATACAACCCTTCCCGTAACCAGACATGTGCCAAGATCCCGAAAAAAAGCATCCAGGACTGGATCCCTAAGATCTAGATTCCAGATCTTTTGGGATCTTGGATCTTTTCTGAATTTTGTCGCGGGATCGTCTGGGATCCTGGATCTTTTTTTTAGAATGAATCCCTAATCTTTTTGTATCTTTGATCTTTTCTAAAATTTTGTTGAAGGATCTTAAGGGATCTAGGATCTTCCCTTTATTATTGTCGAGGGATCTTGTTGGATCTTTGATCCCTTTTTCTGATCTTGGCACAAGTCTGCCCGTAACTATTGTGAGGGGATTATTTAGTAAGTCCATAACTAATACGTTTGGGCTTTGTTTTCAGATTGAACAGCCGAAATGCCGCGGAACTACATCCGGAAAACGGATAGGCGCAAGAACAGCCCCAAGGATATCCTGCTGCGGGCTTGTAACGCAGTAATCAAAGGTGGAGTCTCCATCCGCAGTGCAGCAAAGGAACACGGAGTAAATTACCAAACTCTGAATCGTTTTGTGAGGAAAAAGAAGGCGGGTATAGATTCGAACATGGGGTACCAAAACTCAGGATCCAGAGTGTTTACGGACGAGCAGGAAGAACTTTTGGAAGCGTATATTAGAGAAGCATCAGAAGTCTTCCTAGGTCTAACACCGCGAGAAGTTCGAACTTTGGCATACGAATGTGCGATGCGTCACGACATCACAGTACCGAAATCATGGATCGAGAACAAGATGGCGGGAATGGAGTGGTTCAGATCCTTCCGAAAGAGACGGCGGCTGTCCATTCGAGTAACTGAAGCCACAAGTTTGAGCCGAGCGAGTGGTTTCAACAAGTGGAACGTGGGGGAGTTTTTTAGGAAGCTCGGTGAGGTGATGAACAGGTACAAATTTGAAAGAGAAGATATTTGGAACGTCGATGAAACAGGACTGACAACAGCGCAAAAGCCTCCACAAGTTGTGGCGCCAACCGGAACCAGGCAAGTCGGATCAATGACGTCAGCGGAAAGGGGAGAACTTGTAACCGTCTGTGCAGCTGTCAACGCATATGGAATCAAAGTTCCCCCCATGCTGATCTTCCCCAGAGCGCGATACAAGGAGCATTTCGTGAAGGATGGCCCGCCGGGATGCCTTGGGGTGTCCTATCCATCTGGCTGGATGACTGCTGAGAACTTCAAGACCTTCCTCGTGCACTTCGTCAAGCACACGAAGTGTTCTCCTCAGCGACCTGTGCTGCTACTTCTTGACAACCACGAGAGCCACCTGGGGATCGAGGGAGTGGAGTACGCTAAGGAGAACGGGATCGTAATGTTGTCGTTCCCTCCCCATTGCTCCCATCAGCTGCAACCGCTCGACCGAAGCGTGTTCGGTCCCCTGAAGACGTACGCAGCATCAGCACAGTCCAACTGGATGCGGAACAACCGCGGCCGGACAATGACCGTCCACGACATCCCGGGTATTCTGAGGGACATATGGCCTCTGGCGTGCACGGAAAAGAACATAGTCAGCGGGTTCCAGGTCACGGGCATCATGCCGTACAACCCTGACGTGTTCACTGACGCTGACTTCAGTCCGTCTCTGGTGACCGACCGCCCGCTGCAGGAGCAGGCGGGCCCGAGCTCCACTCCGCAGCAGCAGGCGCGCTCAAGCTCCACTCCGCAGCAGCAGGCGGGCTCAAGCTCCACTCCGCAGCAGCAGGCGGGTTCGAGCTATGATACCAGCTTTTCGCCAAAAGACGTGCGTCCAATCCTAGGGTGTCGGCTTTCTCCTAGAAAGAATAAGGGAGGACGAAAGAAGAGGAAGTCAATGGTACTCACAGACACACCGGTGAAACAGATGCTGGAGGAGGAACAAAGAGCCGCAAGAGAAAGACAAATGTCAAGAAGTAAAGCAAAGGCTAAAGCAAAAAAGGGGCGCGGTAAAGGTCAGGCCAAAAAGTCGAGGCCAAAGGGCAAGAAGAAACTAGACTTCTCCGATGGCGACTCCGAGGACGAAGAGACATTCTGCTTGGTTTGTATTGAACCGTGGGGAAACAGTCGGCCAGGAGAAAAATGGATCAGGTGTCAGGAGTGCAAACGCTGGGCGCACACGCAGTGTACTAACTCAGATGGCGTTGTATACATGTGTCACAACTGTGAGTCGGTTGATTCGGACTTTACCTACTAGCGGTGTCAAGTAGGTAAAAGGTCAAGTGAGCTTTTGATCGTGAGAACTGTAGCCCTGGCTAAAGTCTGCTGGTGTCAAGAATTTGTACGTTTCGGCACCTTGTGTTGGCTTCTTTGTTCCAAACGGGTCACTTTTACACCTGGACGGTTGATGTTTCGTTTGCGTTTTCCGTTGCCATGAATTTCGTATTGCATTGACCATAGTTTGGTGTAATAAAATGCAAGCTTATAATCGTATTTTAAATTCGTTGAAGGTTGTCTTCATGTTCATTATCGGTAGCAAGCACAGTCTCCGAAACGTGACACACTGATACAAATTACCTCACCATATGATACAACTCACCCAACCGATGGGGTAAGTTGTATCAAGTGAAAGGGTCCATTCGCCAGGCAGTAGGAGACAAAGTAGTAAAGATTATCAAAAAATCCTTGGCACAAGGAAGTCGAAGAGTGCAGCTACCAGATGGTATGGAAATCACGAGGCCATCCCAAGTAGTTACGAAATTAATAAACCCGGAGTAAAAACTGATACAACCCACCCCACTCTCCCCTATTTTCCATGCGTCCAGAACATCTGTCGCATTGTTGGGGCTCTTTCGTTTCAGGCAAGTACAGCCAGCGGTGTGTGGGTAACAGTCTGTGAATCAGTCTATATTGGAACCAACGTAACTCAAAATCCAAAGTAGTTTGATACACAAACGTGAAGGGCATCTTGAACTTTGGTGGAAATTCTAACCCGTTCGTCCATTTGTTCTCCATTTTCCTGAGGGGTTGACTGGGTTATAAATTCTTGCCCGCTGTGAGTGTTTTTTGTTTCATTTCTTTTTTTGTTGAGGTAAAAAGCTTAAAAGTGAGAGTCCCCCTTTAACGCAGGCTGGAACAATAAAAAAGTCGTTACCTAGAGACAGCTTTTAAACTGACCTGAAATCCAAAATAAAAAAAAATAAATCTGAAAATTTTGTGCCTTATGAAAAACATTCACACTTTGCAGAAGGCTAATAAATTACTAATAAAATAATAAAATGAGTATTCTGGTTATCGTTTTGTGGAACGACGCCCAGAAGTGACATTTCCCCTACATGGCTGACACGAAAAAAGATCTATACTTGGAGATAGGTTGGGCACTCTGTCACTTACGAGTGCATTCGGAATACGAAAACTGAACACTCTGCGATTACTCTGGAGACGAATTTTGAACAAACTATCCGGGAAACCAATATGAAGCCGAAAAGACAGAAACCTGATTTTGCCATCCTATGATTTATCAAGCATGTTTACACAAATGCCAGCAGAGACGTCCGAAACGGTTTGTTTTGTGAATTCTGGTGGCCGGCGGCGGTGTTTTGCCAATCCGGTGACGTCACGCCTCCCGTCAGACTCGGCCGGTGCCGGCTGTCGCCGAGTCGTCACTGGCGGTCGCCGTTATCTGCAGACAGACAAGGCACGGCTCAGTGCCAGGCGACGAGTTCCGGCGCGGGCCATGCCCCGTCAACACAAGGCTGGAGAACGTCGGCATGCAGCGAGCTGAAACCGTGGTTATGACGCGACCTAGTCATAACCAGGCTAAACTGGCTCCAGCTGACGCTTTTACTCTTATGTATTTTCTTCTTATTTCGCTTAGAACTTATAACTTCATTTACATCAATAACATCGTGTCACAGGTTTGATGTTGTAATGATGCCATTTCACTTCAAGGACACAATATGTTAAGCTATGGTCACAGCGACATAATGTGGTTTGAACTGAAACAAGAATAACCTGCATCCTCAAAACTTATCCTAAAAGATGTTTGTAATGAAAATCACCATTTTGATAGGATGCGCGGCAAAAAGCAATGAAATGCCCTGTCGTTACATTGACCACATAGACCAGCCTCTTTAGTTCCAATTTGGGGAAAATCGCATGAGTTTCTTGCCAGCAGGAACGATTCAAACGGTCACGTTTTTCATTAAATATGCTCCGTGTTCCTGCTAGCTTATGTGCTGTGAATTATAGTTTAGGACATGCCATTTAAGAGTCACCTTTACCGCAAAAAATTTCAAGTCCGTGGAAGAATGAATATTGTTATGTGAAGTGAGTGTTTGCAAAACAGCAATGAATAAAGGTAGCGTGGTTTGTTGCATACCTTAATATTTCCTTCCGTAGACCCATTTTAGGAAGTGATGAAATAAAATAATGAGCACTTGAATAACACGAACAATCAGTCGATGTAGATAAATAAGAAAAATAGCCTGACCTAACATAACCTTTAACCTACGACACTTGATCGGAAATTTAAACCAGTTCAGACAGCTGTTTGCTTTTGAACTCGTAAACGTCAGACAGGTCAGTGCGAGCAGCGGTATTGGCTTGCCACACTTGAGTCAAAGATGTTCTGCAGGAACATCCACGTCCATCGTAGAGGCTGCGCTTGTTAGCTCTGGCCCCTGTGCGAGGATTATGGAAGCTGTCGCTGGCTGTTTGTTGGTTGCGGTCAGGTCCTAACCTCTCTCGAGCGATAAGCTCTTTTGGCCCCTTAACTCGCGGACCACTTTGGCCACCCAGGCTAAGGTGACCTACGTTTGTCGTTACTGATGATGTTTTTGTTACATTAATGATGATACGTCTCTGGTGATTTCTGCGTTTGCGGCGCCAGGTGGGAGTCACGTCTGCGACGTCACTCACCATTGAGACGGCCTTTCTCGAACTTCTCCGAGGCGGGGCGATGGTCGCCGCCAGAGGCACGGCCATTCGCCTCCTGTTGACCGAGCAGAGCTGACATGACCACGGCCGCACCTTCAGGGTCGGCCTCCGCCGCTCGGGTGGTGCCTCCTCCGTCCCCCTGGCGGCCTGGGTCGGCTCCGTTTGTGGTCATCGTTTTGTAGACGGCGTAGGCTGGCCACTCAAATGCGATGTCCGCGAAGGCGAATGCCGCATACGCCATTATGAAGGCGATCGGGTTCGTGAGGAAGTTGCTCATGCGGTTCCAGCCTAGTCCGACGAATATAGGCGCCGCGATGACGACCAGAATAGCCCGCAGGACGGCGGTGCCGATACAGACGAGGAGAAAACGAGGTCTTCCCCGAAACAGGCCGTACAGGCCGGAGGCCGACGTCAGGCAGGTCAGCGAGGCGAGCACCATCAGCAGGACGCTACGGGTCTTCAACTCCTACCTCCAGCTCCGGCAGACCGAAATCCAGCGCAATCGTCGAGTTGCAGACGGAATTGCCCACCTCCGCGATGGTATCCTCTTGACCCTGGTGCTTCTTCTTGTGGTAGTTGAGAACGCAATACCACCATCTCGCGTAGTCAGGTTTAGCGAATGCTGGATGACGCCCACGCAAAGAACAATGCAGCCACGGCCAACTTCAAAACGACCACGAAAATTGCAGCTCCCTTGCTTCCGCAACACTGCCAGCATCCTCTGAAGACACGGGCTGTGACTTCGTCCGCGTGGAACTTCTGGATTGTCATCGCCATGTTGTTATTCTGGCACTATAGTCCGATCTATGTCGCTCCAACCGACGGCTTCGTGAGCAACTGGCACGTCTCGACAGCACACTGTCCTCGTCACGACGTCGATTTGCAGTATGGCAACCCGCCGCGCCGGACGATAAGAAATCTGCAGGAGCGGCGGTGACTTATCGCTTCGTGGTGAAACTTCTCGAACGATCTGGTCTGTGGCCAGCTGACGAGTCGTGTTGTATCTTGAATGATTCTTGGCTAACTTCCTAAATATGAATGCACTTGTGGTCTGAAAAAATGTTGTTTTTAGCACTTTCCTTTCAGACGATAATGTTTGCTGCCTAGCTAGCACCAAACATTATCGTCAATCGACAATAATGTTCGGTAATCATCCGCCGACATGACACAATACGTCCTGCAAGCGGGCGTCGGCCGGCACCCGCTCGTGATGTCACGTACGGCAATGAACGAACAATTTTCAGCTCAAAACACCGAAAACCCTCATGTCCCAAAAGCTCCGTTACGGCCCAGACACAGTGTGACTGCGGACACTGGGGCGCAAGAAGACTTGTTCTTGAGGAATATCAAGACGTTGAAAATTTCCCGTGCTCAGGTACGACTGTGGCACATTTGTGACAGTCGCCGCGCAACCACCTTATATACTACATCACACGCAGGGATATAAGTTACGTCATACGCAGGGATCAGTTTTCGTGCCCATATATATTAGGACATTATAATTTTTACGCAACGAGTCGCAATTTTTGTTCAGTTCACTTTATTGACGAATCCTTCCAAGGAGTGCATGAATGTTTAATACGAGTCGTTTTAAAAGTATGTTAGAACAGCGATGTAAACAGACAGTGCAGAGTGTACGCAGTTGTCATATAGATAAGACTAGGCAAAGCCGGACACGTCAAGGTGTAGGAGATAGCTCGTCATATTTCCGTGCAAACTCTCTACGGATTCGAGATGGTCGGCGGTACGCGGCTCCAGGACGAGACCACCGCGATACGAAAAAGCGCTGCGGGCCACAGACAGGCGGAAAGTCGACAGTTTTAACCCGGCACCGCCTGGTGGTGTCAAATAGGGCACCCTTTCCATTTTTCGAAAATAACCTCTGAACTATTAAAGCCAGCCCAACCAAACTTTCAGTAGCTGTTTATCAGTCAGTTCTACATTTGACATCAACACCATTTCCATGCCACGCCAGATCATAGAGATATGGCGTGACGTGAGTGAGGCGTGGGAGTAGTCATAAGTGAACCCTTGCATGCATGTTTTCGATTCTTCGGGCACAAATTTTGTTTTTCTATAATATTCGCCAATAGAGTGTATGGGCTGTTTGGATCTGTAGGACACGGTCCCCGAAAGGATATATTACCGTGACACGTCAGCATTAGAGGTCATGCTATGTCACATGATCACAGTTGAACTGATCTGCATTGTGGGTGATAAAAGTGGTTGCCGCTGACCGTCCCTATCGTTCAGGCCAGACAAGCAAATATCATGCGTCTCTTAACAAGGCTCCCTAAATGCAACGTGAGTTCATGTCAGGTCACGCCATAGGCTGATGTCAAAACGAATGAAATACATCGTTGTCTCTGAAAGATCGTTCAGTATCAGCAGTGAACAACTATTGTTGTTCCTAGTCAAAAGAAGACAAATGACTGTCTGACCTGACCTGGCTTGACCTTGGCCCGATAAAAAGCAGACAAAGCAGATTTAATTATCACGAGATGTGATTATAGTTCTGCGCTTACCCAGTTAAGAATCCCAGAGAGTAATTATTGCTTTTTGTTAAGAAGAGTAATGCAACCTTATCTGACCTGGCCTAAAATGACCTTGACCGGATAAAAAGCAGGTAATGCGGAACTGATCATCAGGAGGTTTCACTTTTGACCTTTTTTGTCACGTAGATCAAAACGGCTGCGGGTCAGTACCGATCTGTGGCATGATATGTAAGATCAATACTTCACCTAACCTAGGTTAACCATGACCCGGAATATGTGTTACATTTTGGCTTACTTCGATGTAGAAGATCGTGAACTTTCGTTTGATACCCAACTGAAAACTCCAAGATCATTATTGTCGATGATATGATGTACGAACCGGTGTCAGTTTTTCCGACGTCGTGTTATGCGTTCTACGTGACCTGTGACGTCATCATTCACGTGACCAAGGCTTACATAGCATTTTCTGAATTCGTAAGGCTCAGGGCTATCGATTGGTGATAGACTGGTTCAGATCCAACGGTTAGATCCTGAGACAGCAGGAGGGTGCCGTTTTTGACACACCCCCAGACGGTCGCGGGTAGAAAACGCGCCAGGCGTTGCCGGGTGAAGGCGCCGGCCGCCAACGCCCAGGTGGCACGCTGGCACACAGCGGTACGCGGAGTGAACAGGGGCAGGACCTCCATCGGCACGTGAGTCGTTCAGGGCTTGGGACACGCCGATGCTGTCGCGCCTCGCGACTAGGCCACGTACGGCGCGCCAGCCTAGCGCCCTCAAGGTCGCCGACACCGAATCCCGCTTACGAGCCTCGAAGACAATCCTGGCCCCAAAGTTCACCACCCCCTGAACTTTGGTGGCACGACGCGGCCCCGCCCCAGACCGAAAGGCAGTAAAGGATGCGGGGGAAAACATGTGACTGGATTAGGAGTGTCACGACCTCGTGTGTAAAGTGGTGACGTATCTTATATAAACAGAGCAGGATGGAGTTCCACTTTTTGGCAACCTTGGATGTGTGCTCCTCCCAGGAAAAGGAGTTGACGATAGTGGCCCGCAGCATCTTCACGGACGGAGAAGGGTTTAGTATGTGGCCGGCAAAGTTAAGATGGAAGGATGTGGTCTTCTTGAGGTTATGGGCTGCCCCGACAAGGAACGGGGTAGTTTTAGGTGGACTGATTTTCAAGGAGTTGGAAGTGACGTGGGATCTGACGGCAAGGACAGTCTCCTCATGCCAGGATTTAAGGATGGATAAATGATCAGGATGTGCGGAATCTAACACCTGGGTGTCATCGGCATAGGGTACTAGATGTCCGTGAGACTATTAGGTTGGAAGGTCGTTGGTGAAAATACTGAGAAGGATAGAACCGACAATGGACCCGTGCGAAACACCGAGGGAGCTAGAGAGGAAAAGAGAACCACCTCTCGCCACCTGCCGCCGATCAGCAAGGTAACTCTTGAGCCACCTGGGATCGTGGGTATATATTATAATAATATAATACATATTATATTATATATATTATATATACATATATAATATTATAATACATATTACAATATAATAATATAATACAATACAATACTGACAAAGACTCTTCCCAACATTAAGCATTTAGTAACATTTTTTTAATAAGCCTGGCAATAAGTCATTGTCCCATTGTTTTTTTGTGTACAGTCGGTGCCAGATAGTTGAAGCACCCGTATCAAATTATGGCGTCATCTGTAATTGTCATACCTCACCGTAGTGTCACCTTTATTTAAGTCAGGATTTTTCCCATTCGATGACGGGAAGCTCAACCGTTAAGATTGACGACGAGATGTCGGTACGCTATTTTTGCCATATTCTCGGGATTTTGGGACGCTTTCGCACAGGGCACCTTTATGACCGTAAATTTCGATAAGGTACCTGTTCCTTCTCCATTGACAGGATCCAACAGCGTTTTCACATATTTTCCGAGGTGTGCGATTGCATGTGTGGAAAGTTTGAGCTTTCTCGCCAATTGTTTTCTGGAGATTTATGATAAGTTAATGCTAGCTATTATTATAATAATTTATACCCAATAATACTACATCCATACTCCCTTTCGTCCTCGTTTTGGCCGATCACGTCCTTGTCAAGCCTATTTCTTGGCTCGGGACCCTACTGAAGCCAGCTAACGGCTAGAGGCAACTGCCTACCGAGGGTGCTAGCCCCCTCCCTCCCCACTCCACGCTGCTGTTCACCACTAGATGGGCAGTAAGCCGACGTTAGCCTGGGGGTCCGGGCTGATCACCGTTAACTGTGGTCTGTTACTCACTTTTATCCGTTCTCCTTAATCTCATAGTCTTGCAATGGCCGCAGCAGACCAAAGACACTTTCATCCAAACCCCAAACCTGTTTACGAATAATTTTTTATCGCTAAATTTTCCATCAAAGCTGTGGCAGTTTGGCTGAGTGCCGGCAAGTATGTACATGCACCACACACATTTCCCATAAGAGTTGAAGGATAATGCGCCGTTCAAGGGGTGTACGCATGGATGTTTTGGAGGGTAAGCGAATTCGACCTCTCATAACACGCGCAGTGGAAGGGGGTTTCGCGCTAACGCGCACTAGGAAGGGGGAGTGTCAAAAGTGTCCCCCCTTCCGATACTTTGTGGACAGGGTGGGGCTATGACGATTTACATTATGCCCAATTTTTAGGGCCCTAGATTAATATCTTCAAGGTCAAATAAGGTGGAAAAGGTCATTTTTTGACACTTTCCCGGCCCGTACAAGCCATTTGTACACTTTTCAAACGAGACGGGAAAAGGGTGTTTGTTTGGCCGTTAAAACGTGGAATACCACAATATCCATCCATCTGACGTCTTCACTGAGGATTTCGGATCGAGGTCATGTCAGGCCACTGACCTATTGCGTCATTTTTCCGTCTTTGCAGATCAGGTTGCGAGCAACGTGGGACTGTTTGAGTGTAAATAAGGGCGCAGCTCATATCTTTTGGCGTATTTTCAGTGCATGTTGCCAACATCGATACATTTCAGGTCAGCGTTGTGAGTATCAACATACCAGATGTGTTATTAGTAGGGGCTTTGCATGCATATTTCGTACAAATCGACATATTGCAAAGCAAATCTGGACTAGATCACAAAACAGTCCCCTTGACCCCTGATGGCCTTGACCTCAAATGGTCCTGGTATATATGTAAGCGTATCTGTGTGCGCGTACGTGTAGTTATTAGGGTCTTTGAATGCATATTTCATACAGATCGACATGTCGCCAAACAGATCTGGGCCAGATCACAAGACAGTTCACCTTGACCTTTAATGACCTTGACCTTTACTGACCTTAGTATTTATAAGCGTATCAGTGTGCGCACACGTGTTTCTATTAAGGCTTTTCAATGCATATTTCATACAAAACGACATGTCGCAAAGCAAATCTGGATTAGGCTACAATCTGTTTGAACCCAGCCTTTGATGACCTTGACCCTTCTTGACCCTGACTTTGGTAGGGAGAACGCTGTTTTTTTCAGAAAGTCACCATATCGTCAGCGACAACCGTCATTTTCGTTATGTCTGCCTGACTCCAAGCCCGGCCGATTTCCGATTCTTTTGCGTCATTCGACGAGTCATTCAACTGCCATAAACGTCACAAAGTAGCAACAACCAGCTCCTATCCGTTCTCGAGATATTCAAGATAAACAGGCGAGGGGAACAAAAAGAACAGAACAGAAAAACCCTTCCACTGCGCGTGATAAGGCTCACCTGGTCGAGAATGGAATCGACATAACCCTGTGTCAAAAATGCACCCCTCTTCCTCTGAGTTATCAGGGCAATACGTAGCAGGAATAAACCAAGGGGACCTGTTATTGTCGAGTTACGGGACCTGCTGGTGCGGATCCTGTCCTGTTAGGGACTCACCCAGGACTTTTCTGAGGGGAAAGGCGCGACCCCAGATTTGCTCGTTTGAACTAATACAGAACTGACATTTTCATATGAACCCGTGCACTTCGTTTTTAACTTTCCTTCCCATTTTGTGAATCCTGGCGAGTAGTTACTCCACGTGTTTAAGCGATCGGCACAGACGACAAGATGCTTATATACATTCAAATATGTAAAGACCAGGTAACCTTGCTATAGTTACTCTGAATGACCTGATACGACCGAATTAGGCAATACCATTACCTGGTTCCAGTCTGGGACGTTTTGTTTGCTGGTCAACCGATGGGTCACATGTTGTCAACGGACGCGAAGGATCAGGTCACACGTTGGTCGGTTCCGGTGACTGTTCAACGGGACCAGGACACACAGCAGAACCAGGTAACACGTCAGGACCACGAGACTGGCTGCCAGTACCGGGAGTAGGCCCAACCTAAAGGTATAATACAATTAACCACGCATCTGCAACATGAATACGTGAGTGCAACGCGGTGTGACGGCCTGAGTCTGAGACAGTGGGGCCCGGCGGACTGGGGAGCGGGATATTCTTGACAGATGGGAAATCAGGTCGGGACAGAAATGGGGAAACTGGGATTATGCATTACCGAATGCATTTTTAAGTATTATTATTTCATTTTAATACATTATTAAATTGAACAAACCTTATTTTCGAGAATCCTGCAAACGCCAAGGGATTGTATTTCAAATGCTCCTACAACAGTGACCCGTGACGCAGCGTTTTCAACATCATCGTAGCCTCAAAACACACACCATACCCATATATGCTATGTAGACGTGCCTGCAATATAGGCTATTCCAAACCGGACAATTTTCGGCATTTTCGTCGCGGGAGGGGGGCGGGGGCTCGCTGTCAAAAATTCATCAGTAATACATCAACGAAATCTTCGAAAGTTGCAGTCATCTAGTACGGCTTCAAGTGTTACTGCAAGACGCATTCCTGATCATCCTTAACCCTGGAACCGAGGCAGAAATCCATACGCCAAGCATCACAGTGGAGGAGACAGTTTGCCACCTCTAGAATGTGCTCAAGGTTCATTTGAATTTATTCGAATAAAATATTCGTGAAAGGCAAAGTGCAGCACCACCTATGAACTTTGAAGCCGTCCCGAGATGTAGTAGTGTATCTCCAATGGCTGACCTTGAAAATCAGATGCAAGTCGCCGCCGCAGCAACCGGTGCAGGGTACTAGCCGGTGCAGCGAGCGGCTGGTGTGGAGTTCTTGTACATTTTTGATGGTTCAAAACCAAATCGATGATGCATGACTTCGACATTTGGTACGCTGATAGATGGAACTATGACAACCATCCCCTTTTTCTTGAGAAATGTTAATTCAGGGACCAGTTTCATGCCAAAGCCCTCAAACTAATTCTTTCGGACCGACTTTGCTTTGTTTGGTCAAAACCGGATGGGATTTGACCCGATTTAAAGATCATCCGATGCCGTGAAAAGGTCATGAAAGGTGTTGATAGACTGATAAGATCT